>JALBYC010000007.1:0-534800 GCA_023212645.1 Farysia itapuensis | reverse complement strand
GCTAGCCCACTGACTAGATGTCGAAATGATAAACGCTCGCATCGTTGCCTTCGGCAACGACGCTCGCTTTCCACCCTAAGTCCTCGTTGCGTACAGACCCATGGCGCGTATACTTGCGCCCAGGTCATACTCAGAGCAACTGCTGCCCTGCAATGCAAGCCGACATCTCACACTGCAGTCCTCGGTGGCTGTCTTGCAGTACAGTCAGCGCGAACACATTACAGCGCTTGACTACGGTGCTGCAGAAGCATCACATGATTCACGCAATGCAGACTGGTGCTGCACATAGCGACGCTCCCTTCCACCGGCTTCAGCATCTGCGACAATCGAGCTATATTGCCGTTCCATCTCAGCAGAGTCCTTAGATCGTGTGCTTGGACGCTCTGAGGGCAAGATCGGTGGCTGCTTACGTCTCTCCTACCTCTTCGTCCTAGAGGTTTGCGAAAGCAGGCATGACGGGGATCTCCTTATGACTTCTCAAGATCGTCCACAGTTGGAAGCATCGGCCGGGCCATGCGCTGGCGTCGTTGCATCGGTAGACGCGAACAAGATGTTGGCCTTCACGACAGCCACCGGTCGGAACAGACTGCTGGATGCTAAAGAGGCAAAGAAGAGACACCGATAGACATTGCTTCGAAATCGTGGCGGCGGTGCTGTAAGAGAAAAGATGCGCAAGTAGCCTATGATCGTGACCAGCCAAGCTTGGCAGCCTGTCAGTCAAACCGCGCCCGCTGGCCAGACTATTCCTCCATATCACCTACCACATACAGAGCCTCGCACAATCACACAAAGCCTCGACTTGTTTTGAAAGCAATAGCATTTGCGCTACAGTTTGAGACTTTGTCGGTACTGAATAAAACCCTGTAGGTTCTCTATGGCTTCTTCAGCCGAGGCACGCAGCGAGATCTGTTTGCGACGGTCGATGGTACGCGCCAGTGTCTTGCAGCGGAAGAGCGTGAGTCGAATGCGTGGCAGGAAGTCGTGCGCTCGGAAGACATGGTCGTAGCTGCTCAGTTCGTCGGCGTACATGTCGATCAGGCCATTGATGACCGCTACGAGTGACTCGGGTGATGTCGGACCGCGAACAGCAGCAGTGCTCGAGCCTTCCGGTATGGCTTCCAGACGTTCGATCAAGAACGCGCCGATGAAGCGGTTCAGCTCGGGGTGGACAGATGCAGTTCGTCCAATGACGGCGAGCAGACCGAGACATTTGGCCCTCATGCCGTCGGTAGCTGCAGTGCTGTAGCCGGCAGTCAAGGCTTGAATCACTTCAGCATGAATAGCATCAGGCTCGGCTGCCGAAATGGCTGCGCCGTCGTCACCCCAGCCAAGCTGAACACCGCCTTCGAGACAGCGTGCGATAGACCACATGGTACCGATACACGTTTCGACCATCTGCAGCCCATCGGAAGCCTCGCCAGTACCAACAGAAGCGGCTTTGGACGACAGAACAGACGTGGCTGCTTCCTCGGCTGCAGCTCTATTGGGCTTGTCATCAGCTGCTTTGGCTGCCACTGCAGGGACACTGGCGCATCCACGGGCGATCTCGAAGAGCGACTTGTAGATGATGGCGAGTTGCTGTCCAGCCGAGCCAGCTGTCCACTGTCGGAAAGCGGCAATTTGACGCTGCTGCTTTGGGCTAGATGCCGGTTGAGAAGGTGGTGGCGGACAGAACGTTGAGAGGCGCAGCAGAAGGTTGTTGAGTACGGAGAGCGATCGGAGATGAAGACCTCGCAGTAGGTCAGACGATTGACTGGCCGATTCCGCTGTTGTTCCAGATAGGGAGGGGAAGCTCGCCTCAAATGGCCGTGCCAACGATAGCAGATTTGAGCTGAGAGCCTTGTCCTCGCCGCTTGCGAACAAATGTGCCAGAATTGGAGCTATGGCCTCAAAAGGAACGCTGCCGTTGCGCTTGACGGCCTCGGCAAAAGAGTCGCTGGGTTCAGCCATTTCTGCATCGAGTGAATCAGACCCATCGTCCATATCGTCCTCGTCATCATCAGCACCCAAGACAGCTTCCATGTCCTGTTCCATGTCGATGTCATCGCCTTCGGCATCGGGGTCTTCGAGCCACTCTTTGTTGTCCTGCATCTCGCCCTTTTGGCTGTCGAGCGAAGCTGCCATTTCCACCAGGATCTCGAGTGCGAGCAAGAGGGTCTGTGTCTTTTCTGCTGCTTTGATCTGTGCACGTGCTCGACGCACGGCTTCGTCGACTTCCTTGTCCTGCTGCTCGTCTGCGTAGGAGTCACCTCTGCCATCGAGGTCGTGGGCGAGGGCAGGCATGTCAATGTTGGCAAGAAGCGCGGTGAGCGTTGGCAGCACAACGGATTCTTCGTAGCCTCGCAATGGTGCTCCCGTATCCGACTCGGAAGGCACAAAGATGTTGGAAGAGGTGACAATGGGCGCTTTGCTGCGTGACTTGGCGGCACGCGATGCTTTGTCGTCAACAGCAGCGGCGACATTCCTCAAAACTCCGGTGGCCAAAACGCCGAGCATGGTGGTCTGGGAAAGAACGTATCGTTGAAGCTTGTCAATGCCACGATGTTGAGTCTGAACGCAAGCTTGCAAAAGAGCAACGGCACCATGCATGTGGGAAAGGCGTCGAGATGCGGTTGCGGGCTGCTCAGAGAGTGTCTGCGCGACAGGCGTGGTGGCGGTTTGGCTGACTTTGTGGCCTTTCTTGGAGGGCTTAGCGTTGAAGCGACCGAGGAAGCCGTCGATGAACTCGGCCTCGCCTCCCTCTGTCAATCCACAAAGAGCATTGCCGGACGCAAGTGCAAGATCGAGTAGGAGTGAGAGTTCTTCGTTGCTCAGCGCAGCTAGGGAGTCGGATTTGGCCGATGAAGCAGAACGTGTACCATCGGAAGCGGCACTGGAGAGGATGGTCGCTGCTCTTGAACCAAGGGACACGGCGGAACACAGCCAAGATGCGAGTCCTTCTCCGTCCAGCTCGTTTTGCGCAGCAGTCAGACCGACAATGTCGGTGTCGAGCCATTTCCAACTGACCAGCTTGTCAAACGATCTCTCGCCCGTTTCGCAAAGACACCAGACAACGGTGGCCAGGTTCTCGCACATTTCCAGCAATGCTTTCCTGGTGTTGGCGTCCAGAGTGAGAAAAGGTTCGCTTTTGGACAATGTAGATGCAGGGGGGGTATCGGAGGAGACGTTTTGCGATAGCTTTGCTTGGTCTTCTGCAGACAACGGTTTTCCAGCGATCACTTGCAGGTCTTTGCCTAGTGAAGTGGCCAATCTGGCGGCATGGCGTTTCTCCTTCTTGTTCATCTTGTCGACCGGTTTGGCTAAAAGGGCTACTTTGGAAGCGAGGTCCTGCTCCGGTGTCAGCTGATCGTCCAAGAAGGATTGCGTGGGTATAGGAAGAGAAGCTGCCTTGTCAAAGCCTAGCGCGTTGGACGCCCAGCGCATGGTGGAGAGCAGTGCATCGATGCCTCCTTTGTTGACTACCTCGTTACGTACATCGATCCCGGCATCGACACACAGGTTGCGCAGAGCGCCACTGGCCTCTTTGCGCAAATCCACCTCGGTATGGGACTGAAGCGCGTAGATGAGACGACCGGTGAGGTTGTGGGAGAGCAGGAGCTTTCGATTGTGCTTGACATCTGCTGGAGTCTGGTTGTCGTTGACCGTCAGGAGCATGGACACGGATGCAAGCGCCCAAGCCTGATCTGCCAGATCAATCTGGGAAGAGGATGCTGCGGCTGCGTCGGCTGGTAATCGGCCAATGAGCGGTACAATGTCTTTGGTTTGCGCTGTAGACTTGCCATCTTTGCTTGCCTGTTGCAATGCATCGAGTGCGGCTGACTTGGTCGGCGTCGACGACTTTGCAGGCGTGGACTTGGATGCCGCCACGAGCGGGTTGTGGCGCTGTACCTTGCGCTGCCTACGCTGCGGATCAAAGCCAGACTTGGGCATTGTTGTTGCTGTTGTTGTTGTAGCAGCAGTGGTGGTTGGGGAAGCAAATGCACACACACAAACTTCTCGGCTCGAGAAGAAAAAAATCTCGGAAAACAAAAAATTATCGTTTGTTAGAGTGGTAGAAATCTATATGGAAACGGCGGAAACGGTGGTGGCTCTAGTTCTTGTCGGCAGCGCCTTCGTAAGAGCAGATGGCTTCGACCTTGGAGGCAGAGGCAGAAGTCTTGTCAAACGTGTATCCTAGCCAGTCCTTGGCCAGTTTGCGGGCGAGTTCGAGACCGATGACTCGCTGTCCCATGCAGAGAACCTGTGCGTCGTTGGACAGAATCGCTCGTTCGACCGAGTACGAGTCGTGGGCAGTGACGGCACGGACACCGTTGACCTTGTTGGCAGCAATCGCGACACCCAGACCAGTTCCGCAGATGAGAAGGGCACGGTCAACTTCGCCGCTGGCCACCTTGCGAGCAGCTGTGACGGCTACATGCGGGTAGGCCGTCTTGTCGGCATTGCTGGGCACACCTACGTCGATAACAGACTCGACACGAGGATCGTTGTTAAAGTCCTTGATCAGGGCGTTCTTGTAGTCGACGCCTGCCTCGTCGCATCCGAAAGCAATCTTCCACTTTTGTTGAGTAGCCATGATGTGTGTGTGTAAAGATGGTGTTTGAGAAGAAAGCGCGGGTTGATCTGAGCGCACTTAAAGTGGCGAAACTGTGACGTCGGCTTTACCATTTTAACTTTCAACGGCGACTAGAATCACGCAAAATCACCGTTGAATGCTATCTCGCACGAGTCGCACACGACCTCTCCCCCCTTCCTTCTTTCACACCATCTAGTGCCCATCATGAGCAGCAGTGCAGGATCACAGCGACGCCCGCTTGTCGGCGTCTCGTTCAAAATGTACTTTGACCTCGACAGGACGGCAAAGTACGTTCAGGAAGCCATTCAGCAGGTCGGTCAAGCACTCAATACGCTAGCCACGCCTACCGACATCTTCGTCATTCCAGACTTTGTCACCCTCATGTCGGTCAAGCGCCAGATTGACGATGCCAAATCCAGCCTTTTGCTTGGTGCGCAGGACACGCATTCTGCAGATGAAGGAGCATTCACCGGCGAAGTCTCGCCCAAAGTGCTCGCCCAAGTCGGTGTCCAATTCGTCGAGATTGGCCACGCAGAACGCAGAAGATACTTTGGCGAGACCGACGAAGACGTAGCTAACAAGGCAGCCGCCATTGGCAAGAACCGCATGGTACCCCTCGTCTGTATTGGCGAAATCTCTCGTCCCAAAAACATTGACAATCTGTCGACCGACGATGTTGAGATGGTGGTCGAAGAATGTTGGCGACAGATTCGGACTGTACTCGAAGCCATCGATGCCGGCGCTCACGTCGTCTTTGCCTACGAACCGGTCTGGGCCATCGGTAAATCCGAACCCGCATCTGCCGAGTACGTTGTCAAAATCACCAAAGCCATCCGTAGACGGTACAACAAGGAGTACGTCTCCTCCAGCAAGGGACGCACCGACGAAAGCCTCCGCATTCTCTACGGCGGCAGTGCCGGTCCTGGCCTGTTTGCCAAGATCCGCGAAGGCGTAGATGGACTGTTCCTCGGCAGATTTGCTCACAAGCCAGAAGCCTTTGTCGAAACCATCCGCGAAATCGCCGGCACAAAAGCCTAATTCCAGCTCAACCATTCATACCCTTGACTTCGGACGCAATACACGAGCAAGTTTTGTACAGTGCACCTTGAATTGACAATCGATCCTTTAGGGCTCTTTGACTTTGAGTTCTCCCTCCTTGAACTGTCTCGCCCACTGTAGTAGCGCCAGAAGAAGCGTCAGCAAAGTGTGCAAGTGATTCGGGTCTGGCACAACTTACAGCCATGGACGGAATCGGTTTGTTGGGCGCAGAGTGTCTCCACTGGTAACAAGCATAGCCCTGATCAGCACCTTTTCCGGAGATCTTGAGAGCACACGTCACGACATACCTCTCGATCAGCGCTGTATGTAAAGATAGCGTAGCCTGCCAGACCAATTCCAGCAGCGCAGATGATAGTGTTGGACACCCAGTTGGTCGGTCTGTTTGCATGACAACTGTCAGAACGTGCGACACAATCTTGTGAGCGTTGGCACGCGATACATACCGAGTCCACCAGCCACCTAAAGTCCGACAATGTGAAGTAAATGCACAAGAGTGTCAGAGAATCAGAAGAGCAAGAAAACGCGGAGCTGTTAGCAACACCTACCTGCTGGTGACCAGACTTCTTTCGGATACGGATATCGAGGACCAGCTCCCTGTGTACAAGACAGCCGGTCTATCAGCCCACTGTTTGCGCTACGCTATGGCTGTGTCTGGCAAGCTTACCATGATGTGTGAGGATGTATGCGGTTGGAGGTTTGGGTGTGAATAGGGAAATGCTGAATATGGTCGCGAATTCCATCTCGGATCCGAACTTGACTTTGCGATATAACATAGTTGTCCACACCACTGCCAACGCGCCAACGCTCGGATCAGGTTGTGCAGCTTTCTTCTTGACACTCCCTTGCACGCAATCATGGCCGTCGACTCGTTCGAGGTATCGGGCAATCCACAGACAGACTCAAGAGCGGCTGTACAATGGCTAGCTGAGCAAAGAAGGTAGGTCCATCTCTCGACCCGCAGAAGGACTATGATTGACACATTGACTCGTACAGACGTCCGATTCGAGCGCCTCACAAGATTGTCCAGTATGGCGAGACCGTTATCTCGCAAGGCGGGCTCAACTCGCTGGCGGATGAAGATCTGTGGACCATTCTAGAACAGGTCGGCATAGCTGCGATAGAGTTGGCACGTTGGGATCTGGCGGAGCTGTGTATCGCTCGTGTGCAGTCACGCTTCCCTACATCACCCAGAGTCATCTGTCTCCAAGGCATGCTTCTCGAAGGCAAGGGCGAGCTGACAAGAGCGTTACAGCTGTACAATGAAGAACTGCAGGAGGATTCCACCAGCTTGCTCATCTCCAGACGGCGCGTCGCCGTCATCAAAGCTCTCGGCACAGCTCACCCGGCCGGCGGCAACAGAAAGGCCATTGAAGCACTCAACACCCACCTCGACATTTTTTACCAAGATCCAGAAGGCTGGCAAGAGCTCGCCGAACTCTACGCCGACGAAGGCCTGTAAGTTGAAATTTCACCACTCGTTCGCCTTTGAGCAAGTGTGGGCTGACATTGTTTTGATATAATGCGCAAAGATACCAACAATCCGCCTTTGCACTGGAAGAAGTCCTGCTGCAACTGCCGCAAAACAGCTTCTTCCACCTCAAGTATGCCGAGACACTGTACACAGCTGGAGAGACGGGCAAGGCGTACAAGGCCTACCTTCGTGTACTCGAAATGTGTCAGAGCGATAAAGGTCTCCACCCTGGGCCTGACCGCAACGGGCCCTGGGTCAGAGCCGTGTGGGGCACCAAAGTCGTAAGTCTTCGACGTAACCCAGACTGATCACGCATGCACACTTTCTCTGACTATGATTCCTCCCCCATGCAGTGTACATCCGCGTTGATGGCGAATTCGGCGCTGCTCAAGTCCGCCGACAATTCAGGCGCGGAAGAGCTGGACATTGCCAAAGTCAAGCAAATCGACACCCTCGTAACTTCACTCCTGCTCGACAAAGTCTACGCCCCAGCAGCACTCGGTCCATCCGCCAAACCGCTCAGAGACGCCGTTCGATCCGTGCTCGCAGCGTAATCGTATCGTCTCAAACTTTTTTCACAACTGTGTGGTTCCTCGGTTGAGAATTCCGACCGCATCGAGTCGTGAAGGCTAAAATTGGGAAGGAGCTCGAGCGTCGCCTCTAGACGAGACTCGAGCGGGATCGTTTCCCCAGCGTGCATCGACCTCGCGTCTAGACAATTGTATGTGGGGATCTGGGTTCTCGATCGAGCGTCGAGAGAGCGGGAAATTTGATCCGAAAGCAAGAAGGCGGTTCTCTCGTCAAAAGGAGCCTGTCACGTTCGGAGTGTCTGCTCGCTAAGCATCGAGGTGTGGGCGAGGTGCGGGACGGCAGCGTCGACCTGCAGAGCTATAAGCCAGCTTGAGCAGGAAAACCATTCTCAATTCCCCCATCGTTCTGCACCTTCTTCTAAATCTACCCACAGTAAGTGGCGAAAGGCATGTATAACAGAACCAAAAGCTGAGCGGCTTCGCAGATGCTTGTCAAAACGCTTGTTGTCATCGCTTTCTGCGCCATGGGCAGCGCTTTCGGCGCACACTCTGCCTGGTGCACCACCAACAAAAACGGTACTGGTAAACCAAACTACCAGATCACCAAAGATTGTTGCGCTGCGACCAAAGAGCACAGCACAACCTCGTTCAACGAGTCCACCCACGAATGCCAGGATTTCGGTGGACTCGGCAACGGGATCAACCTCGGCCGCTTTGTCGCCTGCTGCGGCAGTCGAAATGCTGGCAGCCACTCGCCCTCGTAGTGTTAGCGCCGAAATACTCGCGCTGTCCTTTCCGTGTCTGTGCTCTCCCACCCTGTTTGTAGCCGGCTAGTGCGTCTGTTCAACACAGTGACATGAAAGAACGAGCAAGGTGTGCTCTGCGGAGCGCTGATCTGATGCACAGAGACGATGAAGCAGTTTGCAGGTGATTTCAACCTGATTGACGTGAAGCGCACCTACATGGCGATGTACGCTCGTTACGAAATGGCCCCAAAGTTGTTCCCGCCGCAGCCGCTCACATTTACTGCGTGCTCCTGCTCGACAAAAGCATCAAGCAGTCCATCTGTCAAATCGCTCATAGACGCCCCCTTCGCTGAGTTCTATCATCTGAAACCTTTCTCCCATCTGCATAAGTTCGAATGAGGTTGCCGACAGCATCGGTTCGTGAGGCTAAAACTCGACCATCGGTTCTAGACGAGACTCGAGCGGGACCGTCAACTCTGCGTCCATTGACCTCGTGTATGTACTAATACGCTGTATGTGGGGCTGTGCGGTTTCTTGATCGAGCATCGATAGAGCGGAATTTTGGGCCGAGACCAAAAGTCAAGCCTGTCGCTTTCGGAAGTGTCACTGAGCAACTGGGTGCAGACGAGGTGCGAGAGAGCAGCATCGGCTTGTAGAGATATAAGGCAGCCTGAGAAGCAATTCCGTCTTGCGCTCCTCCCATCGTCCTGCACCTTCGTCAGAATCTACCCAAAGTAAGTGGCGAAAGGCACAGAAATACAGAGCTTGAGCTGAGTCGTTTCTTAGATGCTCGTCAAAACCCTCGTCGTCGTCGCTTTCTGTGCTATGGGCAGCGCATTCGGGGCACACACTGCCTGGTGCACCGCCAATAAGGACGGCACTGGCGATCCCGACTACCAAATCACCAAAGACTGCTGCGCTGCCACCTCAGAGCACAGCACCACTGGCTTCAACGAGCTCAACCACGAGTGCCAGGACGCCGGCGGACTCGGAAACGGCATCAACCTCGGCCGCTTTGTCGACTGCTGTGGCAGTCGTGGAGCCGGCAGCCACTCGCCCGCCTAAGTAACACCACACAGTACCCGCTCGTCCGTTTTTGGTTTGCGCTAGTCCCCCTCTGTCTTTTGTTTACTTGTAGCCGGCTAGTGTGTCTGTTCAACACAGTCGCACCCTGCAATGCAAATCGTCCTTTCCAGATTTGAATCCGAGCAATGGTGGGCTGGGATAGGCTTGAGAGTATCGCTGATCTGACGCACAGAGATGAAGCTCATTTTGGCAGCAGGTGACCTTGCCGTGTAAAGCGCGCTTGAAGTGGCAATTTACTCCTCAAGCTGATGATGACATGGCAACGAGTACAACTTTATTTCCACCTGCTCTTGTCGCTAAACCCTCCGCAGGCCGCTCACGTTGCTTCATACTGCCGACCCCACCCTTGCACGAAGGGAAACAGTGCCGCAGGTGCGATATGAAAGGAGAACAATTTTGTCAATCATGGCGACGTGTAGGCTGCTAAATGAATGCCAGCAAAGACGCATGGATGTTCGCGCGTACTTCTTCCTGCGAACTCCTCAGAGTGGTGGCGGGAGCGCCGTTTCATTGAATTTAGGGCTGGTCGCCACCGTTCAGGAGTCCTTCGACCCGTGATATGAACTGAAATTTTCCAGGGGCTTCGATTGCGGCAATGCTGGTGTTATATAAGGAGAGGAGGAGGCAGGGCAGAGCGCCGACGTTTTTGCTCCAAGATTTGATTCAACGCTCAACATGGTTCACCTGACTACCAAGTTCGTGCTCTCTGCCGTACTGATTGGCTCTGCTGCCTGCCTTCCGCAGCGACAGAACGACGCACCAGGTAAGTCTTCAGCTTAACCCGTGACCGCAGAAGAGCACCGAATTGACCTTGTTCCCGCTGTTGACAAGCTACCTCGTCGCATGAAGTTGCGCAGCAGGGTTCGGCGCCGTATCCGGAACTGTGCATGGACTCGGGCAATCCGGCGACGGCCAAAGCAGCTGCTGAGCTGATCGCACTGAACGAGCCGTTCGACCCATTCCCCGTGGGCATGGACTACGTTCTGGACGTATCCGCTGCGTTTGCCCAGCAGATTGACGGACTGGGAATCTGCTCCAAGGACGTCAAGCACGGCTGTGTCAAGGGCAAGCTGTGCCAGCTCGGCGACGACAACGACGCGGCATGTGTCGAGCTGCCAGAGTCGACCAAGCGCATCACGACGGAAGTGTTCCTAGGCTCCATGTTCAAGGCGGGTGAAGTGATTGGCCGGGCCGGCAAGTGCAAGCAGGGCTCCTCCGGCTGTCTTTCGTCAGGCTTTTGCCAGATCAAAGCCAGCACTACGGGCAAAGCAGACCCTAACTGCGGCGCCATGAGTCAGGAGGACAAGGTGGCGCTTCTGCAGGATCTCATCATGCAGGTGTATGGACGCGACTGGGAGACAGCCGGTCTGGCCAACTACGGCTTCCGAAGTGATGACGACATTCGTTCCAACATGGCCACGCTCATGTCGGGGATTGGCAAGTGCACGCAGTACGATACCGCCGACTGCCAGCACTACAACATGTGCGTCCTGGCCGAGAGCAAGGGATGCATTCCGTTCAGCAAGGACGAGCAGCAGCTCAGCGAGGAGTCGGCCGTACAGGCGATCCACATGGCGCGCACCGTCGGTGTATGCGACCCCGCCTCGGCCGGATGCGAGTCAGACGGACTTTGTCAGCTGAGCAGCGACGACGGCGCAAAGGCCAAGCAGAGCTCCACCTGCTCCGTACCCCACCCAGCCCGACAGTACTTCCTCGTGCAGACCATCTACTCGGAACTCGTGGGCGACCTGTACGCGCGATCCCAGACGTCGGCGGCCGGCACCAACCGCGTGCCCGAAACACGCCCGCCGGTCAAAGCCGACGCTCTCGACCCCAAAAGCCCTTCCGCCTAAGCTTCACTCGCACGCGCGCGCGCGCGCCACATTAGCCTCTCTGTCTTGAAAAAAAGCTTGCTGCCATTACTGCATCTCGAACGAAAACCCCTGTGTGTGTGAGAAGAGAAAGCGCAAAGGCCTAAATGTAAGTGCATTGAAATCAGCGTGCACAAAAGGGGGCCGGCCCGGGCGGTACGTACATCGACAACTTCGTAGTCGGCCAGCGTAATGTGATCCTTGTACACCGTATACCACTTTTTCAACACAATCTGTACGGCACACGTCAGCTGCGTGCATTCCCCCCCTGCGCGCACGACCAGAGCAATGCATACCTTTTGCGGCGGAGTGCCGGTTTGAGCGGCAATGAGCTTCTTGAGATCGCCAATCGTGTCGTCTGGACTGCACTTGACGCGCACTTTTCGACCCAGTCGGTCGTTGGCCAGCACCTCGATCATCGGCATGATGGTGGTAGAGGGACAAGCGATGCGTTGCAAGCAAAAAAGTGTTGTACTGCCACCAGGAAAAAGAAAGTGGAAGGTGGGAATCGAACCCACGACCTCAAGATGTTAGATACAAAGCATTGCAATCTCACGCCAAACCACTAAGCCTCTCCCACTGGTCGACGAAGTCAAACGTAGGAGGCGGCTCGTCGGTAGCGTTTATGAAGCTTTGAGCGTAATCGTGCGACTTTGGGCATGTTTTGGCGTTTGGTTGCCGAGATTGAGCGAGATAAGCGGGATCGCCTTTGTCATCAGCATCACCATCATCACCACCCCAGCAATGGTAGGTCACGTCTTTGGAATGTGTTTGTGTGTGCGCAATGGCAAACAGCTGATCCATTGATGCTAGACGGGAGAGGTGCATGCACGATTCTCGCCGGAATCGGTGACGGAGAAGCCACATCCGCTATCATCTTCCCCACGATCGCCAGATCGAAAGAGCCCCATGCCGCCATGCTCAGCCTCGACTGCCAGTCCACCGGCCGAGATTGAAGCTACACTGGTGCGGCTCACCTCGCATGCAGGCGTACTGGGATGCCTTGTCCTATCGCGCAACGACGGATTGGTGATTAGAAGCGGAGGCGGCATGTTTGATCCCACCGGACCTGGAGCCAAGCAGAGAGCTGAAACACTCAAGAGCGTCGTCACTCTGGTCAAGTCAAGCATCTCGACACTCGCACAAGACGTCAAAACCCTCGACGACAGCGTAAGTCTTTGCTAGTACATGCCGTGAAGTGACTCGGCTGACATTTCCCCCCCCCCTCATTGTCAGGACGAGCTGGGTTTCGTGCGTATCCGCACCAAGAAATACGAGATCATGATTACTCCCAACGACAAGTACCTTCTCGTGGTGCTCCAGGTAAGTGACGCACGGACTGTATCACAGTAATGACCCAGTACTGACCTGGCTTGCTTTCACACAGGACCCCACGGTCACGCAGTAAACAGCACGATGCTCCTATGATACCCTCTCTTGTCTCATTCCCTAGACGTCGCTGGTCGCTTTGAGTTTCTCAATCAACTCTTCCGCCGTCAATCGATGTCGAAAGATTTCTGTGTTTATTTCGGCAGACTGGTGAGCTCACTTGTCCACCCCAATAACCACACTGCTACGTACCTTTGCCGTTGAGATGCAGCACGGGAATATCGTACTGGTACTTCCGTCTCCACTGATGCACATCTGGCAGCGCATCGTCGCGTATATTGTACGTAGTGAGATCAAGGGCATGGGTGCGCGCTACTTTGTGTATCTCGTGCTTCATCACATCGCACAGCTGGCAGTCTGTGCCTGTAAACAGCCGCAATTGAGCGCGAGACAGTAGCCGTGTTGGTCTCATATATGGCCGGCCTCTTTAAGATTGGAATTCAGGCTGTAATTCAGCCCAAGAAATAGGAGAAAGACGGAAGTCGGGCAAGTCAAAGTGTTGCTTTTGGCCGAGATTCGAGATTTGCATCTTTGACAGACACCAGACGCATCATGTCGGGCTCGTCATCCGACGTTGAGCCGTCTCAGCCGCCGTTCGAGCGCAAACGTAAGCGCGCCCGTCGCGAAGCCGAACAGTATCACACACAGAGCGATGGGATCCTCATAGATATTCCCTTGCCGTCCACGGCTGCTATGGCCGAGTTGCGAGCAGCTGCCAAGCCTCCTGCCAACCAACTCTCTCCCATCTCCCTACCCTCGGGCATATTCGATACTCAGCCTACACACACAGAGGATGACTCGCGTCTGGAGCCTCTTCCAAGGATCTCGCCGGACGCCTTTGTGCCCTACCTGGACGATACTACCGGAATGGACCTGGATGCCACCACCTCGGCCCGGTCTGTAAGACGGCCGGTGTCGTCGCTACCGCGTGAAGCTAGCTCCCCCGTCGAATCGTTCTCTCCCTCTTTTCATACTAATGCCGCTGCCACGCTGGAGCGAGAGGAGGATGTGGCCCGGATCGGCAATTGGATCCTCCCCATCTTGTCAGACGATGTACGGACGCAGCCGCCAGATTACAGCTCCGAGCTCGTCCTCACACAGATCCCCTTTGTCGACGAGTTGGACAACTTTGACTACCTGTACAGCTCGCAGCCGCGTGGTCCACTGGTCATGCCGTCCCAGCCATCACCCACGCAGCTGGTCGCTACTCCAGT
The DNA here is from genome assembly GCA_023212645.1 of Farysia itapuensis. Taxonomy (NCBI): domain Eukaryota; kingdom Fungi; phylum Basidiomycota; class Ustilaginomycetes; order Ustilaginales; family Ustilaginaceae; genus Farysia; species Farysia itapuensis. Next base: position 520,861 of record JALBYC010000007.1, on the reverse strand, counting down.
TCTGCCGAGAGAGTCAACGCCTACCGACTTGCCGCCGCAACCACTGCATCCTTCTTCACCACCTCCAACAATGCCATCCGCCCCAATACGCTCACCCTCTTTGCCGCCGCCGCCACGGATAGAATCGCCGGAACCTACGCAGCCCACGCACGCTGACAGCCCCCTTCCGCCAACCGTCGACACTCAGTCCTACTCCTCCTTTGGATGGGCTACTCTGCCCAAGCCGGAGGTCATTGAACTCATGCACCAGTCGCCATACATTCCCGACTTCCTCAAAGTCGAAATGGAACGCTATCTCTTGCGCAGCAGGCGCGTCTCGTCGCCTTCACAGACCACGTCTCAGCGGGTAAGCAGGCATCGATCGCCTCCTCCATCACAGTCCCAGTCGCAATCCCTCGGCGCATCCAACGACGACTCCGAGACGCAGGAAGACAACTTCTTACGCACCAAGAGTATATGGTACATGGACCTGCTCGTTGTCTCGTCAGGCACTCAGCCTTCCAACGTCAGCGCAAACGCTCTACGACTGACACAGAGCCAAGCGGCCTCGCAAAACGGGATGAAGGATGTGGGACTGATCCTGTACACGCACGAAGGCACCTACTCTGTGCAGGAAGTCGAGGAGAACTTTGCCGCTGTTTTGCGCAACGACCGTCGCTACAGTGTCTGGTTCGACTGCCATGGTCGTCGATGGAATACGCAAGCTAGCGGAGGCAGTGCTGCTCCCGCGCTCGACTCGGATCCGGCAGCCCGCACGTTTCAGCTGCAGGACAAGGTGGAGCAGCTGCAGAGAGAGTGCGAGACTGCCAACCAGCAGAAAGCAGCAGCGCTCAAGGAGCTTTCGCAGGCACGCGAGCAGCATGACTTCGTTCGCTCGCTGTACGATACCGCCTCGGCAGCTGCCACTGCCGCACAGGTGGAAGCGGCAGAGGCCACAGCGCACGTCGTGCAGCTCCAGTCTCAGCTGCGCCACGGTCTCGAGCTGCACAAAGACATGACCACTCAGGCAGTCACCCGCTGGAAGGCTCAGCTTAAGCGGGTCACTGCGCAAAACGAGTTCCTAGCACGCCAGGCGGCGCTCTCGGACGGCGCGGACGTGCGGCGCAAAGCAGCGCTGTACGATGCATACCTGCAAGACGAACGGGACAAAGAACAGGCACGACAGGCACGCATTGCCGCTCACGAGTCCAAGCGGCAGAAAATGCTGCAGGATCTGGGCATGGCCGAGAGCAGTGGGCTCGCGCAGGAGGATGCGACCGGACCGTTTGCGGCACCAACACGCGTTGGTGGTGGTGGTGGTGGTCGATCTCCTACGCCGGTTGGCGAGCTGGATGAGCTGGCCGCCTTGGCTCGCGAAGCTGCTGAAGCTGGCGACCTCGAAGCAGACTTGGTCCCGAGTGGGCGTGGGAAACGACAGCGTAGAGGCGCTGGCTCCGCCCTCTCTGCATCCAACGCGAGCAACCAGCCTCCGCCGTCGCCGGGGCAGCAAGCCGCGCAGCTGGAACGCGAGGCTATGGCGTCAGCGCTTGCACTGCAAGCTTCACAGCAGGATGTAGACGATGAGTTTGCCGCCTTCATGCCGCGTGCCCCCCTCGGCGGCGGCGATGCGAGCGCTGACCCGCCGAGTCAGATCGGGTTAGACTCCATGTCAATGCTCCCCCTGACGTACGACGAACCGCAGCCGAGGGTAGGAGAGGGACTACTAGAGCCCAATCTCGCGCACGATCTCGACTCTGCACCGTCGCAGCACTTGGATGCAACACAGTGGGGGTCCCTCCCCTCTGCTCCCCCACCCGAACCAACCCAGCAGTCTACCGGCCCTGAAGACTTTTCCGGCGATACCGACACTTTCCAACCCTACACACAGGCATAATCCAATACCCCCCCTCCTGCGCGCAAGCGCGCCGCAAATGCCCAAGGAAACTAGATTACAGGGAGATGAAGGACTGCTACGTGTTGGGTTTGTGATCGCGTTGCTTTTTGAATTCGGCGATCCACGCTTGTTCCGCAGGACCTTTTGGCAGGACGATGAGGGAGAGAATTCCGTCCTGCATGAGTAGGCCGTCTCTGTCGCGGATTTTGTCGCCCGTAGGGGGCGCATCTTGGTATCCCTGGTCGATGATCTGGCGCAGCGTGTTTTTCTTGCCAATCTTGAGCAAACGTTGGTTCTTGGTGGTGGCGTAGACTTGGACGTTGGAGGCGTAATACTCGCCCTTTGCGTCCCAGGGTAGTGATCCGCGTGCTGCTTCGGGAAAGATGGTTTCGAGATACGTGCCCACCGGTGTATCTTCGTGATAGTCAGAGATGAAATCCGACTGGGCGTATTGCGGGTACATGAAGAAGACGGGCAGGATGAGGGGTGTTCGAATTGGGTCAGGAGCTGTCCACTTGATGGACGCGCCCGTCAGTGGAATACTGGGTGAGGAGGAAGCGGGGAGCGAGTCCGGGTCGAAATGCGCCGGCGTCGGATTGTCCGGTGGACGAGGCGTAGTTTGCAGCCACAGACCGCGTGATACAAACGCCTGGTTAAGCACCAACTTCAGCTCGTCCGTCCTCCTCTGCTGCTCGGCCTTCTTCGCCTGTGATTCGGTGAGCGAGTCAAGGCGTGACTGTGCTTTTGTCCGTAAGTTTCGCGCAGCCTGGTTCTGACTGTCGAGCACCAAGACATGGTCACAGCAATCGATCGCTTCTACACACTTGTCGAGCGCAAGCAGAGCGCGAGCTGCTCGGTAAAAGGCCTTTTGATTCGCTGGATTGTACTTGAGTGCAGCCGACGTGTCGCGTAGACAGCTGCCGTAGTTTTGCAGTTCGAGGTGGCATGCGGCTCGATTAGCGTGCAAGGTTTCAAGCAGTTGGACGTCGCCTGGTGCCGCGTCGATTGCCTGGGTGTAGAAGCCGAGTGCTTCTCGGAAGCGTTTGGCGACAAAGTAGTCATTGGCCTGTGCTTTAAAGCTGGACGCCACTTCGTCGGGTGTTCCGTCAAACGCGAGCGACTGAATGGCTTCAATGGCTGCATGTGACTCGTCGGTCTCGCCGCCGTCGGCCTCGGTTGGCACGCCCTTCATAAACAGCGGTACCGACTCCCATGACTTGAGCGTCTCCTCCAAGTTGCGCTCACCCGGGTTGCCATAGCTAAACTTGGGCTTGTTGGTCGGCACTTCCGCCTCCTCAACTGGCTCAATGACCGCCATTGTGCACTACACACAGTGGTGAAGCTAAAAAAAACCTCTCTCAGAAGTCAGAAACGAACAAAAAAAAAGTTGGACCCAGGTTTTTGGGAAGCAAGATGCGGATTGGCTATAAAAGTACAGGGGGGGGCGGGCCAAAGAGGGTATCAGCGACGTGATTTGGGCATGGGAACAAAGGCATCGAGCGGAGACTTGTTCATTTCCTGGCGTGCACGTTCCTGTTCTGCGTCTTGGCTGTCACGCTCGGCTCGACGGGCTGCTCTTCTCAGCAGAGCCTTGTCCATGGATGCCTGAGGGTCACCTTGCTGCTCCGAGGCGGGCAGCTGACCTTTGTCGGCTAAGCGTGCACGACTGGCCGCCCATACATTGTCGTCAGCTGGCCGTGTCGTACCAGAATCTGTGGGTGTGCTTTGCAGTTGGGCTTGTGCTCGTTGTTGGGCGGCGCTGTGTTCTTCGAGACGGGCCTGCTGCTCTCGCTGCTTTCTTTGCACATCTTCAACTGCTAAGCGGGCAGCGTTGCTCTGCGTCGACAGGATGCGCTGTCGATCACGCTCCAGTTCCTCCAACGACGGTGCGTCTCGTCGTGTATGTCGGAGCCACATGACCCACTGGACTGGGATAGAGCGTTGGTCGTAGTCGCCCAATTCGCGCTTCTCTCTCCACATGATCGAGCGTCGTGTGTGGCGCACATCGGTCGAACCTGACAGGGAGGGCAGCTCCAGATAGCTGTTGCCCGTCAGGTCCTCTCCCACAATGTACTTCGCCTTGCCTATGCGCAGCAGCCGGGCTGCTTTGCGAAAGATGCCGCTCATATTGGTGCAGTTTGGCTTGTTGCTGACCCCATTAACTCCACTTCAATGTGAGCACCAAGAAGAAATTAGAAAAAAGGTAGGTTGGAATGTTAGACTCGGCCAAGTGTTGCTCTTGCGGCTTGCGGTGATCGAGAGACAGTGTTGTTCTTCTTCTCATCCTTGTACACCACACAGCGAGCACCATGGCAGAACCGTCGCAGGAGCATCTGCAGCTCGTGTGCAACCTCTTGGCACAGACGCTCGATCCTCAGCAGCGAAAGCAGGCCGAGGCACAGCTGCTGCAAGCTCAATCCCACGATGGCTTTCTTCATATTCTCATGGCGGTAATCCAGAATGTTGCTTTGCAGTCCAATGATGCAGTACGTCTCGCGGCCGCCATCAAGCTCAAAAACATCTGCAAGTCGGCATGGTCAGCAGAAGAGTCCGAGGTTGAAGTCCTCGTCCCCCCGCAAGACAAGGTGGCTTTCAAGCAAAACATTGTACCCCTGCTCGTTTCGATTTCCACCGACGCCGATGGCAGACCGCCGGCACCGAGCAATGTTCGTTCCCAGCTCGAAGATGCAATCGCAGTCGTAGCCGAAAAGGATTTCCCCCACGACTGGCCAGGTCTCATGGACGATCTTGTACCCAAACTTACCTCGCCAGATCACCAGCTGGTTCTCGGCATTCTTCGTACTGCTCACACCATCTTTTATCGCTGGAGATCCGCGTTCCGCTCTGACGCTCTTTACTCTGAAATCAACTTTGTCCTCTCGGCATTTGCACTGCCGCATCTCGAGCTGCTCAAGCGCGTCGATCAGGCCTTGCTAGACCCGGCCACTCCACCTGCCGCCCTTCCCGTGCTCGGCAACATTTTAAACGTCGCTCTCCAGGTGTTTTATGACCTCTCCTCGCAGGATCTCCCGCCACAGATCGAGGACAACATGGCTCCCATCACAGATATTCTGCTCCGCTGGATCTCTCAGGGCAGGCCGGAAATCGACGCTGACCCAGACGAGCCGTGTGCCCTGCAGCACATTCGAAGCACAATCTGCGAAATTGCCGAGCTGTTTGCCAATCGCTATCTGGACGCATTCCCGCAGCTACCTGCTTTTGTACAGGCCATCTGGGAGATGCTCGGCACGTGCACTTTGTCGGCCAAGTATGACACTCTGGTGTCCAAAGCAGTCGGGTTCCTGTCAACCGTTGTGCGTATGGGCAGTTCTCGTGAAATGTTCCAGTCGTCCGAAACCCTCGAGCAGCTCTGCAGTGCCATTATCTTGCCCAATATTGCCATTCGTGAGGCTGACGAGGAACTATTTGAAGACAACCCGATCGAATACATCCGTCAAGACTTCGAAACGTCGATGGAGGCCGATACGCGACGCAAGGCCGCCTCGGAGTTCTGTCGAGCACTGATGGAGCTCTTTTCAGCTCAGGTTACCACCATTGTTTCGCGCTACATTCAGCAGTATCTCGAGCAGTACCGTGCCAATCCAGCCGCCAATTGGAAGCAAAAGGACACGGCCATCTACCTGTTAACCTCTATCGCTTCCAAATCTTCCACAGCACAGCAGGGCGTAACGTCCACCAATGAGCTGGTGGACGTAGTGCAGTTCTTTTCCGACAACGTCTTTGCCGACTTGCAGACCAACTCGGAAGACTCTCCCAGTCCAATTCTGCAGGTGGACGCCATCAAGTATCTCCACACATTCCGCAATCAGCTCACAAAGGAGCAGCTTCTCTCGGTCCTTCCGCTATTGGTGCAGCATCTCGAGTCGTCCCAATACGTTACATGCTCGTACGCTTCCATCACCATTGAAAAGGTGTTGGCGCTCAAGCGCGATTCAAAGTTGCTCTTTACGCCCGAAGACGTGCAGCCGTTTGCGGAGAGCATCCTCATGGCGCTCTTCCGCAACATTGAGCGTGGAACGACGCCGGAAAAGCTGGCGGAGAACGACTATCTGATGAAGTGCATGATGCGCATGCTAGCCACTGTGCGCGAAGCAATTGCACCGGTGCACACCGCCTTGCTAGACCACCTGGCTGGCATCTTGACCGAGATCTCCAAGAACCCGTCCAATCCACGCTTCTCACAGTACCTCTTTGAAAGTATTTCTGCCCTGATCCGCTTTACTGTTGCCGCACAGCCAGCGTCACTGTCTGGCTTCGAGGCGAAATTGTTCCCGCCCTTTACCTGGATCTTGCAGAACGACGTGGCCGAATTCCAGCCGTACGTGTTCCAGATCTTGTCCCAGATGCTCGAGCTGCATAGTGGCAGCGGGTTGCCAGACGACTACAGCGCGCTGCTTCCACCCATCCTGATGCCGGCGTGCTGGGAGAACCGTGGCAACGTCCCCGCGCTTGTACGGCTGGTACGCGCGTTCTTGAGCAAGGATGCGGCGAAAATCGTCGCTCAGGGACAGCTACAGGCCATGCTGGGCATCTACCAGAAACTCATCTCGTCGCGCGTCAACGAAGGTTTCGGTCTGGAACTGCTCGAGACGATTTTCGAGGCGGTGCCTGCGGAAGGTCTCGAAGGGTACAAACGTGCGGTGCTCACACTACTGCTGACACGTCTGCAGACGAGTAAGACGGACAAGCTGGTCAAGGGTCTTATCCACCTTGTGTCGTACATCTCGCTCACTTCCAAGGGACCGGACTATGTCGTGGAGGCGTTTGAAGCGGTGCAGCCCGGTCTGTTTGCCCAGATCGCACAGGGCGTCGTTGCACCGGATCTGGCCAACGTGGCCGAACGTCAGCGCAAAGTTGTCGCTGTTGGGTTTGGACGATTGATTCTGGAATCGAGCAAGCTCCGCGAGTCTGCCGGCGTGCTGCCCACGCTGCTGACGAGTCAACTGCGACTGCTACAGACGCCGAGTTCGGCGGCTGCCCAAGCCAATGATGACGCAGATCTGCTCTTTGCAGACGAAGATGGCGGAGCGGCTTTCCAGTCGTCCTTTTCACGTTTAGCCGCGTCCGAGACGAAACGCGTCGACCCGACCAGCGCATTCTTGGCCAGCATTCCCGGCCAAGATCCACGCATCTGGTTTGCACACTCGCTCTCCACGCTCAAAACTCAGATGGGCGAGCAGCAGTTTGGCCAACTATGGGCGGCTGTCGATCCCACACTGCGTGACAGTTGGATGCGAACGCTCTCCTCCCTCAACATCGCATTTTAGTACGATCCGTTTTCACTAAAACTCCCCATCAAATATTCGTATAAAAAAGGGTTGATATTTAAGGTGTGGAGGCGTTCGACAGCATTCCCACGCACGGCTTTTGGGGAAGATTTGCGAAGGGGAAGAGTATGCGCGTGTCGCGCATTGTTAGGGAGCAAGCTCGGGTGGTAGCCAGTCCGGTGCATACGGTGGTGGGAGGAGTGTCACCTGCCGACTTTGTACGCGAGTTCCAGCTGGATGCGCGACCGGCGCTATTCAAGCAGCTCGTTGTCGCTCAACCGCACGACCAACGTCGACCGCATACACTCTACTGGCCAGCCCTGCACGCCTGGTCACACATCCAGGACGGACGCGAAACACTCGCCGGTCTCACCGCCGACGATAGCGCCCACGTCATTGTACCCGTCGAAGTCTGCGCACCGGGACATGGGTATACCACCGCAGCCGCTGGGGGCGACGAATGGCAACGGATCGAAATGCCGTTTGGCGTGTTTGTGGACGCTTTCGTTCGACAAAAGATCGGATGGAGTGAGCAGCAACAGCGCAAAGTGGGCTACTTGGCACAGTTTGACCTGCTCTCGGCCGTGCCACGACTGGCAAAAGACGCACCCTCGCTGGAACATACCCGTGCCGGTCCCAAACAGGACCGCGAACAGTGGCGCAGCAACACATGGATCGGACCAGCAGACACTTTTACCCCGCTGCACCGCGATCCCTACCACAACCTGTTTGTGCAGGTCGTCGGACGGAAGCGTGTGCATCTGCTTGCACCCGATCTGGCGCAGACACTGCTCGAGGGCGGTAGTGGCAACACAGTCGCGAGCGTGCTGCGTGAGTCGGATCTACTCACACCCGACCCAACCCGCAATCCAGCACTGCACAAGGCGCTCGCAAACAACAACACTCTCACATCGGCCGTGCTGCATCCGGGCGACGTGCTCTACATCCCACACGGCTGGCTTCACTGCGTACAAAGTCTCTCCACCAGCGTCAGCGTCAATTTCTGGTACCGCTAAAGGGCGCGCGCAGGGAGGGGGGGTATAACATTATAGGACAGACAGGATATGTGGGCTCAGCGGTCACGATGTCTATGGCTGCGCGGTGCAGGACTGATGGAACGGTCACGCCGTGCATGTTTGCGATGGTGGTGGGGGTGTCGATGGTCGCTATCAACGTCGTTGTCGTTGCGGCGCTCTTTGGTGACGGGCGTGTATCGGTAGTCTCGCTTTTGACGGTGGCGCGACGACGACGACGACGAGGACGCGGAGAGCGGCGGTTGTCGTTCTTTGGCACCCAGACCGAGGAGGGAGGCGCGTTTCTTGGGCTCAGCCGCCAGGTGAGGACCTTTTGCCTTTGCCTCTGTCCAGCCCATCCCGCGCAGCATGGCCATCCCAAATTGCTCGATCGGCACAGCGGCGTAGTCGTCGAGCGTGGGAGCGTCTGGCCGCGTGTCAATGTCGTGGTGCAGCACTTGTGTCTCGTCCAATTGTGGGATGACGAGGTGGTGTTGTGCATCGACGCCGCTGCCATTACCGATACCTTGACCGGCCAGCAGCGCCTTGATAGCTTCTTGCTCGCCACTGCCGTCATCTCGACCACTTTCGGTCTCGTGAGGTGGCGGCGATGGTAGTGGCTGTTCTGCGACACGCTCTGCACCCTCGTCAGTCTTTGGCCTGCTTCGAACCTCGAGCCCCCGTTTCTGGCCATCGCTGTCAATCTTATCCACATCGGCAACCGCAGAGGATGATGAAGACGACGACGACGCTCCGTTCTGGTCGTGGCGCCGCATGGATACGAGCGGACCTAACTCCTGTAGATTGGTTCGTGCCCCTATCCGTCGTCTTCGATCCTCGCGCCAGTCCAGGTTGGACGACAGGGGGATCACACGCGGCTGCTCTCGTAGCACGGCTTGCCGCTGTGCTGCTGCACTGCGTCGGCTGAGGGACGACACAGATTCGCGCACATCTTCTTCGTCGGACGAGTGGGCAAATGCATCCAGCTTGCTTCGCTGCTGCTGCTGCTGCTGTTGCCCTTTGCCCATCGACATGATGATGGCATTCGGGTTGGACAAACCTGCCAATTCGCCAATTTCGAATTTCGCGTCAGAATGGCCGACTGTTAGAGCGTTATTTCGGCCAGATGAACGGCGAAAAAAGGGGCCGAATTTGGCCGCGGCACGGAGTCACAAGGTTCGGTTAAAAGCGCCAATCAAAATTTGCCGCTGTCAAACAAAGAAAGGCAAAATTTTGGCGAGAAACTTGATCGTACGGCCATACCCGCATATAATAACCCTTCCGGTCTCAGCATGGCAAGGTGTGACTCCCAACCATCATGTCGAGCCTCGCCTATGTCGATGGGCCCACTGCCCCTGCCCAGGATGTGGAAAAAAATACGAGCGCAAATCCTTCCTCGGATAACTTGTCCAATACCTTTGGCGGAGGGGAAAAGGAGCAGGCCGATCTGCAGCGTATGGGCATGGACCAGCAGTCCAAGGATGGAACCGTACAGCGCAGGCTCAAGCAGCGCCATTTGTCCATGATTGCTCTGGGAGGCACCATTGGCACCGGTCTCTTTGTCGGTGTCGGCGGTGCGTTGAGCAACGCCGGCCCGCTGAGCACTCTGCTCGCATACTCCATCATGGGTCTCATTGTTTACTCAATGATGGTCGCCCTGGGAGAAGTCAGCACGCTACTCGCAGTGCCTGGTGGATTTACGCACCATGCATCACGTTTCCTCGACCCAAGTCTCGGTTTCGCCCTCGGCTGGACCTACTGGTACTCGTACGGCATCACCATCCCCACCGAAATTTCGGCATCGGCCATTGTGGTACAGTACTGGGACCCAAACCAGTCCATCAGCCCTGCCGTCTGGATCTCAATCCTCCTCGTTCTCGTCGTAGGAGTAAACACTCTTGGCGTCAGAGCGTACGGAGAAAGTGAATTCTGGTTCTGTCTCATCAAGGTGGTGGCCATCATTGTGCTCATCATTGTCTCGCTTGTCATTGATCTGGGCGGAGGACCTCGTGGCGACCGAATCGGTTTCCGCTACTGGAAGAACCCAGGGCCGATGGCACAGCTGTTTTGGAGCCCGGATCCAGTCACAGGTGCGCCCGTAGGTGGAATCAGCGGCAGCTTTGGTCGCTTCCTCGCCTTCTGGAACGTATTCGTGCAAGCAGCTTTCTCCTTTGCCGGCACCGAAATCATTGGCGTGGCCGTCGGAGAAGTGGAGAACCCGCGCAAGAACGTGCCCAAGGCCATCAAGCGTGTCTTTTGGCGAATCCTCATCTTCTATGTCCTGGCCATCTTTATGGTCGGGCTGGTGGTGCCATACAACGACGAGCATCTGCTCAATGGAAGCAGTGATGCCAGTGCATCGCCCTTTGTACTCGCCATCAGCAATGCTGGGATCAAAGTGCTGCCGGATATCGTCAACGCCGTGCTGCTCATCACAACATGGTCAGCTGCCAATTCCGACGTGTATGCTTCCAGTCGAACTCTGTACGCCCTTGCCATCGAGCACAAGGCGCCCGCATTCCTGCGCAAGTGCACCTCCAACGGTCTGCCCATCTGGTCCCTGGCCGTGACATGCCTCTTTATCCCACTCGCCTACATGTCGTGCGGCACAGGTGGCGCACAAGAGACATTCGAGTATCTTTACGACATTTCCGCCATTTCCATCATTATCGCCTGGATCATTATTCTGGTCACCTATGTTCGCTTCTACCACGGTCTGCACTACCATAACATCTCGCGCGCCACATTGCCCTACCGTGCACCTTTCCAGCCCTACCTCTCCTACTTTGGCATCTTTTTCCTCTCGCTCGTCATCCTGTTTGCCGGATTTACCGTCTTTATCGCCGGTCAGTGGGACACGAGCTCCTTTGTCACCACCTACATCTGTCTACCCTTTTTCCTCGTCATGTGGCTCGGCTGGAAATTTTGGCACAGAACCTCGTTCGTCACTCTCAGCCAGATGGACTTTGACACAGGTCGTCGTCAGATTGACGAAAACGAGCGGGCGGAAATGGAGAAATTCGCCGCTACGCCACAAAGCACGTTGGCGAAAATCTGGGACTGGGCCATGTAAGCCGTCACCCTTTCTCTCACACACACACACTTTTATATCAATGTAACGGAATGCATCTCACACACTAATCTGGGGTGGGGAAAACCCCCCCCTTTCTTTCTTTTCAGCTGCTTGCTATAAAGCGTCCAGAGGGGTCCGTTGCCAGGTCGAGGTTAATTTCGAGCAGATCCTGGTCGTCGAGGTGGGTAAAGTACTCTTCGTCGACCGAGACGGAGGGTTGTTGTGTTGTGCTTGACTCGTTGTGGGTTTGTACCGGCGGTGGCGGCGCAGGGTTGCGTACGGTGTAGTCGGCAAGAGCGTGAATGGCCTTGTCCGGAGTGATGACGAAGCGCAACTGTCGATCTTCCCTGCGCCATTTCCGCGCTGCTTCGCCCACCGGTGTTTGCAGTAGAGGGTCGAGCATGGATGGACCAAAGGCGTTGAATACGACTGCTGCGCGTCGTACTGTGACGAGACGCCTGTGTGTAGCAGCTTCGGCAGTGACGCGTCCGCGGGTCTGGGCGAGAAAGAGACGCGTATTGACGCAGTTTGTCCAGGTATGACCCAACTGGGCTGATTTCGGCGTCAGCACGTATAGCTCACCATCGCGTGACTGCGACAACGACGACGACGACGAGGAGGAGGATGCAGCAGCAGCGATGGTTTCGGCCAGCGTGGGCGGGACCGAGGCGAGTAAGCCACTGCAGAAGGCGGATTGAGCCGTATACCCCATCGTCGCTGGATAGTCGGGCAGCACACGAGCAGCAGACCGGCGATTCCCCGCTGTTGTTGTTGTCGTCATCGTCGTCGCTGCTGCTGCAGCGGTGTCGAAAACAAACTGGCGCGCGACGTCTTTGTCGGCGCCAAAGGCGTCCGCCACATGATTGAGCACGAGCACCGCCCGTCCGTCCACCTCGTGCTGCTGCTGTTGTGGGTCGGCGGCGGATGTTAGTGGTGGGCGGTGCGATGCGGGAAGACTGAGCCGTTTGAGTGCGTCCGCAATGTCGGTCAGCGCCTGGGAGCGGTGAAAGAGCGAGCCGAGGTCTGACGTTGCCGGTTCCTGCTGGAACAGCGTCGGTAGACTGTCAACGACCACTACGCCGATAGGCAGGTGGTGGTGGTGGTGGTGCGAGGCAGGGGGGCGTGCTAGACGGGTGAGTAGGCCCGGTAGGCTGTAGTGCAGCGCGTGTTGCAGCGCTTCCACGTCCGACACACAGGCCACGTGCAGATTGTCCAGCACCTGTCGCTCCGCCATCTGCACAGCAACGCGCTCCAGCTCCTCCCACTCGTCTCGCCGTGCAGCAGCAGCAGTGGAGGTGTGCGGAAAGCGGCGGGAGAAGCGTTCTCGTACCGCACTGTGGGCCAATTGCACCGCACGACGTACAACCGCGTGTGCACTCCGCTCACCGTCCGAAGTAATGTAGCAGCTCCCCACAGCGCCTTGACCACAACCGCTGCCGCCGAGAATACCGCCCAGTGTCTCGCGGTCGACCGTGTCCGGCTCGACCTCCATCTCGGTCTCCTCGACTTGTGCGCTGAGCGGGGTGAAGCCGAGGGCGGCATAGACGCAGACCTGGATCGCCAGCTGCGTCTTTCCCGACGCGCTCTCGCCGACGAGTTCGGAAAGGGCGCATGTGCGGAATCCGCCGTTGAGCAGACGGTCGAGCTCCAGACTGCCACTGGTGCGTACATGGCCCTTGCGTCCGTCGATCAGTGCATCGCCACGCACACCCGTTCCTGCCCCCACCACCGCCGTTCCCGCGAATTCCGGCACCAACGGCGCTGGACTAGCGTCGGGTGAGGAGGTTGTGCTCTCCTCCGAGTCAGAAAGGTTGTGCAGACCGGGATAGTTCCCCTCGTATCCCTGCGTGGGTGGCACGAATCCGGCGGAAGCATCCGAGTCGGACGAGCTGGCCCCACTCTCGTCCTCGATCTGCACCGCTTGCTCCGCGTGCACATTTCCGTGCAGAATATCCAGCGTGGAGAGCAGAGGTGGTGCGGCAGCTTTGGCGACCTGCCGGAGCAGAACTTCGACCTCGGCCCGCGTCAGAGACAGTGCCTGTGCCAGCTCGTGCGGCGGCGTAAGCAGCACTTCATGTGCGCCAAACAGCTTTGCGCGTCGAAAACATGCCTTTGTCCGCTTCGAAATGCCAGGGATGTCGCTCAGCGCTGTTTGCGACATCCGCGTCCCGCTGCTAGCATCGTCTTCTCCCAAAGGTGGCACGGCAAAGTAACGCCCAAAGGAGAGCTGTCAAATCGGGATGGGGACGACCCGATACCGGGCTGACACGTGCTTACGTAATCCCGAATCTTCGGACTTCCGCATCCAGGACAACAAGGCGCGATGCGAGAAAGTGGAAATTCGCGCACTAAAAGTGTTGATCTCCCCAACCACCATCTCTTTCCCCCCCCCCCCCAAAATGTCGCAAACGGAAGTCGAGACACTCGTTATTGGCGCTGGACCTACCGGTCTGGGTGCTGCCAAACGGCTTCACCAGCTCAACCACGGTCCTTGGTTGCTCGTCGATGCCAACAAGGAAGCCGGTGGTCTTGCCTCGACCGACGTGACCCAGGAAGGCTTCCTCTTTGACGTCGGTGGACACGTCATTTTCTCCCACTACCAGTACTTTGACGACATGATTGCCGAGGCGCTACCCGAAAAGGACGACTGGTACGAGCATCAGCGCGTCTCGTACGTCCGCTCCAAGAACGTCTGGGTCCCCTACCCTTACCAGAACAACATCTCGGTTTTGCCCACCGAGGATCAGGTCAAGTGCATCGAGGGCATGATTGACGCCGCCGAGGTGCGTATCCGTGCCAAGGACGCTCCTACCACGTTTGACGAGTGGATTATGCGCATGATGGGCCAAGGTCTGGCCGACTTGTTTATGCGACCGTACAACTTCAAGGTGTGGGCTGTGCCGACCACCATGATGCAGTGCAAGTGGCTCGGAGAGCGAGTCGCTGCTCCCTCGCTCAAGCTTGTGGTTTCCAACACGCTTAACAACAAGGTCGCCGGCAACTGGGGTCCCAACGCCACCTTCAAGTTCCCTGCGCGTGACGGCACCGGTGGCATCTGGAAGGCAGTCGCACGCACACTGCCGCAAGAGAAGCTTCTGTTCAACAAGCGTGTCACGTCGGTCGACGCTGCTGCCCACACCGTCTCACTGGACGACGGCTCGTCGATCAAGTACAAGCACCTCGTCTCCACCATGGGCATCGACGTCATGGTCGACAACATCAAGCTCCCCGCTTCGGACAACCACGCTCAGCTCAAGGCCGCTGTGAAAGAAGGCCTTGTCTGCTCGTCTACTCACGTTATCGGCATCGGCATTCGCGGTGTCCTGCCGCCTCGCATTGGTGACAAGTGCTGGCTCTATTTCCCCGAGGATGACTGTCCCTTTTACCGCGCCACCATCTTTTCCAACTACTCGCCCTACAACTGCCCGCAGGAGGACGTCAAGCTGCCTACGCTGCAGTATGCTGACCCGTCCAAGGGGAAGCCGTCGGGAGAGGCTCAGGCTGGACCGTACTGGTCGTTGATGATGGAAGTCTCCGAGTCCCACCTGAAGCCGGTCAATGCACAGACCATTCTCGCCGAGACCATCCAGGGCTGCATCAACACCGACCTCATCAAGGCCGACGACCAGATTGTCTCCACCTACCACCGCTGCTTTACGCCGGGCTACCCGACGCCCTCGCTCGGCCGCGACGCTGCGCTGGCCACGCTGCTGCCTGCGCTGGAGAAGCACGACATCTACAGTCGAGGCCGCTTTGGCTCGTGGAAGTACGAGGTGGGCAACCAGGATCACTCGGCCGCGCTCGGCTGGGAAGCCGTCAATCACGCCCTCCTCGGCACCCCAGAGCTCACGCTGCTCAACCCAGACTGGGTCAACGGCCGACGCAACCACGAGATGCGTCTCACAAAGTAGATTCCGTTGCGAGATTTTTCACATAAATGGGTTTTGTTAGAGCTCCCGGTCGGTCCAAGTTCGGAACGTTCGGTGCTGTGTCAGTGTGAGTGTGAGATTTGAGATTACGGAGAGATGACATCGCCCGCATCGTGCACGGGCCGATTTGTGCTGACTTTTTTGCACGCCAAAACAGAAAACCGAGAATATTCGTGGCGGCTGATCGACATTCCATTCCACCATGTCGTTTACGAGTAACAGTGGTCGACGCGGATCGATCGTGTCGAGCAAACGACGCGGATCGGGCACAGAGAAGCTCGACACACACATTGCCTCGTGGCACACGAGCACACACAAGCATGAGGATATCCCCCATGCCAAAGAGCAACAGCTCAAAGAGGTGTATGAACGCTTTGAAAAGCTGTTTACCATTACGCCGCAGCGACTGCGCATGATTGTCGACCGCTTTGTCGGCGTGCTGGAGGAAGGATTGCAGAAAAACGATCAGACAGTGCCCATGCTGCCTGCCTACGTCTTTGGCTGGCCATCGGGGGACGAAGAAGGTTCCTATCTCGCTCTCGACCTCGGCGGCACCAACCTGCGTGTCTGTCACGTCGTCCTCAAGGGCAAAGGCCACTTTGAAATCACCCAGTCCAAATTTCGTCTGACGGAAGAGCAGAAACAGACCGACGGACGTGAATTGTTTGACTTTTGCGCAGACTGTCTGGCCACGTTCATCAAGGACCACTTTGGCGATCAGAACGGCGACGTGATTCTCGAAGAAGACCTGGCACTCGGTTTCACATTCAGCTATCCCATGTCGCAAGACCGCATCGATCATGGCAAGTTGATTCGATGGACCAAAGGCTTTGGCAACCCCAATACCGAGGGTCGAGATTGCGCAGCCATGTTTGTCGAGTCGCTCGACAAGTTTAAGCTGCCGGTCAAGCTGGTGTCGATCATCAACGATACCACCGGCACGCTGATTGCCTCCAACTATGTCAACCACGACACGCGGATTGCCTGCATCTTTGGCACGGGGTGCAATGCCGCCTACATGGAGCATCTGCGCGATATCCCCAAGATCAAAGATCTCGGTCTGCCAGACGACGACGACATGGCCATCAACTGCGAGTACGGCGCGTTCGACTCGTTCAAGCACGAACACATGGCCGAGATTCGCACAAAGTACGACGAATACATTGACCTGCACTCCAACAAGCCACACGAACAGACCTACGAGAAAATGATTGCAGGACTGTACCTCGGCGAAATCTTCCGACTCTGCATCTGCGATCTGATTGACGAAGGTGTGCTCTTCCTGGGGCAGAATACGTACAAATTGGAAAAGGCGTATGCCTTTGACACCGCCTTTCTCTCCCTCATGGAGCTCGATCCGACCGACGAGCTGCTGACAGTGATTGGCCTTTTCACCCACTTCTTTGGCATTGACACGACCATCGAGGAGCGACAGTTTTTCCGCAAACTGGCCAAGTTGATTGGCACGCGATCGGCGCGCTTGAGCTCGTGCGGCATTGCAGCACTGGTGGCCAAGATGGGCTACCTCGACAAGGGCTGCGGCGTAGGTGCCGATGGCTCTCTGTACTCCAAGTACCCTGGCTTCCCCGACCGTCTGCACCAGGCGTTGGAAGACATTTTCGGCGAAAAGGGCAAAAACATCAAGACCTACCAGGCCGAAGACGGCTCGGGAGTCGGCTCTGCCATCATTGCCGCCATGACAAAGGCTCGCAAAGATCAAGGCAAGTACGACCACGTCTAATTGCTATTCGCATATATTCGCTCCGGCAATCTGCATCTTGATCCGTGCCTATTTTTGCGTGCGTTGTCCTATTCCGGGCTGTGAAACTCGAATTGAAAAATGTCCGGTAATCTTTTGGCTTGAGTAAGCGCTGGTGGAATACAAAGTGTGGAGAAAGGGCCAAAGTCACCGGTGGAATGTATTCGAATTCAAATGAGCCCGGCAATCTTTCCCCCACGCTCTCTCTCTGATCGGCATTCTTCTTACCCCGGTGACGATGAGGGAGAAACGCCCGCTCTTCTCTCATATATAGAGTCTGCATCCCGCACTATTCCTTCTTCCTTCTCACCACATTCTTCTTCTTTCCTCCCCATCACAATGTAAGTTTGTTCCCCCTTGTACGGCTAGGACCGGATGGACTGATTTTTGGTTTGGCACTGTTGCTCTGTAGGGTTAACACACATTTTAAGCTCAACAGCGGTGCCTCGATCCCTTCGGTTGGATTGGGCACGTGGCAGTCTCCCAAGGGCGAGGTGCGTGATGCCGTGTGCCACGCTCTCAAGAGCGGCTACCGTCACATTGACTGCGCCTGGGGCTACCAGAACGAGGACGAAGTCGGAGAGGGAATCAAGAACTCGGGCGTTCCGCGTGAAGACATCTGGATCACGTCCAAGCTGTTTGAGTTCCACCACAACCACGTCCGCCAGGCATGCCAGGATACGCTGGACAAGCTGGGCGTAAAGTACCTCGATCTCTACCTGATGCACTGGAACATTGCCTTTGTCCCCGAGGATGTTCCCGAGGGTCAGCTGCCGCGCGACTCGAAAAAGGACCCCAAGTCCGGCAAGCACATGCTCGACCTCGAGACGACGGAAAACTTTGTCAAGGTCTGGAAGGACCTCGAGAAGCTGGTCGACGAGGGTCTCGTCAAGAACATTGGTATCTCCAACTTTTCCATTCGCCGAACAAAGGAGCTGCTCAAGTCGTGCCGCATCAAGCCGGTCGTCAACCAGGTGGAGCTCTCGTTCACCTTCCCGCAACCCGAGCTGGTCGGCTGGCTCAAGAAGCAGGACATTCTCCCCCAGGCTTACTCGCCCCTCGGCTCCACTGGCGCGTCTCAGGCTTCGCTCGGCGTTGTCGACGAAATCGCCAAAAAGCACGGCGTACAGGGTGCCAACGTCTTGATCTCCTGGCAGGTCGCACGCGGATGCAACCCGCTCCCCAAATCCGTCACCCCGGCCCGTATCGAGAACAACATCAAGCTCGTGGACCTGACCGACGAAGAAGTCGCCCAGCTGGAAAAGGGCGCCCTCGCCCAGACTCCCAAAAAGGTCTGCGACCAGTCCGACCTGGTCGAGCCCTACTACGACATCTTTGAGGCCAACAGCAAGACCAACAACGACAAAGTCCAGGCCGCCCAGGACTAGATCAGCCAATCCTCCTGCGCGCTCGTGGACATGTAAACCCTTCTCTTGCCCCCCCTCCCCCTTCTTCACCACCACCGCCGTTAATAATCTGCACCGAAAATGAAATCTTGATTTTCTACCGCCAAATTTGTTGTTTTGCATCCTTTGCCGACACCCACCATCTGCAAGCTTGATGAACGCAAGTCATGGCCTCAGCAGCAAACCCACCTTTGTTGTCAAGCTGCAACTGAGCTCGTCCGGCATGCGCGTGCCTAGAGCCCATCTGGTCGCTCCCAGAGCAGTGGAAGCGATGACAACAGGGGGGGTAATGTAGTTCCTCCTCCGGCGCACGCTGTGTCTCATCACGGCCGCCGCTAAGACTCGCATTGAACTGGTCCGCCTCCTCCCCATCGTCGGTGGTGTTGTCAACCCCCTTGCACACCGGGACGTGGGTGGGCATATATTGAGGCCGACGTGGGAAAAAAAAGTTGTGACCATGTATGCCAAGCGCGCCCGCGCCCGTGTCAGCATATCCCCCCAAACTTCCGTCGTCACGCATCAGAAGAACCGCCGTCCCGATCAAGCCGTCCAATCCGCGAGAGTCGAAAATGGACCTTTGGAAACCTCGAATGCCGCGCTTGCTTCATGTGATTCTTGCCAAGTCCCCATCTTTGTCCCATCAGGTCTACAGACCGGGCTCCACCTTGGTCAGTCAATCTGGCGGCCTTGGCCTTACCTGTTTAGCCCAGTGACTGTGTGCCAAGCTGCCTTTCGGCGCCTTTTCACTTGTCGCATGCGCCCGCCCAAATAAGCTGGGATCTTTCCCCCCCCCCCCCCCCCCTTCCTTCCTGCCACATGTGTCTGTAGGTGTCTGGGTGGACATGTTTATGAACCTCATCATGGTGCCCGACCAGGCCAAGGTGCAGAGATCGCCGTCGTGCAAGCATCCAAGCTTACCCAACCACGTCAAGCAGCAAAGTCCAGTAGCCTTGCGCAGTCGATCCCTGGACATTCTGCGAAACAATCATAACACCGACGCCGCGTTCACGTTCCGCCCGCAGCCTGCCGCAAAGCGAATCTCGCAGCCGCGCTTCGTGGATAGCTCCATCGGCGTTTTGCCTGCTCACCATACCCGTACAGAGTCTCAGCCTCAGACACCCAGCAGAGACCGACAGCAAGTGTCTGTCCAGCAGCTTAAGAGCAAATTCAGCATGTCGCCAGATCATCGCTCCAAACGGTCCAAGACGCGGTTCCAAGATTTTACCGCTCTCCCTCAGGAAGCAGTAGCAGGCGATTCGACGCTCTTGGCGCCGGCAAAGTCCAATTTTGCGTCGTGGTCGTTGAGTTGGGGCTCGACCGCACGCAAAGCAAGTAAAGCGATACCTGTTCGCACGAGCGAGGAGGGCTCGAGCAGACCCACGAGTGACTTTGCTCAGAGCGAGCCCCATGCGCTAGCACCACCGCTCAAGCATGTTGGCAGTCTGGCGTCCATCCGCCGTCTCATGTAAGTCTGCTTGCGCGCTTCACTCGCATTCACTCCAGCTCATATCTGCTCTGTTTGACATGTAATGTGTGTGGACCTCATTTGCCAACAAACAGCACACCCTCCAAATCCAAACGCAAAGACAGCTCCGAGTCAGGACGAGAGTCGTGCTTGGTCCCACAGGTGCCTCCAGTCCCCACCATTCCGCCTCGAAGCGCGTCTCATTCAACATCAGCGGCTCCTCTGCGCAACTACCAGGACAGTCTCGGGATCGTCACTGAGCTGTTGGCGAAACAATCTGATGTGCGGGATGTGGCTGCTGTGCCTAAGGAAGCAGTGCACCATCAGCATGTGTCTGGGACAGGGGCGAACGGAGATCTGCGAAAAGCAGCTGGTCAGGGTAGCAAGAGCCAGTCCCTAGACCTGGTTCGCGACGTCAGTCGAGCAGCCAGCCGACCCTCCAGGGCCTCCCTCAACCTGCTGGGTAGCTCTGTACAGACAGTCGCAGATAGACCCACTGTGCTGAGTCCGGATACGAAGCGGAAAAGGGAAGAAGCGCAGCCAGAGTCGCCAAGCTCGCCATCGCAGGCCGTTGCTAATCCTGAGCCGTCTCGCTTCAAGACGCTGCAACTGCTGGCACGTAGACCTTTTGGCGGATTGTCAAAGAAGAAGGCGGCCTGGAGAGAGGAGCGCTCTAGCCAGTCGAGTGTCTCAGGCAGCCGTACTTGGTGGCAAGGCCGATCCGCCACGTCTCGCACCGATGGCGATACATCTTTGGAAGTCGCAGAGCAGTGCAGTCGTCCCGCACCCCGACACAGTGAGGATCTCTTGAGTCGGCCTTCCGCCAAGATCAGCAGCGATGCCCTTGGGCCCAAGAGTAAGAGCGTCGATCTCGGTAAGTCCCTTCCAAGCATCCCGTGTTCCTTGCTGGCACTAAATTCGTCTTGTCGAGGTGGTTACAGACCGGTTCCACATGCAGTCGAAAACAGTGCCTATTTGGCCAGCTGTGTCTCGGCCTCGTCCGGCTATTCCGTCCGCTTTTGTCAGCGAGAAGCCCGTCAGCCTTGTCGAAGGTCCATCAGACGCTGGGGTCGACGCTGGCTCGACACAGAAGCATCCATGGATGAGGCAGCTTAAGCTTCAAGCAGTCGCGTCTGTGCCAGAGACGGGCTCTTCTAGAGCAGTCTCGGTACGAAAGTCAGTGTCAAGTCGGCGGACTTCGTCCAGAAAGTCGGCCACGCCAGGACGCAAAGCTTCGCCTCAGCCAGAAGCGAGGAGAAGTGGGCAGAAGCGGCCTCCCTCGGCGCTTCTTGGCCAATCGTTACCTATTCCACCGCGCTCGAACCGCAGTCGTGCCAGTACGGTCAGCTCGCAGAACTCGCTCGTGTCGTCTCCCTCTGGCAAAGTCATAGTCTCTCGCCGATCCTACGGTCCCCGTTCGCCTATCCGGACCGACGAAACGTGCAGTATTACGACCGTAGGCACGTCTATCCTGTTCAACAATTCTACCGATGATTTGCCAAGGGTACTGTCGCCCATCGTCTTATCGCCACGCATGAAGAAGCTCCGCTCTCCCGGGTTGGGTAAAAGCAGCAGCCCTCTGCGAAACAGTCTTGTTCAGCGGCTGTCCCCGAGACTGTCTCGCAACGCTTCTCTCACCAACAATGCTCGGCATCTCGATTCCGGCAAGCGTATGAGCGACGATGACGCTCAAGAATGGATCGATGAGGTGGACGAAGCGCCCACCGTGACGAGTGTCGAGCTCGCCGCGTTTACACAGCGCTTCAATACTTCCGTATCACCCAAGCCGCGTCCGGGCTTTTTGGAGATGAGCGACGCGACGGACTCGCTTCATCAGCTGGTAGGCTCTTTTGACGAGAGTGCGGGCTCAATCAGTCTGTACTCTTCCCCCCGAAAGGCAAGCGAGTCTGCCTACGGACGAGCGCTTCGTGGAAGTCTCACGCCCTCGGAGCAGCGTAGATGTAACCTTGTCCAGTCTGGCTACAGTCGGGTCGGCCCACGGCAAATCTGCTGCAGCATCGTCAGCTCTATTTCCACAGAGGCCAATTCGAGCTTTGAAGATTCAGAGGAGCTGCAGAAGCTCATCGAGAGTATGATGTCTGCCGACGTCACCAGCAGCAGCAGCAGCGGCAGCAGCCCTTCAGATCAAAGCGTCTCACACGGCGATTTGGCACTCTTGTCTCCCTTCGGATCGCCGCTGGATACGCGCGATCAGAGCAGCGGCTCGTCGGAACGCCCCCAGTCTACGGCGAGTCCAATTGAGAAGCTGCCCCCGCCGAGATTCCTGCTTAACGATCGGCCCATCTCCCCGCCCGAGATCTCGAGCGAGTCCCAGCACAGTCACGACCACAATCTCGCTACCTATTCGTTCATCAGTTCAAACATGTCCCGCTTTCCTCCCGTTTAGCCTAAACAACATCTTGTGTGCTTCTGAATTTTTCCGTCTGGTCTTGCCACTTGACGTCCGTGGGAGATGACTGTCGGAGCACGAGTTCTTGAGTACGCAAGGTCCGCGGTGGCTATGCTACGCTGTACGGATTTTGCATATACTCTGCACATCTAGTCACTGAGCATGAACCACGGCTGGTGTAGCTTTACTGTGCTCGCACTTTGTGACAGTATACAGCATCGTTTCAGGTCGTGGTGTTGCGTAAGTCCTCGTATCTGCTCTGCGGGAAGTATGTGTTCTCTCGAGCACTATTCTCTCGACCCGATGGGCTTTGTCGCTATACAGGCGCTGCGGAGACGACCAAAACAGCCCAGCTCGACAGGCGTCTATACGACTCGGCGTGACTTTCTGGACGCACACACACTCGCACACGCTACCTACATACGCGTACACAGCGGGAGTACAGCACGTGCACTTCGGTCACGCGTTACGCGTCTGGCTAAAAAAGAAGCTTGCGCGCGTGCGCGCGTTGGCGTCATCCTCCCCCTCAACCGCACCCGGAATTTTTTGCCTTTTAGGCCTACCGCCTCAAAGGACGTGGACTACGTTACCGTCTTTTCCCCCCTGTCGTCCTTCCCTGTGTTGAACACCCAGATATTCCGTCCAAGCGGTCGCTTCTGCGTTACCCAGATCTCTCGCCAGCAGCCCCTGTTTCGTGTTTGTGTGCATGCGCTAACCTGTCACCCAGATTCCTCCGCCAGCCGTGCAGACACTCCTGCCTTTTCGCCAATCTCCCTTTTTCGTGTTGGTACATGCGTCAGCCTGTCACCCAGATTCCTCCGCCAGCCGTGCAGACCCTCCTGCCTTTCCCCTGTCACCCGGATCTCTGGCCAATCTCCCTTTTTCGTGTTGGTGCATGCGTTAACCTATCACCCAGATTCCTCGGCGGCCACACAGACGCTCCTACCTTTCGCCGTTCACCCAGATCTTCGGTAACCCATTTCGCAAGATCGTGCATGCCTGTCCCTGTCACCCAATTTTCTTACACTCTGCTTATGTCCGTGCAGGCAATCCTGCCCAGCAACCAGATATCTCTCGGCCAGGTTTTGAGCAAGACCCAGATTCTGTACCCTTTTGTTTCTCGCGCTAGTCTCGACTGTGCAGCGCCTCTGTTTATCTGCCCAGACTCCCGAGTACACTCGCTATTTGCGCACTGCCGTGATTGCTGCTGTGACGTGCCACCTCGGCAGCTCGGGCTGCTGCCCCATTCCTCGTTCACTGCTCAAGTGCCGGCTCGATCCCCATGGAATTTCACAATCCCTTGCATGATTTCAAGACCAAAAGCCGCCGCCTCTTGCTCTGTTCTTCTGCATATAGCCACTAAAGGCAGTACGCATCTCGATGCACAATGCAGTCTCTAGCGTGGTATTTTCTCTGCAATCGTCCTGGTTCTGGATCACTGTTCGTGTGCCTCTGCCTTGTTCGCTTCTAGGTTTGATGTGCGCGTCTGAAGAAGGCATAGACTTGCAGCTTCCATGCATTTCTGCGTGTGTGAACCTCTCGTGGACGACTGCCCATGTGCCCAACCTTGCTGCATCCTGCATGTATGCTTCGGTCCAAATTCATGCTGCATGTCATGCGTCATGCCCCGTCCACCCTGGCTTCCATATCCGGTTAGGCTCATGCATCTGCGCATCCAAAACACCCCGATCCCTGCATCTACGCTCCCCAAACACGCCGGTTCCTGCAGGAGCTCTCCCAATCGAGTCTAGACTCCTGCATGCGCGCTTGTATACGCTTCTCAGCACTGTATTACCGCTTCGTAGTGCGTCTAGGCCCTGCATACAATTTCTCCCAGAGAGCTGTAGTTCGTGCATGGGCGCTTCTAGGCCCCTTATGCGCGCTCCTGGACACGTCTAGACCGCGGTCCACGTGCTTGCCGTCCTCCTGCACGCTAATGCGCTCCCTTGCAGATGCAAAGACCAGGCACTTCAGCAGTCACTCCCTACGCTCGCGGCCCCACGTGTGAACGCACGTGCTTACAAGCACCCCTCCGCCACTCCCTCTCCCACGAATGTATGCTGCCTTGTAGCCTTACCGGATAATCGAAGACACATTTTTTTGGGCTTGTGGTGAAGGAGCAGGCTCAGAGACGATTCCTAGAGCGCTGGCTCAGCCCATAAGTCATGCGTGAGAGCTCGAGGGGCGCTACATGTCGTGAGCTATCACCGGCGACCACTCGGATTTAGAACCGGTGACCCTACAAATGCTTCAATGCCTCTGTTTGAGTACGTTTTTAAGTTGCAAATCCACATTTGTGTGAAAGGTGGTCTCTCAAGTCAGGGTGAAGCCAGTAATTTCTTTTTGGCTGTCAAAGCAGTCGCGCTTGTCGGCACACGAGCAGCTATCAATCCAGTGACCATAGTACGAGCTTTTGCGTCGCTTTCAGTACCATTTTTATGAAACTTTAATTAATTCATTTACTGGAAATTAAATTCAATTAATTAAATTATGGGCCGGCTCATAAAATAAATAAATTAAATGCTTATATAATGATATTTTGACCATGTTTTGGGCGATTTAGGCAAAAAGCGCACCAAATTTACCAAACCTACCGTAAATAGCGCGTGACACAGCGTTTCGTGTGCGACGTAAACGCGGCTCCGTGTATAAGCCTTCATATGTACTGAAATGTTGCTTGAAGACGCCCATACTTTCGTTGCCAACAGGTCGAGCGCGGCCATTCATGCATGCTAGTTTGTCACAATTTGGGTCGTGTGTGCCATGTTTTTCCTGGTCTGCAATGCTTGCCTGTAGCAGATACGTGTCGAAGGAGAGATATGCACAGTTTACCGGGCTTGTGTGCGGTTCTTCAGCGGCCTTGGCTGCATTCAGGTCAAGAGCTGCCAAAATCGCCAGAAATCACGTCTCTGACGCGCGATTTGTCGATATTATTTATTTAATTTAATAAATATTTAATTAATTATGGGCCGGCCCATTAATTTTAATAAAAAATGTATTGAAAATATGTAAATTAGCTCAATCTGCATCGCTCGGCTGAGGCTCAGCGATACATTTCGACTCTTGCACAATGCTCAGCGTTGCCCTAGTGAGTTCCAGGCGCAAGAAGGGTGGCTTCCAGCTTTGCCGAAGACATGAGTGATAACACTGCACATGAGGCGAGTGAAATCACAAAAAATGGTACATCGCAATGCTCGGTAAATCAACCTCAGCAAATTGGCTGCACGGGACCGATTTTTGGGGGGGTTTGCGTCTAGTTCCAAAACGGTCGTAAGGCTCGGTCATGTCCCGCCGGAAAACAAGCGATACCTGAACGCGAAATTGTTGGCCACCCGGGCAGGGGAGAAGCCGGAGGGAGGTTGAGATACACTCAAGACTGCGGACTGATGATGCTTCGGAATCAGCACGCATACAAGCAGCAGACGAGGCGGAATTGCGCACCAGTTGCCAAACTGAGGCACCTTTCACGAGCGACAGACACGTTGGGAAGGAAGCGGGCGGTGAAGGAACGGGCGGTGAAGGAACGGGCGGTGAAGGAACGTCGTCATGCTGAGGAACGACTGAAAGGGGATGATACACAGACACAAGCTCAGCAGGAGGAGCAGAAGGCACAGATGTATAAAGCGTCGTGTAAGGTGAGAGGAGTGGCAATATACTACATGGCAGACGCACGACCAAATAGGACAGTATCGGAGTGACTGCACACTACAAGACTTAGCACAAGACTGAATGAAGAAAGTGCATCGGAGAGTGGACCAGAACCTTGTCATATACTTTATCCCTCGAAGAGGGCCAACAGATGTGTCAGCACGATTAGCAAAGGGAACTTAGGCATACAGGACTGGTGAGCTGTGGTATACGAGACTATTAGGCGCCGGTATACGCACGAAGGGGGGAATAGCTTTGTATACCGTGCATGAAAGTCTAATGCTGTAGAGTTTACTCGTGCATGAGGGGCATTAGTCGCTTTTGCACATGTGGGCACTCTTCCAGAGGCAGCCATGCAAGGTAGAGTCTCTGTCAACTCCGCTGATGCAGCGTGCAGGCGCAGATTACAAACAGCTGCGTCGTAGAGTTTCAGCTTGCAGGAGCAGCAAGAGTGTGCATAGCCCCAGCGACACTCATGGAGTGCCCGAGCAATTCGCGAGGCATCAGAAGCTGCTATCGTACAGTCCAGAGGACCGTTCAGCAAGTAAGTCAAGGTCAAAAAGCATGCTGAAAGCTCGAAGAGCTCACGTTGATGATGCGAGTCTGGACAGCTGGCTCGAAACGATCAGCAATATTCGCAGAGCGACTGAAAGCGATACGCGTATCGATGAAGAGCAACAGTGACGAACACGTCGTGCCTTTTCACTTACGCACCGATGGCAACTGCTACAAGGGACGCGCTAGAAGGAGTCAGTGTACTGGCGCCGAAGGCGAAGGACTGAACAAACCTCGCTGAACAGCAAGGTTCTCGGACCAGATGCGCATACACTCTGGGGAGGAGACGAAAACGGCGATGGGAGCAAAGGACACGAATGGGCGAGGCCGTTGTGGGATGCTGGTGCAAGGATTCAAGGGTTTATTAAGAAGAACATCGAGCAATGAGCGGCCGCAAAAAACGATCCGATGGGGATGATGGTGGTAGGAAGGGAAGATGCATCAACAAAAACATCGCGAGCTAAAGGCGAAAAAAAACGGCATATTTAATCTAACAAGTAAAAAGCTACGCTCTAACATGTCAAAATCTTCTTCACTAAAGCGGCATCTGTCGAAAGAGACGAAGTTGATGCGATCATATCGAGCATGCAAGCGGCGGGAAAAGGCTCAAAGGTGGACCTGAGGGTACGTAATTGCTTGGCACGCGCTGTGAGGCCCACAAAGAGGATTCAACTGTAGGGCAAATGCGCCAATACACGACATAGTATTCAGGGGGGGTCAAGGCGTACGAGCTATAGGATTGAGTGCGCATTAGCATCAACAAGAAGCGACAAGCGAAAAACAGTGCAATGCTTCGACCCGGACTAATACTTGGGGCAGTCACCATATACGGGATCTGACCATCGTATAACGACTTACATCCATCAGGGACGAGCCTTTACTTTGTCCATTGGGCATGGGTTTGAACGCTTCGGCACGAGTACCCTTGAGAGGAGAGACGTGTGTGCCATCGACAAGAATTTGGACGGCATTATCCTCGGTCTTGTCAAGGAAGACTCCAAGACGTTTGTCGTAGATGCGCTCCTCTTTGTCAGTGCCGATGGGTTGGCGGTCTTTGGCATTGAGATTCTCCTCGACCTCGCGCTCGTGCATAGTCGCGTACCGATGGGAAGCAAAGCTGACCAAATTAGTGCCCAGCAGCAGCTTGATGGCGACCAGAAATATCCAGGCAATAGCCATAGTGAGGGCCCAGGCTGAACCGCGCACGAAGAGATCCACGGCTCTGACCCATTCATTATCGATGTCTACCGCACCAAACTTGCGGGCGACCGTGCCCACCCAACCGGTCTCCGAGATGGAGGCCAGCGGGACTGCACACTCGTCAATGTGACTGGTGTCCCCAATCATGCTGATAATCTGAAGGATGAGCCTGACAAGGAGGCATGCAAGTGGCAGCGCAGCAAAACCCAGCCGTCGACTGACAATGGGGCTCTGGTCGACAAAGGTGTGCTTGCGACTCTTTTCTCTTGCCGTAGACGGACCTCCGACCACCAGGTCTCTGCAGAGCACATCCATAAACCGGCCATAGACGGCAGGACGTATGTGATTGAACTTGGTGATGAAAGCGTGTTTGAGCCAGTCGACAATGCACTCGCTGGCCAAGACGATGCAGACGGGGGTCAATATCGTTTCCAAGAGGCTGAGACTCGGGAAGACGGTGAAACTTGCTGGCAAAGGACTTGCACCCCCACCTTCCAAAGATCCTCCCGATAGCTCGATCAAGTTGCGAAGACCAATAGCGGACAGCATGAGGGTGAGCTGGAAACGCTCGACAATGTCGGCACATGTCATCTGGAAGACATTTTCCTTTTCGAACTTTTTGAACACGCTCGACTTGATTTCGACGAATTGATTTGACAGCAGAAGAGTCAACAGAGCGTTGTCGTAGCTGTTGATTGCAACGTTGAGTGTTACCAGCTGATAGAACAGCACTAGCGTATGGGCTAGGACATAGCACAAACTGAGACAGAAAAAGCCAAGGGGTCGCAGGTAGGGCTGTCTACCATTTTTGCGTCGAGCCAGCGTGGTCCGAGAAAAGAGCGAATCGAGCAGATCCTGTCCAAAGCTGCAGCACAAACGATCGGCGATCTCGAGGACGTTGAAAATGACCGAGAGCTTGACAACGTCCTGACCACGGACCGAGTGATACATTTTGCTCGCATCTGTGATGTGCGACAGAATGATGCAGCTGAAGATGATGAGCAGTGTTTTGAGAATGTCGCATTTGTGCGAGGAATGGAGATAGCGCCGTTCACCTCCACAGACCCAGGTGACGGTGTTTGTGATCCACCTCCACGTTGCCACGCCGAAGCGTAAAGGCAGTATAGTGAATGTGTACAAAAAGGAGTCGAGACAGACAACAAAGCCGAATAGAATGATCTTCTCCATCCAAAAGGGGATCGAAATAAAGTTGGTGACCCGCTCCCATTTCATTTCTTGCGTCGAGTCAAAGTCGGTTGCGAGGACCTCTTCTTGCAAGTAGTCCCACAGACTGAAGGGAGCCCGCTCGAGTACAGCAGCGACATCGGGAACCGCCTTTTCTTTGGCGTCCACCAAATCTTCTTGGAGAGCGGCAAGCTTGGTCTTGGGCTTGAAATAAGAATCTCCACGACGAAGTATGCTCGGACTACCCGCCTCGATAGAGGGAGCTAGTTCATATTGCTCGATCGACATGTCTCCGTCTTCGGTCAGCAGTGAGCCGTCGTTGCTGAGACTGGAGATGCGGGCAGAGTCGTCCAGGCGTGGTGCTGATGCTCTGGGTGTAGCCGCGTTCCGATAGGACTGCACATCATTGCTGGCTGGTGGGCGCAGAGGTTCGGGAGACATGCTGTTCCTGTCAGGAGTGGGGATCTGATAGCTGACTGGCGATTCTGCGGTGCCCTCGTCCGTTTCGATCTCTGGAGTAGCTGACGGAGAACGAGAGTCAAAGAGATGACTGCTCCTCGCCAGCGCTGCATACGACATGTCTTGAGACCTTGGGACATGAAGCACCTTGCCCACCGCCTTTGATGCTGTAGGTTCGACATACGAGTCATGTTGGTCAAGGGAGCCATCAGAGTCGCGAGAGTTGGTCTGCAAGAAGGATGCAGAAGTGCTATTGACCAGACTTTCTGCAGAGGGCGAAGAGGCAAAGGAGGAAAGACCAGAGAGCATCAACGCTTTTCTGCTCTTTCTGTATTGAGCCGTCGCCTCTCTATATGCTGGTAGATCTATGTTCTCTTCGCTGCTGCCCGCATCTGAGACATCGGAGGCAGAATCATCGTGCTCATCTTCCCACACATCTTCGTGTTCGGGATCCAACCTCTCTGTAACGATGGGAGCTGTAGACAGTGATTCTTGAGAGGCGGTGGATGCCACCGAAGTGGATGAGTCGGAACTGTACTGGCGCGTGCCATTGGTCATTAGCACTTGAATCGGTGCTTTTTGGTAACGGACAGGGGAATCCAGAAAATCCGAGTCTGTGGTATGAGGAGCATTGTCTGAGACAGGTTCAAGCTCAACTGGAACCTGTCCCAGCTGCTGTTCAGGAAAAGAGGGCGGCGACGGTGGCTGCTGTGAGCCGTCCATTGGTCATGTTTGATGGTGGTCGAAAAGTGAGTTTTATCGGCTTTGTGGAGAAAGATCAAGTCCCGATCTGAGTCGCCCTTCGGATCTCGGAAAGCTGTTATCAGGAAGACTTCTTCCTACAAGGGCTTATCAGTCATACGTCCACCACTGGATGGCCAACGGTGGCGGCATCCCTGACCAGCATGAGTGACGCCGAGGACGAAAGAAAGGAGAGGCAACACTTCTTCAATGTCCTGAAGGCTTTCGACGAATACTTGCCCTACAGCCTTTCAGCCAACAACGCTCGGCGCAAGTCTTACCTTTCGCTTCCTAGAGTGCATCAACAGCTCCTGTCAGATGTAGGATCACCTTTGCCGTGGCCTTCAGACCTGGAGCAAAGCGGCAAACCGATATTGCAAGGCTTTAGAAACCGTATAGAGGAGATTGATGATCGCATACGAAGGAATGCCGATCTCTTGACGCAGATCGCCGACGATTCAAGAGGCTTCTTGGGGCCGGCGCCAGTCGACAGCAACGGCTCTGTTGTCCAGCACAGCTCAGAGTCTGGCTCAAGCTCTCTGAGCTCGTCGAATTCTGATCCAGACGCTTCGGCGCGCGAGCATGCGCACACGCATGGAGGCTCCGAGCGGTCACGATCTCGAGAGATGCGCAAACGTAAACGTATATCTGGCCAAGAGATCGACAAGATTCAGAGTACGCTCAAGCAGCTCGTCCGTGACTGGAGCCAGGAAGGTTTGGCAGAAAGGGAAGCCGTTTACAAGCCCATTATAGATGCAGTTTTGCAACGCTTTGGCGCCCTACCGGCTGCTGAAAGAGGTCGAATAAACGTCCTCGTCCCTGGTGCGGGGCTTGGCAGGCTGGCTTTCGACTTTGTGCAGCACGGCTTTTCATGCCAGGGCAACGAGTTCAGCTTCTACATGCTTCTTGCTTCGCACTATGTCCTCAACAAGACCACCAAGGTGCACCAGCACACCATCTATCCGTTCGTCCACTCCTCGAGCAATTGGACGAGCGCCAGCCACATGCTGCGCGCCATCTCGATCCCCGACGTACTTCCCGCCTCTCTGCCCCAAACATGCGAGTTCAGCATGGTTGCAGGTGATTTCTGCGAAGTGTACGCCAAAACGGAGGAAAAAGCCGCATGGAATGTAGTGGCGACCTGCTTCTTTATCGACACCGCCAAAAACGTTATTCGCTACTTGGAAACGCTCAATCACGCCTTGCCCGTCGGCGGCTACTGGATCAATGCCGGTCCCTTGCTCTGGCATTTCGAGAATGCAGGCGACGCACGTGGCGCGCCCGACAGCCTGAGCATTGAGCTGACTTTAGACGAATTACTGTCGCTCGTCCCCAAAATGGGTTTTGAGGTTGAGGTGAGTTGGTCCGGAACGGGCACCGTCTGTGACTTACTGACTTTTTTTGATTGCAGGAACGACGGACGCTTATCCCAACACCGTATACGGGGATGCTGGACGGCATGTTACAGTACCACTACGTGCCAGAATACTTTGTATGCCGGAAAGTTCGCGATGTATCCGCAGCGCCCGCCGTATGACATCTACATCTAGAAATTCGAAAACCTGAGTAAATCGAGAGCGAGAACGAGTGCGTAAACTTCGAGACATGGAGCTTCGCGGAGCTGCAGTCATGACACCGACCGTGAGCGGATATGGCAGTCCGAGCAGAAAGCTTCCTATTGTTCTCCAGTTGCTGTATGTGCTGCAAATACTCTTCAATGTATCGAAAAGCGTCGATTGGTCGTGCTTTAGCTTCGAGGCTTGTTAGCGCTGTCTCGCGTGAGTAGCAGACAGAAAGACTTCCTGCTGCTGCGTCACGCCTCGATTGCGGCCAGCTTAAGGCTTTTAGAAACGTACCTGTGGCTGGCAGAGAGCATTGTCCCAAAATTTTGAGGTCTATTTCCAGCGGCTGAGGGGGCCTTGTTCCGACAACATGTTGTCCAGGAAGGCCTGCAGCATCGCTACGCGACCAAGTCACGCTAAAAAGGAAAGCAGAAACATTGTCCACATTCGGCATCTCGCGCAGTTGAGTGTCCTCGTCTGTCTGTCTGAAATCCGAACTTTCAAGACTTGAGCGGAGACCGAGCTATTCATCAGCGGTCAAGCTCTGAATTGAATGGATCCCGTTGTGTCATCACAGCATCCAACCGAGATCAATGCATCATCGTCCGTATCCTCGAAAAGGACAAGCGCACACCTCGGTTTGCGAAAAGTCTGTCGATGATCTGTCCGAGCGATTCTTTGGTGGCTTTTTTTGGAATTTGGAGGCACGAAGGGAAGGCGGAAAGCATAGAGGGCTGCGTGCTTATATCTTCGCTCGTCTGGCGGCGCGGCTCAAGTTAGCGATACACGGTATGGCTAGATTTGCTAGCTCAGCGTCGTGCACAATCGGATATGGAGAGCTTCTTGGTACCTGCTGGCTAAGCCCATCGCCGGTTCAGTCTCTTCAATCTGTCCTACACTCTACGGACTTTCCAGTGGGCTTGTTCATCAATCTCAAAGACACTGCCTGCTCGATCAACATGGCATAGTGGACGGCAGCTTTCATTGCGCGAGTGCACGACACCTGAATCAAAACAAGTCAAGTTCGCATTGATGGAAGCAAAAGTGATTAAACATGAGCCTTGGCATCAGTCTGGGCGGCCTTGAAACGGTCCTCGGCCTCCTTGAAGTTAATGACATTCCAAATGGCCTTGAAGTAGTCTGCCTTCACATTCCTAAACAGCCAAAAAAAAAAAAGTGTCAGCAAGATCATGTCTCTTCGCCGGAGCGTCTCCTCCTCATGCTGGCCCTTGAGGGTCGTCGTTAGGGTACTGACTTATACTGTAGATAGTAAGAGTGCTCCCACGCATCTACGCCAATGATGGGATGGTGCGAAATCAGGGGATCCTGATTGGCGGTGTTGACAACCTCGAGCTTGCTGTTTTTCGGGTTGAAACCGAGCCAGCCCCAGCCCGAGCCCTGAATGGTGGCGATGGTGGCGTTGAAGGTGGACTTGAGGTTGTCGAGGGAGCCAAAGTCGCGCTCGATGGCCTGCTTGAGGGGGCCGTCGTGGAGCTGACCGCCGCCCTGGGACGAGGGTGCCATGTTTTTCCAGAAGAGGGAGTGGTTGATGTGACCACCGCCATTGAATTTGATGGCGCTCTGCAGCTCGATCTGCTTTCGCACGTCATTGCTCGAGATGGCGGAGTTGTATGCCTTGATGGCGTTGTTGAGGTTGGTGACGTACAGCTGGTGGTGCTTGGTGTGGTGGATGGTCATGATCTCCTCGGAGATGGCGGGCTCCAGCGCATTGTAAGCGTAGGGCAGCTGGGGAAGAGTGTGCTCAGACATGATGTGTGGTAGAGTAGTGTTGATGGTGGAAGGAAGGAAGAAGGTGCGCCCCGGGGATAGCGGCTGTTTGGCCTCCACCTTCTCTGGATTTCGATCAGTCATACCTGGCCCGTGCATGTTGGTGGGCTGTGTGGCTTGATACACGCTGTATGTCGCCGATCTTTCACAGTCGCATTGATAGTGTAGGGGTATCATGAGTCGTTGCCAAACTCATCGCCTGTCTCAGGCGTGTAATTTACTGATTCGACTCGACCGGGGTTCGAGTCCCCGTCAATGCATCTTTTTTTTGCCGGTCAGAGTGGCGCGTTCGAGATCGCCTTGAAACACATCGCAGAACCTTTTTTGTTTTGGTTAGTGGCACCAACATGTCGGAATGTAGGTATGCCTGAACATGGCCCAAGCAGAATACTGTACTGATTCGTTAAACACAGTGGGACAGCCAGGCGAGGGGCCCATGTACAGTGCCGGCTTTGATCGAGCGCGGTCTCGCTCACCTACATCGGCGCTGTACCGCGATGATCGTGCGGATCGTGGTGCACGCAGCCCACAGGACCGCGCGGTTGCACAGAACCTTGCCGCTACGGAAGCGGCACGACACAGTCAGAAAGAATGTCGCGTCTACGTCGGCAACCTGGGCTACAACGTCAAGTGGAACACGCTCAAGGACTTTATGAGGGAGGGTGGGTAATCAGGCCGGGGGACATGTCAAGAAAGACGGGCGCGAAACAGAGAGGGGAGGTACTGATGGGACTGCATATCTTCTGCTGGGGGGCGATGGGACGAATTCCGACAGCTGGCGAGGTCAAGTTCTCGGAAGTCTTGACTCTACCTAACGGCTCCTCCAAGGGATGCGGGTGAGTACATTGGCCTCGGCTCTAGCGGGAGCCAACAGCTGATCTTCCTTCCTTCGCTCAGCATTGTCGAGTACAGCACGCCGGAAGAGGCGCAGAGAGCGATACAGACGCTGAGCGACAAACCGCTTGAGGGCCGTCCAGTTTTTGTGCGAGAGGTGCGTAAGCTTTGCTCGGCGTAGGCTTTGCTCGACGCCAAAATGAACGCCCGTCTGACCATAGTTGTGCACTGCAGGATCGAGAAGCACAGGTCCGCTTTGGCGCGCCTCCAACACCGTTTCTGCGTGGCGGCGGCCGTGGTGGCTTTGCCGGCGCAGGGCGTGGCGGGTACGGTGCTCCAGTCCGAGGCTTTGCAGCTCCTCCTGCCTATGGCGGAGCTGGCGCGCCCACCCAGCTGTATGTCTCCAATGTAAGTCACGCCTTGCGCATCCCGACCGCACAACACTGACGTGCTGGCCCAAAAAAGCTGCCGTTTGAAGCCAGCTGGCAAGATCTCAAAGACCTCTTTCGCGCGGCAGGCAACGTCTCGCGTGCCGACATCAACATGGGCCCAGACGGTCGGCCGCGTGGCACTGGCATCGTCGCCTTCCACAGCTCGACTGATGCGTCCAATGCCATTGCCATGTACCACGGATTCGAGTACCGCGGACGTGTGCTCGAGGTGCGACTAGATCGCTTTGCGGGCCCACCTGCACCTGACGCATACGGCGCTCGCGGTTTCGCACGAGGCGGCTTCGGTCCACCTGGA
The DNA here is from genome assembly GCA_023212645.1 of Farysia itapuensis. Classification (NCBI taxonomy): domain Eukaryota; kingdom Fungi; phylum Basidiomycota; class Ustilaginomycetes; order Ustilaginales; family Ustilaginaceae; genus Farysia; species Farysia itapuensis. The sequence goes on along the minus strand of JALBYC010000007.1, from coordinate 485,926 downwards.
TCGTTTGCTGGCCGCGGTGGAGCGTATGCGGGGCGCGGAGACTTTTCTGGCAACCAACATGCGCCTGCAGGCTTTGGCGGAGCTCCAGCCTATGGCGTACCACGTGGGCCTTCCGCCGCACCAAGCCAGCAGATCTTTGTCAAGAACCTGCCCTGGTCCACCTCCAATGACGATCTAGTCGAACTGTTCCAGACGATAGGACCTGTCGAACAAGCCGAGATTCTGTACGAAGGCGGACGCAGTAAAGGCAGCGGCATCGTCCAGTTTGCCACGACGCAAGATGCCGAGATGTCCATTGCCAAGTTCAACGGCTACGTCTATGGCGGTCGTCCGCTCGACATTGAGTTTAACCGTCGATGGCACCCCTTTGGCGCGGCAGCAGATGGGTCCGAGCAGAGCTATCGACCCGGTGCACCGTCGAACGGAATAGGCTCGGCGCCGATCTCAGCGCCAGCATACCAGTACGGCGACTATACTACCCCAGATCCCAGAACGTGAGCCCGATGATCGGGGGGCTCGGATCTAGAATGCACAAAAATTCCGAATCCAAACGTTCCTGTTGGCCATGCAGAATGACGCAGGCGCGAAAATCCCGATCGCACTCCCTCGCGACGAGGCTTTTGCAACCCCGTATGAGAGGCAGCGTATCTGTGCGAATCGAGATGCGAGTGTGGCCTAAATGTGCAAGAGGAGCTGGTCAGAATGTCGATGGTGTTGAGGGTGATCACGTAGACGCATTATCGATCGAATGGGATGAACGTGGTCCAACCGAGATTATGTTTTTTGCCGACCGCTGTTTGAATTTCTTGATCGGATGTTTGGGCGTCAAAGCTTCTCGTCGCCTGTGCGCCTTCGCGCCTTTCGCGCCTTCTTACCACCAACCATTCGTGCTTGCGCTACTCTACAATGTCCGAACTCAAGTACAAAGACTCCAAGTACGTCTTCCTGACGGATTTCGATGGCACCATCACCCTGCTCGTAAGTAGTGTCGCTCTTGCGCGCGCATGCACGCATAGACTGACGTTTCTCGCAGGACTCGAATGACCACATGGTCGACACCGTCGGCATGGGCTACACGGAGCGACGCAAGATCAATGTCGAGATCGTCGAGGAGCGTGTATCGTACCGCGAGGGCTTCAAGCAGATGATTGAGTCTGTCCACCGACCTTTCAAGGAGATGGAGGAGCTTGTGCGACGAGATGTCAAGCTCGACCCTGGCTTCAAGGAGTTCTACGCCTTTGCCAAGGCCAACAACATCCCCGTCATCATTGTCTCGTCCGGCATGACACCCATTATTCGCAGCATTCTCTCCAATCTGCTCGGCGAAAAGGACGCCAGCGAGATTGAAGTCATCTCGAACGAAGTCAACTTTACCGACGCCGGCAAGACGGGAGAGACATGGGAGCTCGTCTACCGTCACCCCGACAACCACTTTGGCCACGACAAGTCGCTGTCCATTGCTCCGTACCGCGAGCTGACCCACCGCCCTACGCTGTTCTTCGCTGGTGACGGTATCTCGGACATGTCGGCTGCCCGACACGCCGATGTCCTCTTCGTCAAGGACAAGGAGGACAACGATCTGGCCACCTACTGCAAGACCAACAAGATCCCCTTCCACCTCTTCCGTGACTGGACCATCCCCAAGCGCATGCTCGAGGCCCTCATGAGTGGAGAACTCAAGGACGACGACGTCATCCAAAAGTCCTCCACCAACGGCGACTTTGTCAAGAACTAAACCTCATCTCCGCCGCTTCCGTGCGCATTAGTTGAGCGAATAGATAAATAAACAATGCAGCAGTGTGTCGGGTTTACCCCTTGTTCTTGTCGTTTTCCGTGATAAGCAGTGCAGTGAGAACGAGCATGACGGTTGTCGGCGCGGCAAGGAATGCATAGGCCGCAAAGATGGTTTTGCTGATCAAACGTTCGAAGCTGGGATTTCCGTTGGCCGACTGAGACGTAATTTGGGCCAGAGTGAGGGCAGGAGGCGAGCCAATAATGAGACAGGCACATGCAACGAAGACGGGATCGTCCATCACGTTGCTCCCCGTCTGCAGAGCGTACCACGCCACAAAGGGCAGCAGAATCAGCGGCGTCATCAGCATTCGCGACGAGATGGCAACGGCAATCGTGCGCTTCTCCATCGCTGCTGCCGAAGGGCCGTTGCTGCTCTCGCGACCCATGTTTTGACGACGACCAGCCCCGTTGCGAGAGTTCAAGTCTGCGTTTCTTGCTGCTTCCGTGTCAGTCCGCGAAAGAATAGAGCGCGGCTCTTCGACGAACCGGTCTTCTACGTCCGAGGTGCCAGCATCACTGCTTGACGACGCGCCGCTGTTCCATGGGTTCCAGCTGCCAAGACCCTTGCGCTTCACTTCCTTGCCCTGAACCAAAGTTGCATCGGCGGAGCTGTCAGCCGAAGTACGACGCCAGGGGTCATCAACGTCGGAGCTATTCATCTTGTTGAGGCCACGCGGGTCATCTGGAGACGTAGGTTGAGGACCAGTGAGGGTCGTAGAGCCGTCTCCGGCAGGAGCACTGGGAGGCACGGCTTTGGGCAAATCGCCCCCCTTGGACAGGGCAGAAGCATCCGCAACAAAGTAGGCCCCAAGCACAACCATGGTGAGCGGAATACTGCAAGCTCCGGCAGTCTCAAGAGCGCCTACCACGGGCTCCAGAGAATCGATAAACTTTTGCAGTGGAGGGATCAATGCCACAACAAGCGAAATGACAGCAGCGTACAGAGGAGCTGTCATGAAGCTCGTGACCGCCAGGAAAGGACGCAGCACGTAATTGTGAAAGAATTTGTAGGTCGCAGTCTTCACAACGGTCCAGCACGATCGATTCTCTCTGCTGTTGTAAGCGCCCGGAAGAGAGATCTGGCCCTCTTCCTCGTATCGGTCGAGTGGTTCATCTTCGACATCGGAGTCGTCATCGTACTGCGCCTGACGTTGCCTCTGAGCGCGTGCTTCTGGTGAATTGGGAAAGCTTCGAGCCCAGGCCGGGGGACCGGTCCTTGTCCGCTGTGGACGACGCTCGCCTGTCGGTCTGCGAATAGTAATGTGGGGGGGTGTGGTTGCTCCGTGTTCCAGAGACCCGTTGGCAACTGCCGTGTCGCTACTTTCGTCCGCATCTTCGACACTGCTCAGAAGCTGTGCACCCACACTCCAACGTAGAAACATGCCGAGGGTGCTGAACAGAACGAGATACGTCAAGGCTCGACCGAGCATGCCATCGACCGTGTCTTCTGGCTCGCCCTCCTCGTCCCAATGCAGTTGAGGCACGGTGACTACCAAAGACTGCATCAGAGCAACGGGCAAAGAGTTGCTGTTGGGCGATATGGCGCATGCTATGGCAAAGTTGCGCTGCGATTTGCTCAGCCGGCCGACCCAGGACAGCAGCAAAGCACTGACTGCCGAAACGACGGTCACAATGACAAAACCAAGCGGGACAATGATCAGCTCTGCCAGCCGTGCCGGATTGAGGGTGAAGGCCACCTTGGAAAAGAGCAGCGCGGGTGTAAAGAACGAGACATTGAGCTTATTGATCTTTGTCTGCGTCTTCTTGTCAATGATTCCTCGTCTGGCCAAAACATATCCAACCGACGAGAGGATCACCACCTCGAGGATCGACGACGCCGTCACCTTGACCAACGACAGGATGGGCGCCCCCGACTGTCCATGCTCCATGTATGCCGCTGTGGACAAGAGCAGAGAGTGTCGCATGGCGATGGTGGAAGTCAAGCAACATTCGCTCCACATTTCTCCGCTGATAACGTCAACGCTCAAACCACTTTCCCCAACTGCGCTCCCAAAAATACACCAAAAAAGAATTGCATTGACGGGGACTCGAACCCCGGTCGAGTCGAATCAGTAAATTACACGCCTGAGACAAGCGATGAGTTTTGGCAACGACTCATGATACCCCTACACTATCAATGCGATTGTGACAAGAGGTGCGAGTGTTGCGCATATAAACGCGTGATCTTCCCCAAACATGGCTGCTGCACACGAGCCACGCTTGTCCAACCAACCATGTATGCTCTCGATCACCATTGCCCTGCGAAATGAGTGCAGGCTATCACAGCATGCCTCCGTACGGCCAGCCAGGCTACGTGCAAGCTGGCGGCCAACGAGGTGCGTATGCTCGGCAGCCACCGCAGCCAGCTCCGGTCGCTCCAGGTCCAGCCTACATGCAACAACAGGCATCGTACAAGGGCACATTGGCACCCGGCACCCGCGTACAGGTGGGCAACATTACCGTCACCGTCAAGCGCTACCTATCTGAAGGTGGCTTTGCCCATGTGTATCTCGTTACTACGGCCCAGCCTATCCCTATGCCTTCCTCCGTCACCGGCACCGTGGGAGCGTCCATGGCCGGACAATCGACATCTCAACGAGGAGAGACGGTGCATGTACTCAAGCGAATGGCGGTCCCGGACAAAGCAGCTCTTGCAGATGTGAGACGTGAAGTCGAAGTGCACAAGCTGCTTCGAAACCAGCCCAACATTGTTCACTTTATAGAAGCCTCGGCGACAGCGCTGCCTAGCGGAGGCTACGAGATCTTTATCCTCATGGAGTACTGCTCTGGCGGAGGGATCATCTCGCTCATGAATGCCCGTCTGCGCGATCGTTTGCGTGAAGACGAAGTGCTCAAGATCTTTGGCGATGTCTGTGCCGGAGTCGCTGTCATGCACCATCTCGATCCACCGTTGATGCACCGCGATCTCAAGGTGGAAAACATCCTTCTCGCACCCTCTACCGACCCAGGCTCCATCCCTGGTTCCAAATCAACTGCATCGAATCTCAAAGCCACATTCAAGCTGTGTGACTTTGGCTCTGCTGCCCCCGTTCTCTCGCGCAAGCCTGCCAGGAGTATGGACGAGGTGAAGCGGGTCGAGGCCGATCTCAACAAGCATACCACGCTCCAGTATCGAGCACCAGAAATGGTCGATGTCTATCAGCGTCGAGTCATTGACGAAAAGGCAGATATCTGGGCGCTCGGCGTGTTTCTGTACAAGCTTTGCTATTACACAACTCCCTTTGAAGAAAACGGAGGGGGTCCACTCGCCATTCTCAACGTTCAGTACCGCATTCCGCCGCAACCAGTATACTCGCAACGCGTCAAGGATCTCATTGCTTCTCTGCTCAAGGAACACAGCGTCGACCGACCTAGCATCGATCAAGTCATCATCAACGTCCACCAGATCCTCGGCACCCGTCCTCCGTCAGCTGCCGTGCACTACGCACAACAAGCTGCGAGCGGAAAGATTGCCGCTCCATTGCCCACCATTGTTGGAGGGTCCAAAGGTACTGCAGATGGCTTCGACGTTGCGAGCATAGCCAGCCAGGGAAGAAACGCGCGGGATTCTGAAGCGGATCTGATCTCTGTCGGGCCATCGAAAAAGGAAAGAGAGCAAGCCGAGGCAAGAGAGCTCGAGCTGCAAAAGCAAAGCATTACACCTATGCGCCGAGGTAGACCCAACAAGCCGACCGCAGCCGAGTCACCTCAGACTGAAGCTGCCGTCAACGTACCGGTCGCTTCCCCTCCAAGCGCTGCTTCCAAATGGACTGTGCCCTCTGCAGCGAAAGCGTCATCCCCACTGGTCGAAGGATTTGGCGACTCATTTGCTCCATCACCTGCCGTCAATGGCTCTGAATTGCCGCCGACACTGCCTAAAAGGCCGAGCTCTAGCTCCATCCCCGCCCAAGCGAGCGGCAAAGCTCCGGAACAAGCCACGAGTCCCGAGATTGTGTCGGACAAAGCGATTGATCGAAACCTCCTTCGTGCCTCTCAGGCTCCTACACCTACTCTGTCACCCTTGCGACATAGCCCGGCACTGCCTGGATTCAGTGCTGCTCCCAGCCCGTCGGCATCGCCCTTACCTCTGCCCGCCAAAACAGAGACACCGTCAGACGCACGAGACGAGCTCGCAGATAGATTCCCAACACTTGCAGATCTGGACGCAAAGTATGGCGGCGCTACTCCCGCCTCGTCCACCAGCGATCATCGTCAGAGTGTCGTGGTGCCAGGTCTGGCCAATCGTGCCAGCGTTGGTGCCATGGCCGGCCGCTTCGAGAAGCCATTTGAGCCACAGCCGCCTCGACCTGCGACAGGATCTGCACGTGACTCGACAAAGACGCTGACCAAGTCAGCAACGACATCCACCATCGGAGGCGCTCCAAGCGCAAACGTGCTGAAGAGATGGCAGCCCCTTGCCGACACTCGCAGCAGCTCTGCTTCTGATACACCCGCGGCCAAACCAAACGGTGCTCCACAATCGACTGACTGGCTGACAGGGGACCTCGAGGACGAAAAGAGGCCAGTCACTGCAGACAAGTCGTCTCGACCCGTCCTGGATCGGCTGACAAAGCCGTCCGGTATGGCGAAGCCAGTCGCTCCGCCGTCGCAGACAGCGAAAGCAGAACAAGACTCTTCCGACGAAGACGACATTCAGGACGGACCTGAAAATGCCGACGCCAAGCGACGGCCTCAACTCTCTGTTGACATCAAGGGACCTTCTGAGAACGCGCCGCCACCTATCAGTCGTACCAAACCGCAGCTGGGCAAAGTGCGGGCGCCTTCGTGGCTTGTAGACGCTGTTGACTCGCCAACGACGGCGGACCAGATGGTCAATCGATCCGAGTTGCTCAGTCCCAACACGTCTGTGTCTCTTGTCTCACCCATCACGGATCCGTCGGCAGCTGCACAGCTGGACGAGGCGGCCAAGCAAGCGCAAGACCAGCTGGAAGAGCTGCTTCGCGGACCGTCGAGCTCTGACCCGCCGCCCAGTGAGCCTAAGGGGACCAGCCCGGTACTGCCAGCATCGTCGCCTTCCAGCAGGGTGACAGCGCCGGCGTGGGATGACGAAGACACGGACGAGATGCATGGTCTGCCCAAACCTTCGGTCCCCACCCGCCTCGGTCGATCCTCGTCGACGCAAACCGAAGATGCAAGCCTTGCCGATGACAAGCTGGTAGACTTTGCCGAGCCGCCACCTCTCGTCGCGACCTCTCCTCCGCCGAGAGAAAGCACGCCCGTGCTGCAGCCACAAGGTCGGACACTCGTCAATCTCATGGACGAGGACGAGGAAGCACAAAGTGAGCAGGTGAACAAATACGCCGAGAAGGCAACGTCGCCGGCCGCGCCAAGCCAACACGTGGACAAGAGTTTCGCTCGCTGGAGGACAGAAGACAATAGCTCCCTTGCTCGCGGTCGAGCATCAAGTGTTACCGACGATGAGCCACAAATGATCCAGCCTCGGCGTCCCACGGCTATCCGTGCGACCCGCAATACCGGCAGCTCCACTGGACTAAAGCCATGGGAACGTGAGGCGGCCATGTCAGCCGCCGCGACCAAATCTGGGATTGTCAAGAACTCGGCCCTTCCGCCGGCATCTACCTCGCACTTACACGATAAGAACGATGCCGAGTCAGATGGGCGCTCTGACACGGGACGAAGCGGCGAGGCGGACGGTTTTTCAGGCGTGTCGAGTCTCATTTCCCGCTGGCAACAGAGTGTCGAGAGCAATGCACCCGGTTGGGGTCGCATCGGCAGTAACGAAGTCAAGCCGGGTCTCGGTCACGGTCTCGGTCCAAAAGTCGCCGAACAGTCTGCCGGCTCTGCCCACGGTCGCAACAGCATCCGCCGTGACTTGACCAAATAGAAGCCGCACAAATCCAACTTTACGAATGTCATGAAAATCTCTATGCCCCAATGGCGTGTCTATGTTTTGAGCGCCTCTTTCTCGGCCTGCGACAGCAGCCTGCTGTGTTGGAGTGTCTCTTTGCGTTCGCTGTAGCGGCTGCTCATCAATTCTTCTTTGTTCTGAAACAGAACTGCCGTCTTGACGAGTTCTTCGACGACGTCGACCAGTCGATCTCTGTTAGACGACTCCATCAGTCGGTTTCCAGATCCATCAGAAGCAGGTGCAGTGAACTGAGTCCATGCCTTTGGCAGAGATGCCTGGTTGGGGATGGTGAACATGCGCATCCAACGTCCCAGCACACGCAACGAGTTGACTGTATTAAACGACTGCGAGCCACCATTCACCTGCGACACGGCCAAAAATTTGCCCTGCGTGGGCCGAACCGATCCTAAAGAGAGCGGAATGTGGTCGATCTGCAGCTTGAAGATGCCGGTCAAATTACTAGCCACGGCGTCCCTGTCAGTAAGCTTGGCGCTGGCCCTGAATCAAAAAGCCTCTGAACGTACCCATGCTGTTCTGGCGAGCACCAGAAGTGTGCCTGTGACCATTTGACCAACTCGCGCAGCTCTTGAACCTTTTCGTGGCTGTCAGACTGGTCATCTTTGAGCGGCAGGTTTCGCGGATTGTACACGGCGACTTGACAGCCCAAGTGATGCAGCAGACGAGCGGCTTCGAACGCAAAGAGACGCGAAAAGGAGCGTTCTCGCAGACTACCGTACAGCACAAGAACGCGCAGCGGCGACGCTAGAGACGGCGAAGCTGCAAGCGTGCGTGTCTCTCTCAAGTAAGTGTGCACAGTGTCAAAGGTCCAATCTTGGTCCCGGTGTGCCTCGGTCGCTGGAGTTCCATCGTAAAGACCGACGAGATAGGGCTGGTGATGGGGCTGCACCGTCCCTGTTGTCATCCTGCGCAGATTTCTGCCGCAAAAGCTCAGTCGACACGCCAGACCAGACAATGATGGTGGCATTGAGGGTCTCTCTCGTCGGCCATCTCGTGCCAGTGCTTAGGGCCGTTTAGAGCTGCATCGATGACGATCTTCTCCAGAAAGAATTTCAAATTGCAGTTTGCAGTTTTTGACAGCTGCTCCACCACTCTAACAAGTTTGAAGCTCATTTACTCTAACAATTATACCTTTCGGTTCGACGTTCGACGTTCGCGACGTTCGACGTTGCACCAATGCACAGTCTCATACTGACGTATTGACCCGTCCAGCTCTGCGAAGCGCCTAAGGATACGGCCTACTCTCTCACGGCGATGACGGACAAGCCTGAAGTCAAGGCGGAGCCGACGTCGACAGAGCTAATGCTGTCTCTGTCGCACATTCAGCAGTTGATTCCGCTGCTGGATTACAAGCCAGGCGGCTTGGCGCATCTGGTGCCGAGTCTTTTGCTGCCACTCGTGCCGATAGCGTCGACTTCGTCGGCGGATCCACTCGCCGTTTCCATGGGTCTGTCTGGAATGACCCAGGCTGCTCAACAAGATGCAGTGAAAAGATACAGAGAACACGTTCAGCACGCCTTCCAGGTAGCGTCGCAGCTCGTTCTGCGTCTGCAAGATCCAGCTTCGCCTGCAGCAAGTGCCATCTCTCTCGCGCAGCAATTGATGCAGAAACAACGCACTGCGGCCGCAGACTTTGATAAGGAGCGAATACTGCGGGTGAGAAAGAAGCGCAGGCTGTTGCTTGATCAAGACAAGATGCTACAGTCTTCGTGGCTACCACCCGTTCCCACACCGGTCGTCTCTGCCAAAGAATCACAGACAACGCAGTCACCATCGCAGCCAGCTGAGCCGCCAACGACACCGCAGCACATCCAGCTGTATCTCGTACATCTCCACAAGCATTTGCCCACTGCCGTCCCGCCGTCTACACTCCCACTCGTGAAACACACAAGGATCCGTCTCGTCAACCTCACAACGTCGTCAGATGGAGTGCACACCTTCACACTCGAATTGCATGTCAAACCTGTGCTCAAGGCCGTGCTCGAATCTTCGTGGGGACCCGCGCAGACCAGAGTGGTGCCGGCGGCTGTCCGCATCGTCAGTTACAGCGAAGACGCAGTAAGTGTAAACCGCATCTGTTCGGGCATGATCCCAGCACTAACCTCTTCGAGTTTGCAGATGGCAACAGCGACAGTCCAGAGCGCCTTCCCCGTCTTTCGGGCTCTGTCTGCCGAGATCACGAACCAAGCAGCCCGTGTGGAACCTTTGCCACACTCGGATGATACGTGGCAGATGTATGCACAGCTCACGCTCACCATCACTCAGATCCTTGCCTCCGCCGCGCGATTCCAGTAGCCACACATCTGTCAAACATCAAAAACGACAAAGTTACATAGGAAAGCGGAAGGAAACGCTACTGGGACGTGTGCTTGGTATCTTCGGCGGACGAGGATGCGCTAGATGCTCGTCGGCGGCGACTGGAGTTCTTGCCCTTGATTGTGCGCTTTGGCTTTCGCTTTGGCGCAGACTTGTCAGAGCCAGTGTCGTGCAGGAGCTTCTCGCTGGCATCGACGTACTGCTGCCAGCGATCCTCGAAGGCTTGCGTAAGTCTTGCCGCAACTCCGCTCGATTCCGGCACGTGGTCGGCCGAGATGGAGATGCTAAAGTCGCCGCCGTAGGAGCAGATGCCGATGCCCAGCGTGCCTTTGCCCGCCTGTGGTGGCAAGGCCGTCCATCGGACGACCTCTTTGCCAGCGAGCGTGATGCGCTGCTTTGAAGGGCAGGGAACGTTGGTCACAACGGCAGTAAAGCTCGTCGCCACCATCTCCGTCACCCATACCGTCGGGTACCGCAGCAGATTCCACTTGACTTTGGGCAGAATACCGAAAGGGATCGGCCAGAGGAAGGGCATCTGACCCGTCAGCTGCACGCCGTGAAACACTAGTTTGGGCAGCAGACTGTTTTTGAGAATATTGAGCCGACTGTTGGTCGTGTGCAGCCTATTGTGCAGCACGTTGGGCGCGGTCGAGTTTCCCTTGGTGGTGGGCAAGTAGGCGATACCAGCCGTGGACAGATTGCGCATAGACCAGTCGCCCGGCTCGCGGATCGAGATGGGAATCATGATACCGATCGGGGAAGGCAGGACTTGGTTGGCCACACGCTTGACTGCGGCGAACAGCCCAGGCTGGTTCGGCTGACGTTCCAGCTCTTCGTTGATAACATCAGCAATGACGGTGCAGATGACATCGTTGACTGTGAGGTGGGCGCCAATAACAGGTCTTGCGTGCCGCTTACCGCCTTGCACCCTGTCGAGCAGCGTTCCGGGCCGGGTGCCTGAGAAGGCTTTCGAGATAAGCTTGACTTCGGTAAGAGGAATGGATTTGGAGACGGAAAATTCCTTCTCGTATTTGCGTGGGCCCGGGTACGATGCGGTGACGTATCTCTGTCGCCAGAAGGTAAGCACGAAAAAGTAGCTCGTAGTCCACGCAAGCGTGACACACCCTGCGAGGTCGGAGAGGAAATTGATGTACTGTGTGAGCCAGTAGAGGGTCATCATGACAAGCTGCAGCATGACGGTGCCGTGATATTTGTCTAGAGGAGCAAGTCGCTTGTTGAGGCGCGAAGGCAGCGCCTTGCCCTGCTTGGCATCGCTGAGCAGCTTCGCGCCGTCGGACATCATCGACTCGAGCTTTGGACCAAGCGACGTGACAAACAGTTGTGACATTATGAAGCCTTGACCATCCGACAACGTGTGATGACCACGAATAACAGCCGCACCGTTGGATCCACTCTCCTCGTCCTGGTAGTTCTCCAGCACAACTACCTCCCACAAGGGTCGCGAAAAGTCCCAGCCCTGCGCGATAAACTCGGAAGCATACTTCTCCAGCTCCTCTTTGCCAGCTTTGCCAGGCAGGCTGTCTGACCGCAGGTGGTTGTCCACATCAAAGTCTTGGTCATCGATGAAGACTGTGCCGCGGAAAAACTTGCCCGTGTCCGCCAGCTTCTGGGTATATTTGGGGAAGTGGCCAATCTGACGCTCCAGCGCCTTTTTCCAATCGTCGGCACGTACAGGCTCGGTGAAAGTATAAGTGGCAGTGCAGACAGGGTTGAAAGAGCTGATTCCGTCAATCAGCAGCCACATGTTGTCAATGCCGCCGATGGCATTGACTCTGCTGAAGATCTCGTATTGGACTCTCTGCTCGACCGCAGTGCCCACATCGATCAGGTACTGGATCCACTTGGCAACAGGCTTGCCCTGCTGCTGCTGGGCGATCTTCTGGAGTGCGTCTTCTGCCTTTTCGGCTACATTGTGGACAGTTGCACCAAGCGTGGGAGTATTGTAGCCCGACGCCCATGGGCTCTCAGCTTGGGCCGACGAGATACCTGGCAGAAGAGGGAAGAGAGGTCTGCCCACCATCGATGCGGACGACGAAGAGTTGTTGTTGCGCGAAAAGCGAGTCGACGATTGCATGACGGGACTGGCATCTGCACTGCTGTCTGTCTTGTGTCCGTTGACCTGTGGAGATGCCGTGCTGAAAGTCACAGTCTTTGCGCTCTGTTCGACGGAGCTCTGATCATCGAGCGCGGCCACTTGGGCATAGCTGGCCTGTTCGCTCATTGTGCGGGGAGAGATGGCGGTAACAAGGTTCGTTGCATAGTTGGACAGTTGCCTTAGGAAACCATGTCGTCATGGGAACGTGAAAGCGAAAAAATCATGTTAGGGTGATGAACGCCAAACAAATGTAAGATCGTAATTTTCGGATCCGACGTGAGTTGGCGCTTCTTGACGGACCATTTTACTGACGTGTTGAGCCGTTCTACAACAATCCTTTGCCATGGCGGTCACTTCTGCCGCCGATGACAAGTCGGCTGCCGGACAAGAGAGTAAGGGCACAGAGACGCCCACGCTCCCAACCATTTCCGCCACAACAGTAAAGGATGGCGCCAATGGAAGTGTTTTCAGCAGTCCAGACATGACAGCTGCCGTTCTCACTTACCTGCAGAAACGCGGCTTTAACCGTGTTGAGGCCGCGTTCAAGGCCGAAATGGAAGCACTGGCTGCAGGTGCTACTCCGGAACAGGCAGCAGCTGCTGCTGAGGTGCATGGGCGAGCGCCTACCGTCAGTCTCGAGGACCTGGCCGCAAAGAACGCACCCAAAGACAGCGAGAAGGAGACAGCAGCCTTGAACTCGGCCAGCACCAGTGTAGATCCAGACACGACATTCGCAGATGATGGCGACGTCTCCACAGCAGCCACTCAGGCGCTACTTCTTGACCCTACCGATCGCGCGAGGGGCTTCGCCGCATTGAAAGCATGGTGTCACGGAAGTCTTGACATCTACCAGCCCGAACTGCTTCCCATCCTCTTGCCGCTCTTTGTCCATTCTTTTCTCGATCTCGTGTCTATGGGTCACGGCGCAGCTGCTTCAGCCTTCTTCACGGCCCACGCACCAGCGTTTCTGCCAACGCATACAGCACTGCTCTCCCAAATCCGGTCGCTAGCGCTGCCTTCCCACATTCAATCCGATGCACTCGCACAGCGCTTCCGCACAGAGCGCTATGTGGTGAAAATGTCCAACATTGTCTTTAGCCTACTTCTCGGCTGGCTCACGGACGGAGGAACAAGCAATGCGCTGGACGAAGCAGAAGCTCCTGCCAAACGAGCTCGCGAGGCTATGCTCAAGATCATCAATGAGCGATGCCGCATTCAGGTACTGGGAGTTCAGCCATATCAGATCGATGCCGCGGTGCTAGAAGAAGGCACTGGCCTAACGGGTGCCGGGCCGTCTTTCTCCAGCACCTCTGGCGGAGCACTGAGGAGTCGGATCCATCCTGCGCTCGCAAAGAATGCTGTGTCGGACGGTGACGCCGTGGCTGAGTTCAACGCCAGAGCTGCTGGACCACAACTCAAGCTGCATCCTGCTGTGCCGCTGTCGGAAAGATTGGAGACCGAAGTGGCCAAGCAACTACTTGAAGAAGAGACGCGTGATGCTGACGCGCTTGCTGCCTTGCAAGCGCAGGACAACGGTACCAACAAAGCAACAGAGAGCGAGACAGAGGCAGTGGATGCAGACGAGGACACCACTATGCAGGACGCCAGCACCATCACTGCCAAACCCGTGGAAACAAGCGATTCATCAGACCGTCGCCTACCATCCGAGGCACCGGTCAGCACCGTGCCAGCATCGATAGGTCCCGACTATTCGGTCGGGCTACTGGCGCCAAACGTGACAGATCTACCGCCTCAAGCGCCTACCTTCCGCACTGTGGATATCAAGCGAGAGGTGCAGAGGATCCGCGATGCACGCAAACGTATCCGACTTGACCCTTCCGGCACACTCAGTGATGCTACAGGCGGGCGCACGTCGACACGCATCACGGCTTTACCCTCGGTCTGCGCCTATACTTTCCACGACGCCGATGACGGCATCACATGCTCAACATTCTCGCAAGACGTTACACTGATGGCAGCGGGTTTCGAGGAATCCTTTGTGCAGCTCTGGTCCCTCAAGGGCGAGAAGTTGCGATCCGTGCGTGGTAATCCCAATCTGGGCTCCATTCGCGACAGCGCAGGCTTACAACGACAGCGCGAGGCCGAATCAGACTGCTATTCGACACGGCGGTTGATAGGGCATTCTGGCCCTGTATATGGCGTCGATTTTGATCCGGTCGGTGGGTCGGCCTCTGCGCCACGGCACTTGCTCAGCTGCTCGGCTGATTCGACCGCGCGTCTTTGGAGTCTGGACACGTATTCGGCCCTTGTAGCGTATCGAGGTCATCAGCATCCCGTCTGGGACGTCAAGTGGTCGCCGCTCGGGGGCGCTTCGTACTTTGCCACGGCTTCTGCCGACAAGACTGCGCGCCTCTGGTCCACTGAGCGAATCAACCCGCTGCGCATCTATGCCGGTCACCTTTCAGACGTGGATTGCTTAGCTTTCCATCCCAACAGTCTGTATCTGGCGACGGGTTCGTCGGATCGAAGCTGTCGGCTGTGGGATGTCCAGCGCGGAGCATGTGTGCGTCTGTTTGTTGGACACCAGTCCGGCATTTCCTGTGTCAAGATCTCGCCCGATGGCAGATATCTCGCTTCTGCAGGAGCGGGCAACGGTACCGCATCGCAATTTGCCGAAGTTGATGGACATGACGCGACATCGCGAGGTAGCTATACCAACGATGTCTCCATATCGCTGTGGGATCTGGGCAGTGGCAGACGGATCAAGAAGATGTGGGGCCACAAAGAACGAATCTACTCGATGGACTTTTCCGCCGATGGCTCTGTGCTGGTAACGGGCAGTGAGGACTGTACTGTCCGGTGTTGGGATGTGCGATCTGTCGGTGGAGCTCGCACCTCTGCACCCCTCGAACATCCGACCATGCCGTCCACGGTCTCTGTCAATGGCGTCACTTCCCTTGCCAACACTACCTCCGCCTCTTCCGCCGCTGCTGCCTTCGCCACCGCTCCCACCGATGCTCATACCAGTGCCGACTGCGTAGCCACTTTCCACACCAAAAGGACCCCGGTCATCAACGTCCACTTTACCCCACGCAATCTTTGTCTCGTCGCTGGAGTGTATGAAGACTAAATGCAATACCATTCACACCTTTCAGTGAAACAGTGTTTGACGATCAGGCTTGGGCCAAAAAAGAATGCGTCGGAGGGGAATCGAACCCCTGTCTCTTGCTAACCGCCGAGAAAGGTATTCTGTTTCCGCAGGATGGAAGGCAAGAATAATAACCATTATACGACCGACGCGAGAGTCTGGTTGCATGTTCGTAATTGCGTTTCTGTAGAGTGTCTAGGATGTCAGCTTTAGAGTAATACAATCAATGGTTTCTGAATAGCTGAAAGAAGCAATGCACTAGTGGACCCTGTAAACGAAGTTTCGGGAACAAGGCGAACGAGACCGCGTGTAAGCGCAGAATTGGAGGTCTGGAAAATCATTCTGTCGTCGCGTTGGAGAGAGGAGAAAAAAAAAGGATCCCGACCTCACGGGGCGCGCGTTTGAATTGGCCTGGATTTGAAAATCTTGGATTTGGAAAAAAGGGTGAATAGAAAAGTGTAAGTTTCTGATCACTCGCGTCGGGGCGGGCGATAACCAAATGGAATAACAACATTTGGGATATGGAGCAGGCCAGAGTGATGCACAGCACAGCGCAGTCGGCTCAACTGATTGGTGCCTCTATCCCATCGCCAGTCACAGTACCACCACACCTGTCCGCCATCTGTCTCTTGACTCTCGTCTCCCCCGCACCTGTGCCATCCTCCGTTCAGCGAGGTGTATCGGCATCGCACCCGACCCTTGACAACACAGCGTACGTATCCCGGCACCACGTTGGCCACGCACTCTGTTTTTTTTTCTCCTCCCCAGGGCACTGAATCTTGACTGCCCTGACATACACAGACGATGGCCGACGCACTCACACCCGACGTGGACCTTGACAATGTCATTGATCGTCTGCTCGAAGTGCGAGGCTCGCGTCCTGGCAAGCCTGTGCACCTGGAGGAATACGAGATCAAATTCCTGTGCCTGAAAGCAAGAGATATCTTCATCAACCAGCCAATTTTGCTCGAGCTCGAGGCACCCATCAAGATTTGCGGCGACATTCACGGACAGTACTACGACCTTTTACGCCTGTTCGAGTACGGTGGCTTTCCACCCGAGGCGAATTATCTCTTCTTGGGCGACTACGTGGATCGTGGCAAGCAGTCGCTCGAGACCATCTGTCTGCTGCTCGCATACAAGATCAAGTACCCAGAAAACTTTTTCATCTTGCGTGGCAACCACGAGTGTGCGAGCATCAACCGCATCTACGGCTTCTACGACGAGTGCAAGCGAAGATTCAACATCAAGCTGTGGAAGACGTTTACCGACTGCTTCAACTGCCTGCCCATTGCCGCGATTATTGACGAAAAGATCTTTACCATGCACGGCGGACTATCGCCCGACCTGCAGAGCATGGAGCAGATCCGACGCGTGATGCGACCCACCGACGTTCCCGACACAGGCCTGCTCTGCGACTTGCTCTGGTCAGATCCGGACAAGGACATCTCGGGCTGGTCGGAAAACGACCGTGGCGTGTCGTTTACCTTTGGACCAGACGTGGTGTCGCGCTTCTTGCAAAAACATGACATGGATCTCATCTGCCGTGCGCATCAGGTGGTGGAGGATGGCTACGAGTTTTTCGCCAAACGTCAATTGGTGACGCTCTTTTCGGCGCCCAACTATTGCGGCGAATTTGACAATGCGGGTGCCATGATGAGCGTCGACGAGACACTGCTATGTTCCTTCCAGATTCTCAAGCCGGCAGAGAAGAAGCAAAAGTATGCCTACGGCGGCATCAACATGGGCCGCCCCGTCACGCCACCAAGGAAGCAGAAGAAGAAGGCCGACAGCAAGTAAGCGCGCCACAGCCAACGACGGTAGCTCATCCCAGTCAGCGCGCGCGCACATGCATGGCTTGACTATCGACATTCGACGCCCAACAGACGACCTCCGCTTGCCCCTCGCATTCACACAGCCTCCCCTCTTGACGTTTTTTCATCTGTACTTCTACTTCCGCGCCGTCCTTTTTCTCTGCCACGAGGGTTCTTGGCCTTCTTTGAGCTACTCTTGCGGTGTCGTTGTTCACTGTCGCACTTTCACTCCTCCTCTTACGCTTCTCTCCTTTTTTCCCCTCGCTAGCTCTCTGCTCACTGAAATCGAAATACAGAATTGTACGCTGCAGCCTTTTCGTGGGAACATCTCAAGCTCGCGTTTCTCAGTCGGCGGCTGCTGTCGTGACAACACCTTGAGAGAGGTTTGTTCTACAATGGGAGCAAAAGGTGAGAGTGTGCACATCTCATGCGCGTGTGGCTATAGCTGTAGAGGATGTTTAGTTTTCTTGCTCCAGCTTGGTGAGGAACTTTTCGAGGTCGAAAGCGGGACTGTCGGGATCTGTGACGATACTCGAGTCGTTGTGTTGGGCGACTAGACGGTTCTTGTAGGCATCTTTGGCCTTTGCAATGAGATGTTGCTTGTGTTTGTATGCTGCATGGGCTTGGTGAACGTCGTGCTTTGCCTGCAATGTGCGCTGATGCAATACACCATACCCGATCCCCCCTACCAAGGCCGAATACCGAACCACCTTTCCCAGCCATAAACGCAATGTCAGTCTCCTGGCAGCGTATGGGAGCACAACAGGCTCTGGTACTTACGTTGACCACGGGAGAAGTCATGCTGAAGCAACGAGTGTGAGAGCGCAGAGGGAAGCAAAGGTGTAGACGGTTCCGCCTTTGGTCGACATTCCAAATTGCAACTTGGCTCCTCATTTCAAACCGCGCAAATTCCCATTACAATTTCTCAAAACCATTTCTTCGGACGGCTCCGGAATCTACAATCCTTCTCAAACGGTGCTTGCAGCCATCTTACACGATCATCAAAGGATATCCTTCATCATACTGCAAGTGTCAGATAGTACATATACACCGTCAAGACCCTTGTCCGCTTCTGGGGACGTTCCTTTTGAAGCTCAAAATGTTAGATCGAAAAAGAGCTGCGGCGAATCACCGATACTGTTAGATTCGTATTGCTCACGCTGCAAGGCTTTCCGGCTGTAAGGCATAGCAGCAACGTCGGCGTAACAGCAAGTGCAAGGAGAAGCAAGATAGCTAGCTTGTGGTACTCTACTGTAGCGCACAAAAGAGCAATGCCATCATTGCAAGCGGTCAAAAGCAACCTGCGTATGTGTGTGAGAGTGTGCGCGCCCGTCCGCCCGCCCGTCCGCGCTGATCACTTTTGGGTGAGGAATAATTGAGAAATGCAAATGCAGAATACAGAATGCCCTCTCGATTCCTTCTCTTCCACCCTTCTCTCTATCGCACAAACATGGTTCTCAACCAAGAAAAACTCGCCAAGCTCCAGGCTGCCAGCCGTACCGGTAGGTAGTTGAGTCAAAACGCCCCCTTGTGTTACTTCGTTGTTACTCAAAAGCTTGCCTTTGTCTCGCACAGGTGGAAAGGGTACTCCCCGTCGAAAGCAGGCACCCAAGCCCAAAGGTCCTGGCGGAGAGGACTCCAAGTTGCAGGCCGCCCTGAAAAAGCTTCAGGTGCAGCCCGTTTCTGGTATTGAGGAAGTCAACATGTTCAAGGAGGACGGCAACGTGCTCCACTTCAACAACGCCAAAGGTAGGTCGACCCGGGCATTTACTTGCGCCGGTATCTGGCTAACCCAATCGTTTTCCTATCTACAGTGCACGGCTTGCCCAGCAGCAACATTCACGCGGTGTACGGCAATGGTGTAGACAAGGAGCTGACTGAGCTCGTGCCCGGTATTCTGAACCAGCTCGGGCCGGATTCGCTCGCCTCGTTGCGCAAACTCGCAGAGTCGTACCAAGCCATGAACGCCCAGCACACTGCCTCGCAATCCGGCGCTGCACCCGACGCCTCGGCCACCGCCAACGACGACGACGTCCCTGACGTTGTTCAGAACTTTGACGAGGCCGACGCTGCCAAAGACGACTCGACCCAGGTCGACAAGCTCGATTAAGCGCACACAAGCGAGTAGGCCAAACCACAGCCAAGTTCTATACACAGCGCTGGAACCAAAACGCCCCCTTTTACATACACCCAGAGGATTCATTTCAGGCAACTTGGGGGCAATATGCATCTATTCTCTATGGTACCATCAAATGCGCTCACGCTGCAAAGGTGAATTTGTGAGTGATGCCCTTGTGCAAGACGGCTTGGTAGGATGCAGTCTGCGAAAGGCGCTGGAGCCATGCGGCCGTATTTGGCCAGTCCTGTGCTTTTTTACCGGCCGACGTTAGGCCGACGTCCATGCCAATCGTGTACTCGACCGTGAAGCAGCACATGATGTCGGCTGCTGTCAGACTGTTGCCGGCCAGAAAGGCATGACCGGGCTGGGAAAGCGTCTGTTCGATGTTGTGAAAGTTGTTGTGGATGTTAGCCGTGATGCCCTTTTCAATGGTGGAAGCCGTCGCCTCGTCGGCGAACCAGCGTGGATAGATGCCGGCAAGAGTGTGTACCATCATGCCCTCTGCAAACGACATCCAGCTGTCCACCTCGGCCCTTTGAGCGGCACCGGTGCCCAACAGCGCCTCTTTCCCCCGCTGAGGTCCGTATTTTCTGCACACGAGCACAGGTCAGCAGTCTGCAGAGACACGCACCACCGGCGCAACACTTACTCGATCAGGTATCGCACAATCGCCGCACTCTCTCCCACTCGCACATCGCCATCGACCAGAAAGGGGCTCTTGCCCAGCGGGTTCTGTGAGTCTTCTTTGAGCGACGCTTCCGCCTTTTTGCCCTCCAAACGCTTGTACTTTTTCAGCTCATATGGCAGTCCAAGCTCCTCTAAAGCCCATGCTGCGCGAAAGGCCCGCGAGTTCTCGAGATAGTACAGTGTTCGACTGGTCATGATGTGGCGAGAAGGTGCGGAGAAAGCGGGGAAAAGGGCTCAGGTAGGTGATCGCACCGCTCTAACACACTGCATTGACCAATTTTGTTTGCCGACAGCCCGACACCATTCACGCTATGCACGCTCGTGCTACTTCTAGTTGAGCTTCCCGGTGGCCCAGAGGTTAGTCTTGAGCGCCATTCTGTTGCAAAGCATCGTCAGCCATGGTCTACTGCACACAGATCTGACCGAATACTTACTCTACGGCAGCATTTCCCCAGTCGAGGCCGTGATTGTGACCCTTGTTTGCGCCTTTACCGACACCGCTTCGTTCCAGAGCTTGGTCTTCTGTGAGAGCGGTGAGCACACCGAGGATGACAGGAACACCAGAGTCCAGTCCGACACGCATCAAACCAGAGCAGCAGCTCTCTGAGATGTACTCAAAGTGCATCGTTGAGCCTTTGATCAGGACACCAATGCCGATCACTGCATCTAGCGCGCCCTTGCTAGGCTTGCCCGATGGCACACTGGCACCAGTCGGTCCGTCGTCCAGCAGCGATGTGGCGCCCATCAGATCGGACACGTTGGAAGAAGCCTGCACCTGTGACGCCGAAATCAGCCTCGAAACGCCAAACGGCAGCTCCCAGCTCCCTGGCACCGACTCTATCACAATGTTGTCCGTTTTAACTCCAGCCTTGGTAAGCGATTCGACACAGCCGCCCACCAGGGGTGTGATGCATTCCTCGTTCCACCGCGCATGCACAATTCCAATGCGCAGCTGGTCTGCGCCAGGAAACGAAGTCGGCGCTGGTGCAGGTCCCTTGATGCTGCTGCCTCCTGCCATGGTTGATAGTGAATGTCAAGAAACAAAAGGTTGTGTAAAGCTTCGCGAAATACGTGCGCCAAAAAATCCAAAAAGAAATGCCCACGACCAGGTTTGAACTAGCGACCTTCGCATTACATGTACGTTACAAGTGCGACGCTCTAGCCACTGAGCTACGCGGGCAACGGTTTCCTCCACAGAGCCGAGCATTGAGTCTATAATACAGCACGAACAATGCACATCATCAAATCACGTGCTGCAAACGCACTGACCGGCAAAGGACTTTTCTCCCCGAAAAAAATCGGGCTTGTCCAGTGCCGTTGCTCCACCATAGCTAGAAATGAGGACGTCGCTGGCCGCCATAGCCCGCTCCTCTTTCGTCCGCCCCGCCTCCATACGACCACTGAGGAAACTGGTGCCCACCCTAGCTATGACGCCAAAGACTACTGCGCAAACCGCCAACAGCCGACTCTCGCAAGTGTCGCGGCAATTTTCCTCCTCCTCCCCTAGCATGACTGCTTCTGGCTCCCGAAATGCAGCTCTCGCTGAAGACAGCTTGGTCAAGGTGTCAAACAGCGCTGGGCTGCGTACCATTACACTCAACCGCGAAAAAGCGCTCAACGCTCTGAACCAGGAAATGGTCAATCAGCTCCGAGTGATTCTGGACGAGTGCGTACGATCCACGTCGTGCAATGTTATTATGCTGCGTGGCGTAGGACGAGCTTTGTGCTCAGGCGGAGATGTGCTGGCTGTCGTCAAAGCAGCAAATGAGCCGTCAACGGCGCAGTCTGCCCTTGATTTCTTCCAGTCCGAGTTTCAGCTGGATTACAAGATCGCCCGTCTGGGTGAAGCTGTGGCGACCCACAGCGGCGGTGAGGGCGCAGAATCTGCGCGCGAGATCTCACAGAGCAAAGGCTCGGACATTGAGACGCCCAAGACGTTTGTCGCCGTCATGGACGGTATCACCATGGGCGGCGGCGTGGGGCTGAGCGTGCATGCTCCGTTGCGCATCGCCACCGAGCGCACCCTGTTTGCCATGCCCGAGACGGGCATCGGCTACTTCCCTGACGTGGGCGTCACCCGCGTGCTTGCTCGACTCGACGGCAAGATTGGACAGTACCTCGGCATGACGGGCGCACGCATCACCGGCGAAGAGGCCTACCTCGCCGGCCTCGCCACGCACTACATTAGCAGCAACCAGATTGACCACGTCGCAGACCGCCTGGCCAACCTGCCCACCGAATCCGCCTTCAAGCCGAATGTGGTCGCCACCGCTCTGCTTGAATTCTCCGCCGATCCTTTGTCCAAACCTGACGTGTTGCGCAAATCGGCGCTGCTCGGCGACCGCCGCATTGCGCTGGACTACGTATTTGGAAAGGGCTCCTGCGAAACCGTCTTTACCTGCTTGGAACAAATTTCGCAGAGAGGCAATGAAACGCAGACAACAAAGGAGCTGGCTCAGTTCGGCCTGCAAACGATCTCGGATGAAGTCAGACAGTGGGCGGGAGAGACATTGGCCACGCTCAAGACAAAGTCTCCACGCTCTCTCAAGGTCACGCACCAGGCCATCAATGAAGCTCGCGGATTGGACGTTGAAGATGCCTTCCGCACCGATATGCGTCTTGCTACTGCCTTTTGCGACTTTACCCTGGGCCGCGATTTCTACACGGGCGTAACGCACGTCTTGGAAAAAGACCCGAAAACCGGCAAGCGCAGAGAAGGCGTAGCGCAGTGGAAACCCTCTTCGCTCCAAGACGTGTCTGACGACCTTGTCCGTCGCCAGTTCTTCTCCGAGACTACGATGGGAACGCTCAAGGTGCCCGAGCTGACGGAGCTCACTAAAGTCTCGCAGTCCAAAGACGTTCGTGCAGCCCGCACACGCACCTTGCGCGGTCTCGGTCCGCTCGGCTGGGAGCCCTCGCACAACATATTTGCCCTCCCCTCGGAAGCAGAATGCTCCGCCCTACTCGCCGGCTACCACCCGGCAGCATCAGCCGTCCAGCCCGACCAGGCCGAACTCATCGACTGCCTCAAACGCCACAAAGGTCACCTCCCCGCCCTCGAGTTCAAGGTCACAGACTGGCTCCAACGAAAAAGCAGACCCAGCCAACGTAATTAGAGCACCACTCTGCACAATTCAAAGGATTTACCTCTCTCTTATCCGTGACTGTTGCACCTACCATGAGAGGCCTGAGTCGCAAAAAAAAAATTGCGTCGGAGGGGAATCGAACCCCTGTCTCTTGCTAACCGCCGAGAAAGGTATTCTGTTTCCGCAGGATGGAAGGCAAGAATAATAACCATTATACGACCGACGCTGTATTTGTAATTGAAATTGCTGTTGTGCATATGAAGGCTAGCACAAGAAATGGTTCCTGCCTCTGTCTTACTACCTCCATCTTTTGTCGCACTATGCCATTGGTACTATTGCATTGCAGATTAAACGTCTTGCCAGTCTAGCGACTATACAAAGAAGAGTCAGTATGGTTCTTGGCAAGAAGTCGCATGGATGAGACGAGGTACTTACGCCGAGGATGGCTGTTTTGGAGGGGAGGCGGCCGGTGCTTGGTGAGAGGAGAGTGATTTTCTTGCGTACCGTGTCGATTTCAGCACTGTGGGGAGGTCAGCAAAAAAGGCAAATTTAGCACAGAACTGCAGTGGAACTTACACGTGGACAAAGCCGAGGATGGGCGCGCCGATGATTTCATCGTCGGTGGGGTTGGTGGATGAGTCGGGCTCACCAGCACCGCCGCCGCCACGGGGTGGCTGAACGAGGGCGAGGACGCTGTGAAGGAGGGTGGTCTGATCGGCTGTCGAGTTGGTCGGGTCGAGTTTGACTAGCTGCGTTTCAGTGACTGTGCGGGAAGCACCAATGGGCAAGGCGGACGAGGGGGCCAACGACTCTTGCCCGACTTTGTACACTTCAAGCAGATCGAATGGGATCGTGGTGCTGTACGGACTGAGGAGCGGAACTCCGCCGAGTGGATCTGCGTGACCCGGAAGCACTTGCCGAGGTATCCCCGCTTCCTGTGCACTTCCTGCTCCCTTGTTCGAAGTAGAGCCGCCGTAGAAGTACGTCTTGATCTGCAAGGCTTGTAGTCGCGAGCGATACGGTTCGTCAAGTTCGACAACACCGCCCGACTTGGGCAGCTTGATGACATTTACCTTGCCCGCAAACATCTTGGTCATCTCGAGGTTTAGCTTTTCGTGTCCCATAACGACAATGGTGTCTACCTTGAACGCTTGAATACAGTGCTGCAAGAAGGAGTACTTTGTGCGAGCGTCGGCGGTGATGACGCCGGGTGTATCAATGATCAGGCCAGACATGCGCGATCGAAAGTCGCGCGCCAGTCGACGCTCGACGCCTTCGGAAAGCCAGTCCACGACACGGCGGAAATGACGTTCATTGTCGCGCACATTGTCTCTGCCCAGCCACAGTGACAGGGGTGCGACGCTATGGGCCGTCGATGTTCCGGGAGCAATGGCACCCGTCGTGCCCGTGTTGGTGCCGTACGGAAACACGGGAGAGGGCGAAGGTAGAGACGCGAATGGCAAGGGGGACAGAGGTAGTGCGGACAAGCAGCATGGCAGCGGTGACGCGCCATCGCTGGGATCCAGGTTGACAACGACCGGCCACCATCCAGTGACTTCACTTTGGCCATCATCCTCACTTCGTTTGGCGTCTTCGGGGTAAGCGATGCCGTCACCGCCCACGCGCAGACTGTCAGCTACTTTGCCAGCTTCACCCTTTCCCAGACTGGCTACAGCGGGAGATCGAAGTGCGTAATTGGCGAGAAATTTGACCAGGCTCGTCTTGCCCGCCGATTCCGGCCCGAGGACCATGACCCGAGGACCCTGACCCTCGGGTCGGTACGCGCTTGCACTCGTGTCTTCAGGATAGGGTGCCACGTAGCTGGGATCTGTCACAGAGGACGCCAAAGTGGTGAGCAACGCGGCGTTGCTGCGTAGCTCCTGCCGTGCCTTGATGCGCTTCTGTTCAAGGTACAAGTGGAGATTCGAGTAGGATGTGTATACGGGCGAGGGCTCGTCGGCTAGATACTCGGTCGACGCCGTTCCTGCAATCTCAATCTCTGCTCCACGCCACGACGAGACTGCCGCCTTGACTTCGTCGCCAAAGGGATACCAACGCTCCTGACTGCCTCCTACCAGCTCTGCGCCAAAGATTTCCGCGTCTGGCTGCTCATTGGTGGTCTGTGCAAGTGCATTGGGCAGCAAGCGTATGGACAGCTGCTCGCTAGGTTCGAGCTCGAAGCGATACTCGGACCGTGGCGGCAAGAACACGCGTCTGGTCTGTGTCTCCATTCTGCGGCTTTGTAGCTACAACCAGAAAGGAGAAGAAAGCTTCGCGATAATCTGTTGGGCGAGCCAATTCCGAGATCCGTTTCTGATCGCCCGATGGTGCGAATCGGGTCCGATGTTGCAAAAGCGGGGAAAAGCCGCCTCCTGCTAGCGGAACTCCACTTTTTTGAAGGTCAGTCATTGTGATTTCCCCGCTTAGGCCAAGACAAAAAGGTCCAGAGCCGCAATTGGTCGCTCGGTCGCCGATCTCGGCCGTCGTCTGCCCAATTGCGCTCGTGTGCCGCGCCTGGGCCATATATAGCTAGTAGCCAAAGCCATCCACTCTTCCCATCCCTTCTCCTCTAGACTGTTTCCCACAATGTCTGAAGCAGAAGTACCCGAAGTGCCTACCTACGACGTGCCTGAGCGCCTGCTCGGCAAGGACGGCCGTCCTAAGCCCCACGTCGATGCCGCCAAGTACAAATCGGACTACTCTCAGTCGATCGACAACCCAGACGAATTCTTTGGCAAGGTAAGTAGTGCACTGTTTGCAGTTGGGAGAATGCAGTCACTCATTATTATCGAATGATAGATGGCCAAGGAAATTATCGACTGGGAAGTTCCGTTCAAGACGGTGCGCTCCGGCGGATTCACCAATGGAGACGTAGCCTGGTTCAACGAGGGCCGACTGAATGCCGCCTACAACTGTGTCGATCGATGGGCCTACAAGAACCCCGACCGCGTGGCTATCATCTACGAAGCTGATGAGCCCGGCCAGCACCAGGAGATTACTTACTCGCAACTGCTTGTTCAGGTTTCTCAGGCTGCCAACATGCTCAAGAAGCTCGGCGTGAAAAAGGGAGACACCGTCATTGTCTACCTGCCCATGATTCCAGAAGCTGTCGTCACTCTGCTCGCCTGTGCGCGAATCGGTGCCATCCACTCGGTCGTCTTTGCCGGATTCTCGGCTGATTCCCTCCGTGACCGAACCAACGACTGTGGAGCTCGAGTTGTCATTACCACTGACGAGGGCAAGCGAGGTGGTCGAAACATTGCCACCAAGAGCATTGTTGACGCCGCGCTCAAGGAGTGTGCTGACGTAGAGCACGTTGTTGTCGTCAAGCGTACAGGTGGTCAGGTCAACTTTGACGAAAAACGCGACATCTGGTGGCACGAGGCCTGCGCCCGCGAGCGCGCCTACTGTCCTCCAGAGTCAATGAACTCGGAAGACCCGCTGTTTATTCTCTACACTTCCGGATCCACCGGCAAGCCCAAGGGTGTCGTTCACTCGACCGCAGGATACCTGCTCGGAACGGCCCTGACCCTCCGACACGTATTTGACGTTCACCCCGAGAAGGGCGACCGCTTTGCCTGCATGGCCGACGTCGGTTGGATCACGGGTCATTCGTACATTGTCTATGGTCCTCTGATGAACGGTGTCACGACGCTGGTATTTGAATCGACCCCGGTCTACCCTTCACCCTCACGGTACTGGGAGATTGTCGACACGCACAAGCTCACGCAATTCTACACTGCACCCACCTCGATTCGACTTTTGCGCCGACTGGGCGATGAGCACGTCAAGAAGCACGATCTGTCGACACTGCGCGTCATTGGCTCGGTCGGTGAGCCCATCAACCCCGAAGCTTGGCACTGGTACAACGACAATGTCGGCCGTCAAAAGTGCGCCATTGTCGACACTTACTGGATGACGGAATCTGGCTCTATCATGATTACGCCGCTGCCCGGTGCAACAAAGACCAAGCCAGGATCGGCCACATTCCCCTTTTGGGGCATCAAGCCCGTCCTGCTCGACCCTACGTCTGGTGATGTGCTAGAAGGCAACAACAAGGAAGGTGTGCTTGCCATTGCTCAACCTTGGCCGTCGGTTGCACGAACCATCTATGGCGATCACCAGCGATTCCTCGACACCTACATGCGCGCCTACAAGGGCTACTTCTTCACTGGCGACGGCGCCGCGCGTGACAAGGACGGCTACATCTGGATCAAGGGCCGTGTCGACGACGTGATCAACGTTTCGGGACACCGACTTTCGACTGCCGAGATTGAGTCTGCCCTGATCCAGCACCCTGGTGTTGCCGAGACGGCCGTGGTTGGTATCCCTGACGAGGTCACGGGTCAGACGATTGCTGCCTACGTCACACTCAAGCCGGAATTCAGCTATGACTCGGACGAAGCGCTGACCAAGGAACTCGTCATCCAAGTCCGCCGCAACATTGGTCCCTTTGCCTCGCCCAAGAAGATTATCATTGTCTCGGATCTGCCCAAGACAAGATCGGGCAAGATCATGCGCCGACTGCTGCGCAAGTGCGCCTCGCACGAGACTGACAGTCTGGGCGACCTGTCTTCGCTCGCCGACCCATCTGTCATTGAACACATCAAGGAGAAGACGATTGCTTTTGACAAAAAGTAATCTGTGCACGCTCACACGAGTACATGTAAAACCGAATAAATCCAAGAAATGAGAAATTCAGGAACAATCGTGTTAGAGTGCGGTTTTGTGCACGGTTCGTCAATTCGTCATCTATATAATCGCGGAGTTAAGAGGAAGGCTTCCTTTTGACACCATGAGCCACCGTCTGCTACAACTGGGCAAGCAATTGGCAAGAAGACCGTACTACAGCGCACAGCCAATTTCACGAAGCATGTCGTCTGGCGGAGGAAAGATTCAGGCTCTGCAGATTGAGCGACAGGGCGGACCAGAGGTGGTGCAGGTGGTTGCCATTGATGCGCCCCAGATCGCCCCGGGTAAAGTGATTGTCAAGAACGAATGGGCCGGCGTCAACATGATTGACACCTACCACTACAGCGGACTGTACAAGCTGGCCACGCCGATTGTGATTGGGCAGGAATCGGCGGGTACGGTAGAGCAGGTCTCGGCCGAGGCGGACAAGATGGGCCTCAAGGTGGGCGACAAGGTCGTGCAGTACGGCGGCGGGAGTTATACCGAGAAGCAGCTGTTGGACGCGGAGCGAGTCGTTGTTCTCCCCCAAGGGGTGGATACCAAGACGGCCGCCTCCGTGTACTTGCAGGGCTTGACGGCACTGACGTTGGTGCGGGAGAGTCACCCGATCAAAGCGGGAGACTGGGTGCTGGTCACCGCCGCTGCGGGGGGCGTCGGTCTGCTTCTGTGCCAGATGGCGCGTGCCATTGGCGCTCGGGTGATTGGAACCGCCTCAACGCAAGCCAAATGCGACCTTGCCAAACAGCACGGTGCCGAACACTGCCTCGTCTACTCCAAAGACACCATGCCAGACATTGTCGCCCAAGTCGACAAAATCACCAACGGTCAGGGCTGCATTGCCGTCTACGACGGCGTCGGAAAGGACACCTGGGACGCCTGCTTCCAAATCGTTGCGCGCAAAGGCACCATTGTCACCTTTGGTAACGCCAGTGGCGCCGTCCCCGACTTTGCACCGCTCAAGCTCGCACCCAAGAACATCAAGATCTGCCGTCCGACGCTGTTCAACTACGTCACCACCCCCGAAGAACGACGCCACTACTCGGCTGAACTCTTCGACCTGGTCCAGTCCGGTAAAGTGAAACTCAACATTCACCAGGTGTACGACTTCACCACCCAAGGCCTGCAAACAGCCTTTGCTGACATCAAAGGTCGTGGCACCACCGGCAAACTCGTCGTCAAGATTCAGTAGTGGTAATTCCGCATAGCGCAATCGCCATTTGATTGAAGTTTTGACGTGTCGTGGCCACTGTAGCAACGCTAGGGTTGCATCTGCCCCAATGGAAAGTCTCTGCTGAGCCTTGTTGGTTTGACGTCTTTGTTCCTTCGCCAGTATTGCGAGTTGGGACGGCCGGTAGGTCGAACGCGGGGTGCCGAGCCAGGACCAAACGGCGAGGTGGATAGAAGCCGCGTGGGCTGGCCTGCGAGTTTGGTCGCCTGCTGTGCTTGATCCAGCAACAGTCTTTGAGTCCAATTCAACGCGTTGTAGTTGCTCAGTTTCCTGCCGGAGAACAATGACGACAGCGCTGAGTCTGGATCCAGTCTTTTCCCTTCGTGCTCATCTTGCCCATCTGGCCCGTCAAAAGCGTCAGCGTAATCTGCGAGGGAGCCAAAGGGAGATGTGCGATTGCCGAGCAAGTTTTGTGGCACAGGAGATCGATGAGCGGATGCAGCGGTCGAGACTTGCTCCAGAACGTATTTGCGGACTTCGTTTGTGATGCGGTCGACGGTGTCGCGGATCGCCTCGTCCTCATTGGCTCCTTGTGTGAAGCCGTTTGATCCAGCGGCCGTGTTTGCTCGATCTTCACGTCGGGCAGCGCGACGGGCAGATAGACTACCGGATCCGAGAATACCCGTGCTGCGGGCCTGTTTGAGCGTCTGCACAACGGCGTGCATGTCGCCAAGCCAGTCCCACTGTGTCTTGATAATATCGTTGTACAGCGTACTCGTCATTCCCAACACGTAGCTCTCGATTCCCAACGCTTTGGTAATGCGCGGCACGGAAAGCGCCGTGTTGGGTGCTTGGTATCTGTCTCGAATCGTGAGGAACAAGAGATGGAGCACGGGGGCGTAAAACGCTGTCTCTTTGCCGTACTTTGGCTTTAAGGGCTCTGCCTCTGGACTATCGGCGATCCCCCAGATTTGTCGCTTGGAGAAGGCCATGAGATCGGCCAGGTTGTCGCAGAGCGTAATGTCCTCACGCGCCTCGTCTACTCCAGCCTCGAGTTCGGCATGGGTGATTTGCGCTGCCAAACCTTCACGCGTAAAGCGTTTAGCACGAGCCGCACGCGAGTCCTCGAATCTCTGTATGCGATTACGAGTGGCGAAAGCCTGAAGCAGATTCTTGCTGCCTTCCTCGGTTTTGGGATCGGAGAGAATCGAGGTAAAGACGCCAAAGGGCGAATCGTCCACCGAATGGGAAGCGGCGGATGTCGATGACGATGGTTTCGAGCCAAGCGCTTGGTTGAGGAGCGACATGAATGCGTTTGCCTCTTGCTGACTTAATGCTGAGCGATCAAACGGCTTTCGGCGGTAAATATGCTTGACTTCATCCTCGTCAAACTGCGAATAGAATGCATCGTTCGGGTCGGAACGATCAGCCTTGGAATCTGCAAAGAGCACAGAGCGAGGTACGAGATTCTTCCTTCTGCCGGAAGCATCGACTTGGTCCTCACTCTCGGGTTTCGGATAGCCACGATAGAGGGCAGAGGGGGAACGTGAAGAAGCCCTTTGGGAAGAAAGCGCATCGAGCTGCTCTGATATCCAAGACGATCCGCCGGTACGGTTGGGTTCTTCGACGGTTGGAAAGGAGTCATCGCCATCCAATAGCCCAGAGTAGGGGCCAGATGTTGGCTTCGAGTAGTCTGCGTCGTCGTTCAAGAACGTGTCATTGTCGTTGTCTAACCACGATCGTGGAGTTCTTTGCTTCGAAGGACCTGCATCGTTCTGGTCGTCGTCCGCGGCCCAGCGTGGCGAGGAGCTAAAGGGACGTGCAGAGGCTTGCCTTGCAGCGCAAGGTACACATGTCCTTGCAGTAGCTCGGATACCACTCAGCGCTACCCTCCTCATTGCTCGTGGCAGCTCGCTCATCGTCAAGAAAGAGAAGAAAATAAACTGAAATTTAATGGCCAAAAATTGCCTCTAAATGCTCTAACAGGATTTTCTCTGAAGAACACAGACACCTTCTACATGGTGTGTCTGTGGGAAGAGATCAGCGCCACGGATGCTCTTGATGGTGTAGCTCGGGTCCAGTGCGATCAGCTGTCCAACATCTCGAGCCTGGGTATGCACGTTGCAAGATACATAGACAATGTGTTGGGGACCGAGTCGCACAAGCTGTCGGATGAATTCCTCATCACATCCGCGCCGCGGTGGGTCGATGATGACTGTCGTCTGAGCCGGCGGGTAGGTGATCTTGCCAAAGATGTCTTGCGCGTTTCCAGCGAGAAAGTCTGCATTGGTGATGCCGTTGAGTTCGGCGTTCTTGACGGCATAGCGGATGGATTCGGTGGAGATCTCGACGCCAGAGACTTTGTGAAACAGAGAGGCGAGACACAGACTGAACAAACCGCTTCCGCAGTACGCATCTACGAGGTACCGCGGTGCATCGTCGGCACTCGTGCTGAGGATCTCGTCACGAACATACTGCAGTAAACTTGGCAAGATGCTGCGGTTGTTTTGGAAAAAGGCACCGGCAGGCGACTCGAACTTGATCTCCTGCACACGTTCCTGTACTTTTGCCTTGTAATCCGTCACTACCACGGTTTCCGGCTCCTTTTCTGCGTCCACGTCTTCGGCAAGACTGTCAAAGGAAGCGAGAGAGTCACGGAGCAGCAGCGATGCGCCGTTCTTGAAGCTCTCGATGGTATCGCGCACGTTTTGTCGGGCGATGGGCAACGCTCGGTTGATGGTAGCTGTTGCAATGGGACACTCTTCAATGTCCATGACTTTTTTGGTGCCGATCGCGTCAAATCCGATTGGGACGTCATATGTCGATGGAGCGCCACAAGTTGTCGTGGCGTTGTCGGTGCGGTCTTTGTTTCGAATGCCAGTTCTGCGTCCACGTCGAAGCTCAAAGGGTAGGTTGAAATGGGGGGTGAGTTTTGTTCGATAACTGTACTGCTTGGGCGATGGCATGGTGGACAGTGGGGCGGGGACGAGTTGGGGGTCGAGGTTGGAGAACCTGGCGAAAGCTCGGGCTACCACCTGGCGCTTGATGGCCAGCTGCTTGTCATACGAGATCATCTGGTACTGACACCCTCCGCACTGCCCGAAGTACTTGCACTGAACCAGATCGACATTGCGCTCTGCGCTCTGCTCTAGCAGAGTAACGACCTTTGCTTTGGAATACAACCTTTCGCTTCCCACGACCTCTACAACGGCCTTTTCGGATGGTAGCACGTTGGGTACGGCTACGATCCAGTCGTGTCCGGGCACAAGAGCAAGACCATCCCCGTGCGCATCCAAGCGATCGATCTGCACAGTAATCTGATCGCCGCGCTGTACCTTTGCGCTGTATTCGAGTCCCTGTGACAGCAGATCTCTTACTCTGCCAGCACCCAGCATTTCTTCGATATCGAATTCGATGGGCTCGCGACCTGTTTTCGCGAGCTGCTTTTCGTAATCCTTGCGTTTCTGTCGTGAGCGTCGGAGCTCTGCTTTGAGAGCTAGCTTGTCAACTGCACTGTCTGCAGCAGATGTGCTGGCAACAGGAGCGCTGGTGTTGATCTCCGCTTTCGGAGACTGGGAGCGCAAACGCTTCATCGGTGGTGAGGCTGACATTGTGCGTAGAGGTAGAAACAGGGGACGCAACAAGGCAGAGCGCACCAGCATCTGAAGGCAGGCACCGCTGTCCAGAAAGCAAAAGAAATGGCCAAAAAACATCAGAAGAAATTCAGCCGCAATCACGTGTCGCACTTCCGAGTCCCGAGTTCCCTTCTTCGTGGCTCAAAAGAGTGTGAGAGACTCGCACTTGAGCATGTATACGGGCATATACCATCGTCACCATGGCAGACGTAGCAAGCACAGCTCCAACGACGGAAGCAGGTGCGAAGAAAGCAAGGGGCGCAAATCCCAACGTGGACTACAAGGCGCTGTTCCAGAAGAGCAAGGACAAGTACGATCGCGTCTCGTCAGACCACACCGATATCGTCGCCAACATCTCGCGAGCTTCTGCCAAACAGGCCAAGCTGCGCGAAGAACTCGACTGGCTTCTTGACACCGTTGCCGCCCGGCGTGCCAAAGCGAGGGACGCAGCTGAAGAGGCGGAGAGGCGTGCGCATGACGCTGCCAGACGCGAACAGCTGCAGACAGAAGGCTACTACTCCCGCGATCCGTATCATGCTGATGCTCGAGCGCATGTCTCATCCGGCGGTCCTTATGGCCATCGCTATCCATCTGCTGTCCCAGGGCCTTCAGTGCCCGCATATCATGCAGGTCGGTATCGCTCGCCTTCGCCGCAACGTCACTATCCGCAACCAGCTCAGGTGCGAACAGTACAAGATCCTTACGCCGATCACATCCCACCCCCTCCCCTCCAAGCTCACGACGGCTACTATCGTCCACCGTACGCCACTTCCCGCCCAAGGATGGACCTGTACAGGCCCAGATCTGTCTCTCGCTCTCCACCACCAAGAACCTACGCTCGCTCACCCACCCTCTCCTCACGCAGCGTCGACCACACCGCAGCAGCAGGAGCAGCAAAACGTCCCCGCCCTCCCTCTACCGACCCACAAGACCCAAGACACGAACGCTGGGCTCCAGATCCCAAACGACCCAGAAACGATTGACAGGCACTTTGCTCTCGTTCCAACAGAGAATCAAGCTTTTAGCTCGTGCATCGACGTGCGTTTGTGTCCCCGTTGACGCACGGATCCTCGAACGCTACAGTGCATTTTCTGCAAAACCCCCTTAAGGCGCGAGCTTCATCGAGCCCCGCGCACGCCGTGAAATGAGACTGAGAGGCATGCATGCGTGCACGCGTGTGTGTGTGTGTGTGTGGGTCCATGGTGGGATCTCTACTGTGTTTGCGCGGCCGTAGTATTGACTGCCCTGCTTTGTGTGAGCGTCACCATGTTGCGAAAAGATGCAGCGACGACGAGTGGCAGTGCTCCAATACCGCGCGATGCGACGCAGCCGTCAGACACTGCTACAAGACATCGGGCGGCAGCGGTGCAGCAGCGTCCTGCTTTGACTCAGGGCAAGAGTGACAGCACGGGTGTGAGCGCCGAATCGTCCGGCTCTTCGTCAATGGGCGGGAAAGAACGCAGCGATGTGGTCAGACAGGCTATTACATGGCTTTACGACTACGATGGAGGTGAAGAGGACGACGACTGGCTGCACAACCCGGGCAAGGAGGCCACCACATCAGCCCAGACTCACCGCAGTCGATGCTGTAGTCGACGCGGACTGGTCAACGTCAGCACACTCTTACTGCTCATCGGTGCGGTGCTCATGCTGTTTGCCGGATATCCATTGTTATCAGTACTGTACTTGACACCCAATTCAAAAGCACATGCCTGGTTCGCACTCGGTGGCACCAACGGAACGGGTCAAGTCCCCATCCTCGACTCCAACTTTGCCTCCCTGATCGACAAAGATACCCCCACGCACGACTACACCTGGACCAACCCGCGCGACTCGTCCGGCTACCATCTCGTCTTCAGCGACGAGTTTGAGCAGGAAGGCCGCACATTCTGGCCGGGAGACGATCCATTCTGGGAAGCAGTCGATCTGCACTACTGGGTCACGGGAGACTACGAATGGTATTCACCCGAAGCCATCAACACCACCAACGGCTTTCTCAACCTCTGGATGGAACGCAAAGAGACGCACGACCTCAACTTCCAGTCCGGCATGCTGCAGTCCTGGAACAAGTTTTGCTTTCAGGGCGGCTATGTCGAGACCAGCGTCATTCTGCCTGGCAGTCACAGTACACAGGGGTGAGAAAGGCGCGCGATCCATAGCGATGTATCTGTGCTGACAAAAGTTACCAATTTTCGGACTACAGCTTTTGGCCAGCAGTCTGGATGATGGGCAACCTAGGTCGTGCGGGCTACGCTGGCAGCACACAAGGCATGGTAAGTTGAGCATACCTTTTGCCTCGAGACTTTCGTGCGCTGATCCGGCTGCTCGTCAAATACACAGTGGCCATACTCGTACAAATCATGCGATGTAGGCACGCTTGCCAACCAGACCAATGCCGACAAAAGTGCGCCCTTGGCTGCATTGAATGCACATGGACTGTACTCGGCCGGTGTGGATCACAAGCTGAGTTTTCTCGAGGGTCAGCGTGCTTCGGCGTGTACGTGTAGTGGCGAGGATCATCCTGGCCCCAACGAGCGCGTAGGACGGTCTGCGCCTGAACTCGACATTCTGGAAGCCCAAGTGCTCAATGGTCACGGAGAAGCGTCTCAATCGCTGCAGATTGCGCCCTTTGACGCCAGCTATGCATGGGATCAGACAGCTCAAGGTGCAACACTGCACCAATCCGACTCGTCCTTCAATTCTTACACCGGCGGCGTGTATCAAGAGGCCGTGTCTGGCATCTCGCCCATTGCTGACGCCACCTACGATCTGTCTGGCGCAAAACCTCTGCGATTCGGCGTCGAGTACGCCCCAGACTGGAACGCCGATGGTAGCGGTCATGTCACTTGGTACATTGACGGTGTCCCTCGATGGACGCTGTCTGGCAAAGCACTCGCTCCCGACCCCCTCACCGAGATCGGCCAGCGTGTCATCCCCACCGAACCGCTCAGCATCATTCTCAACCTCGCCATGTCCGACGGCTTCCAAAAGGTGGATTTTGCAGACCTGCCCCTGCCTGCCAAGATGTCGGTCGACTACGTGCGTGTATACCAACGCGACGACCAGCCGGACCGCATCTCGTGCGACCCGCCAGACCACCCGACGGCCAAGTACATCCACTCTCACATGGACGTCTACACCAATCCCAACTATACCACCTTCCCCACAGACGTCTATGCCTGGCCCAAAAACCGCCTCATTGATCAATGCTGAGCGCTCATGGCGGGCATCTCGGCCGATTCCTTGGGAAAGGGGGAGATCTGGTGGATCTGCGCATAGAGGAGCGAGGGTTTAGTGCGCCCTGTGGAGGCTTGCATTGCATGGGAGATGTAACGTGACCTTTTTGTGTTTGACATGCAATCATGCGTTGCAAGCGATGTGCTCGAGTGACGAAAAGCGGTACATAGCCGATACTCGTTGGGTCTTGGCCCAACTTGGCCTGTGCATTCACATTGGCGAAGAGGAAATAGCGGATGTAGACCCAACGGTTTTGCAAATGCTCAATGCCCCAATTTGGAATTTGCAATTCGCAATTTCACCACGAGGTGCATGCTGCTAGTAACATGTAATCAAATATGAATTTTGGTTTGGTCGCCGTCGTAATTGCGCTTTGCTTTCCCCACACTTGCGCTCTCTGGGAACGAGTTGCCGAAGTCGAGAACCACTTGACTCTCCTGCCGTGCCGACTTGGTAGTCTGCTCTTTGTTACGCAGGCAAGCCCGCGCTTGTCCAGCCGAGGAGTGGCTGTCGACAGAATTGTTGTTGCCAGTGGCCCCTCCATTTGCCCACCCCCCCCCTCTTCTTCGTGCCAACTTTGCTCTCCACCTCCCATTCCCATCATGTCGAACCATACTGCTCGTAGGAACAGCGCAAGCAGCAGCACCAGCATGGCATCGATGTTGACAGAACTGTCGGCGGCAGGTTCATCGGCGTCTTCGTCGTGTTCCAGCCCAGACGAGTTGGCGGCCGGTCCATCGTCGCACCGCGTAACCCTGGCAGATATCCACATCCCCGCCGGCTTCGAAATTGCCAAAGACATTGGCCAGGACGGCAAGGGATTGCCATCCGAGGAGAGCATTCTCAAGGCTGCCGACGTGCTCAAGTCGCTGCGTGGGCGGATGCCGGACGGCTCAGACGGCCAAGTGGCGGCCTGTGACTACTGCCGTCGACGAAAGATCCGCTGTGACCGTACAAAGCCCACATGTGGAAGCTGCGTTCAGACGGGTCGCAAATGCACAACAGAAGACATGCTCCGCAAAAGGGGTCCACCAAGCAAGAAAGAGAGGGCCGTGCTGGAAGCAGCCGGAATCATTTTCCGCGGCACTCGACCTCATCGTCGTCGTCGAACGGCTACCACTTCGCTCGGATCGGGTGCCGCCGCTTCCAAACAAAAGGAAGAGATGCTCAAAAAGGCAATCAAGGACACGACTGGTGGCAACAACAAGCGAGGTCGTTCGCACAGCACCAACTCTGCCGCTCCCGCCCATGCCAACTCGGCTTCTGCAGCTATGGCTGACTTTGCGCAGCGTGACGGTGAATCCAAGAGCTCCTGGATGGAGATGCTCTCCCTTGCCAGCCAGACATCGAACCCATTTGCCGAGTCCCCTGTTTCCTCTCCCTCGGATCTATTGTCACCCAACGACACGGTACATCTCGATGCGGGGGCCTGTGACTATCTGTTGCCTATGGCACAGTTTGGCGCCATGACGCCGCACGACGACGAGGCTAACGCTATGCGAAATGCGCACTGGGACAGCATGTGGACCACTTTTAAGCAGACGCAGTTGTCCAAACACGCGCTGCCGCCGACTACTGCCTTTGTGCCCCCGCAAGACTTGTTTAGCAAGCTTGCGCCTTCGAATCCCTACGCCTCGCTCGAAGCCGGCGCTCTGGACTGGTCTAACTCGCACCTCTCTCTGCAGCAGTACCAGTCTTTCTACCCTGTCGCAACGCAAACCGACGCA
Organism: Farysia itapuensis; assembly: GCA_023212645.1. Taxonomy (NCBI): domain Eukaryota; kingdom Fungi; phylum Basidiomycota; class Ustilaginomycetes; order Ustilaginales; family Ustilaginaceae; genus Farysia; species Farysia itapuensis. Next base: position 448,518 of record JALBYC010000007.1, on the reverse strand, counting down.
CTGCAGCAAGCACAAGCAACCGAGCGTTCGCAACAGCAGCAGCAGCACATGTTTAGCAACAGTACCAACAGCGGCAATGTCTACGCTCCCGAAGACGCAGCTGCCTTTCACTCGGCCATGTCGCATTTTTTCCCCGCCTCGACCTCGTCTGAGGCCACTCCGCAACAGTCCTACACCAGTGACTCGTCCTCGCCCATTGATGCACACATTCCGCTCGCCGCCCCTACGGACAACGTCACCTCCCCACCCTCCCTCTTTTCCATCGACGCCCTCTCGGCCTTTTAGCCCCCGCGCGCTTTTGTAACTTGGTCCCTCCTCGCGCTCGTACGTCTCCTTTTGTAATATAAGTGTACATTCTTTACCACGCTCAGCAGTATTTGTGAAGTATCTTGCATACTTGAGCAGGCAGCGTGGCAGACATGGGTAGACTCGGTACACCCGACAGAGACTAGCAGAGATCGATAGCAGAGACTTTTTATTTGATGTATGTTAGATCAGATCAAGACCCTGAAAAACGTCGAAATTTTTTGGACAACTTTGCCTACGTACAACGATGGAGGGGTTGAAGAGAGCCGATCAGCCGCGCAAGCGATTTGGTGGGCAGTCAGAAGCAGGGCCATCTCGACCGCGGGTCGCCAATGCGGTCCCACAGGAGCTGCTAGAGAATGCAGAGCTGAATGCAGCGATTGCAGCGATCTTGCCGTCCAATTACAACTTTGAGATTCACAAGACGGTGCACCATGTTCGCAAGGCCAATGCGACGTGTGTCGCACTGCAGATGCCCGAGGGTCTGACGCTGTGGGCAACAGGAATCGCAGATATCTTGGAGCGGTTTACGGAAGCAAGCACGGTGATTATGGGGGATGTCACCTATGGAGCGTGCTGTGTGGATGACTATACGGCCATTGCGCTTGGCTGCGATATGCTGGTCCACTACGGACACTCCTGCCTCATACCGGTAGATCAAACGGCCATCAAGACGCTGTATGTGTTTGTCGAGATCTCGATCGATCCAGCCCACTTGGCTGCCACCGTACGTGCCAACTTCCCGAATGCTAAGCACGACTTTCGGGCCAAGATTCTCGGTGGCAGTCAGAACCGGACTGGTCAGGCAGATGTCGTCGACCAGACGGCTGGGTCAGCACGGGTGCAGATCGGAGAAGACTCGCCCGCAACACCGGCAGTGTCGACATCCAAACCAACCCATCTTGCCCTGGTAGGCACTGTGCAGTTCATCAACGCCATTCACGGATTGCGCGAAGCATTAGAAACAGAGCAGCATAGATTGGCTGATGGGCAGATTGTCTCTGGCGGACCTGCGCCAGATCGACTGATGCTCTCGGCAGGAACGACAGCCAGCGGACCCGTAGAACACATTGCGCAGGCGTCCCAGTGGAAAAGCTGGTCGTCGGGCGAGTACATCGTCACCGTACCTCAAGTCAAACCCCTCAGTCCCGGCGAGATCCTCGGCTGCACATCGCCCAAGCTGGACAAGGACGAGATCGACGCCATCATCTACATTGGAGATGGACGTTTTCACTTGGAGTCCATCATGATTGCCAACCCGCGCATTCCTGCATTCCGATACGACCCGTATACAAAGCGGTTTGTGAGGGAGTTGTACGACCATGCCGAGATGCGCTCTATGCGAGCTGATGCTGTTCGGCAGGCGCAAGAGAGTGTGCCACAACTCGACTTCTCGCCTACGCTCGACACTGTTGCCACCGTGCCGCCCAAGTCGTCCGGTTGGGGCGTCATACTGGGCACACTGGGCAGACAAGGCAGCCTCAAGGTTCTCGAATCCATCAGTCAGTCGCTCTCGCAACATACACCTGCCATTCCTCATGTCCCGATTCTGCTATCCGAGCTATCGCCGCAGAAGTTGGCACTCTTTGGCCCTCACCTGGCTGCCTTTATCCAATCCAGCTGTCCTCGTCTGTCGATCGACTGGGGATACGCTTTTGCAAAGCCACTGCTGAGCCCTTACGAAGCCGCTGTCAGTGTGCACAAGGTCAAAGGCTGGCAACAAGATGTTGCTGGACTCGGTCTGGTGCGCTCTTCCGCCGTAAGCGAGCAGGCTCAACCAGACAAGCATCTCCCACTCGATGGCGACTATCCGATGGATTTCTACAGTGATACTTCGCTAGGACCCTGGACACCTCGCCATGGTATGGCTCCTGCCAAGCGGGCACCCGGCTCCCAATCCAACCTTGCCTTGCTCCGTAGAAAGGCGACAGCAGTTTGAAGCTTAATACTATATTCATTACCCCAACAATAAAATATGGATTTGAATTCCGTCCCTTTGCGGAGGGAAAAGTTGTGATTTAACTCGATGGAGATTTGAAAAAAAGGATGCACGGATGGGCCGATTTGAGAGCATTGTCTCAACCACCATCTCTCTCTCTCTCTCTCTTGCCCCGCAACAATATGGCCACCGCGGCAGTGGACAGAGTGTGGGCGCTTCACGATTTCGAAGCAGAGAACGCGGACGAAGTTTCCTTCAAGGCCGGCGAATGCATCATTGTTGTCGACAAGGATGACGAGTATGGCGATGGATGGTGGCAGGGCACCAACCAGCGTGGTGAATCAGGTCTCTTTCCCTTCAGCTACACCACTCTCGACAAGAGCCTCGTCCTCGAAGGTGTCACGCCTGATGCACTTGGAACACCGCAGCAGGGCGCAGACTCGGCCAGGCCCGGGGTGATGCACTCCACTATGGCCGATATCGACAATGCACTCACCGAACTTCAAGGCAATCAGAACGGCGCTGCTGCTCGTCCTGCCGACCTGGCCGATACTTCGCGTGCCTCCTTTACTAGCGAACAGAGCAATGCTGACGACACGTCCGAAACAGAAGACTTTGCCGGCAGATCCGTCGCCGCACGCGCCGCCCTTGCCGCCAATGCACAGAAAGACGTCGCATCCGCCAATCAGCGTGAACACGTCGAGGGTCAGCGCATGAGAGCCGAAGCTCAGCGCGAGTTTGAAGCGGAGGAACTACGACAGCGCGAGCTTCTGCTCGCCAAAGAACGAGAGCGTCAGGCAAAAGTAGCTGCCGGTAACCTCTCCGACGACGACGTCAAATCTAGAGTCGCACCCATTGCTGGCGTCGATATGAGCGACGAGAGCGACAGCGAAGGCAGTATTGGCGATCTGGACGATTTCCAGGACAAGACGCACAGTCCTCTTTTTGGCAACCTTGCTTCCACCCCCAAAGAAGGTCTCGCTTCCCGAGAGCTAAACGGCAGCACGCAGAACAAGAGCCTTCACGGCATTGTGGAAGATCAGGTCGTCGATGCAACACCGCAGTTCACGAAGCCGATCGACTCGCCGCCTGATCCGCCTGAAGCTCTACCCATCGCCGCTGCTCCCACATCTGATGGCACCTCGGCCTCGGCAGAGACGGCGCCGCTTATCGAACACACATCTCCCACAGCACCGGCAAACGAGATTTCCAAAACCCCCACGCTTTTAGCAGGAGCAGGCGCTGCTGCTGTTGGAACCGGCGTGGCTGGTGCGGCTATCGCCTCGCATGCACCTGCTTCGACAGAGCCGGCAGTCTATCCCACAACCACCTCGCCTCCGCAGACCTTTCAGCGCTCTCTTGCATCCAGTGTTGCCGCAAGCAACGACGATGATCCGCTAGCCAAACTTCCCTCCGTCGCTGGCGACACAGCGACCGCTGGACACGGAGCTACCAACGGCACGGCAGCAACTGACCCGAGCGAATGGACAGTCGAACAGGTGGTCCAATGGGCACGTGGAAAAGGCTGGGACGAGGGCGCTGTCGTCAGCAAATTCCAACAACACGAGATCTCGGGCGATGTACTGCTCGAGATGGACATCAATATTCTCAAGGAGATCGACATTACTGCCTTTGGCAAGCGCTTTCAGGTTGCGAATGCCATCAAGGAGCTGCGCAAGCAGATGCCGGGTCAAGCTGAGATCGGCGGTGCTACCGAGGGCGGGCGAGGGGCTGATGCGTTTGGTAGCCCTGCGCTTGGCAGTCCCGCGCTGATTGGTCCAACGGGTGGATTTCCGATGTCCACGGCCAATTCGTCGCAGGCAGGAGTAGGAGGTCCACACAGTCTGCGCGAAGGTAGCAACGCAGATGCACCTAGCATGCTCACGCGCAGTGTTGACCAAAGTGCAAGTCGGCCAACCAGCTTTGGTGGTACTCTGGGGAGTGGTGCTGGCACCGAGTCGCTCGCCGGCTACGGTGGCTCAGCTGGTGTTGCAGCATGGCAGGCACAGCAGCAAGGCTCACGCTTTGTCAGCGAGGGGCATCCGCGCGGCAGTGGCGATGTACCGCTCTCGCCTGCGCTAGCCTCACCCTTGGGCGGCAACCGCAACAAAGGCTCGCGCTACTCAACCAGATCGACCGACGACAAACTCGGCGCACTGCTGCCCAGCTCACCGCGCAAACGCGAATCCAGTGGCTCGACTACCGTGCAAGTCAAGGACGCCAACCGGTCCAGCTTTTTCGGACTGGGTGCACGCAATCGCAAGCAGCCTCCACCGTCGGCCGGCTCGGTGTCCTCGAGTGGCTGGGAGGACGACAAGAGCAGCAAGGGCACTCTCTCCCGTCTTGGATTTGCGCGCAACTCGCGCAACATTAGTGCCCAGTCGTCGCAATCGACAATCAAGGACCAGATCTCGCTGCCGACTTCCAGTCCGCAGTTTGACAGTAATGGCGATACGGCCCGTCGCAGTAGAGTTCAGTCGAGTAACGGTGGTGCTGCGCGGGGTAGTCCGTCGATTCCGTCGGGTATGTCGAGTCAAGCACGGCCGACGTCGATTGGCTCTGCTGGACCAGATGCAGCGACGGCGCCCAACAGTGGCGCGGGCGCGCCTTCGTCGACAGCCGATGGTCCCGTCATGGCACGCATTCAGCCCGTAGACCTGGAAGGATGGATCAAGAAGAAGGGCGAACGGTACAATTCGTGGAAACCGCGCTACCTCGCACTCAAAGGCCCAGACCTCGTCATCCTGCGCGACCCACGCGCCGAGAAAATCAAAGGCTACATCAACATGAAGGGTTACAAGGTGATTGCGGACGAGAATACGAATCCGGGCAAGTACGGCTTCAAGCTGTTGCACGAGAGCGAGAAGCCGCACTACTTTTCAAGCGAAGATCCAATCTTGGTGCGCGAGTGGATGAAGGCGCTGATGAAGAGCACTATCGGTCGTGATCACTCCTTCCCGGTGATTTCGAGCTACAACAATGCGACAATCAGTCTCAAGGAGGCACAGAGGATGAACCCGCCCCCGCGTCCGCCGAGTCCAACGACACGCGCCAGAACTCAACGCGCTAAAATTCGTCCCAACCCGGAACAACTCACCGCCCGCGACGCTGCGATCCTCATGAACCTCACCTCGGGACAACCAACCAAGGCCGACGAACCTGCCTAACACGACGCCAATCGCCCCCTATGCGTAATGTAGAGCCGACTTAAACTTTCTTCCACAATAACTTTGTTTGGGCGGGGGAGTCGTAACAGTTGCCTGGTGTTTTCCTCATTGCGCTGGGTTGTACGGTGGGGGCCTACAGATCGCTGAAAAAGGTGGTATTGTTGGGTTTTGGGTGAGACTTGTTCCCACGTTTGGCTTTGAGAGTGGTTAGTGCGGGTGGTGGAGCGTCGTCACTATCACTGTCGCTCCCGTCATCGTCGCTGGCACTGTCAACATCATCGTCGTCGTCATTGTGGGGAACGGGAGCGATTGGGTGCTCGTCATCCGACGTGTCGTCTTGCTCGCTATCCGACGCAGGCATATTGCGATCGACGAGTCCCAACGGACGGCTTTCTGCATCACTCTCTTTCCCCCCTTCATCATCGTGGTCCTCCTCGTCGTCGTCGTTGAGGAGCGGACTGATGTCGGTGAACTTGACCGAGTTCGAGTGTCCGATCGTGGCGAGGATGGCGTTTTTGCGCTTCATACGCTCGATGGGCAGACCATCGTGATCGGCAATGACGCCGAGCAGCTTACTTGGCAGGATCTGCACGACACGCACCAGTCCATCTGAGCTGCCTGTGAGTACTGTATCCTGGTCGAGCATGCACAACGTGTCGACGCTGGCTGGGTGTCCTGGTACGCGGTCCACGTGGTCCAGCAACCCCCGCCGTGGCGCCCACAGCGACAAGATACCCATCTGCGTACCCACCACCAGCTTCGACGAGTTCTTGAGCGCAGTAACGCAGAGTAACTCATCCTCCTGGTCTTCCGATACTTCAAACGCCGTCGGTCCTGCCGCGCGCAGATCGATCGACGACAAGCTTCCATCCCCGGACGTGACGACCAAACGACTGCGGCTCGGTCCTCGAGCTCGTTGCTGGTCGTCGTTGTCGTCTGACGCTTCCGAGTCGAAATCGGACAGGTCGTCCGCTTCTTCTTGTTGTGCCTCGGCCTGCCGTTGGTATTCGGCCTTGCGTGCCTTTTTGCGCTCCTTCTTCGCCTTGTTCTGCAGTTCTTTTTTGCTATGTTTCGTGCCGTCTGCCTTGGTTGGGACTTTGCGTTGTTCGGGGAGGTAGGGGACGTAGAGCATGTCTGTGATCCAGTCAAAGTGGTGATCGTACTGGCGGACGGGTTTCGAGGTCCCTGGCTTGCGCGGATCCCAGACTCGAACGACACCTTCATCATCACCGGTGACGACCATGCTCGCATCGATGGGAAGCACTCGACTCGGCGCACTCTCGTGACTGTCCAGCCAGCTACTACGCACCTTGCCCGTCTCGGTATCGGTCAAGAACAAGGCCTTGTCCTTACTGATACTGTAGATGCCGCGACCGTCTTCGTTGTCAAAGTGCAGCCCGCGGCATGATTTGCGCGAGGGTCTCGTGTTCCACACCTTCACATACCGCTTGGAGGGAGTGACGTCCTGCGCTGTGCGAATCTTCTTGGCGGGAGGGGTGACGGTGGAGGACGAGGAAGGCGCTGATGCAACGTACTCGTCGTAGTTGATCAGCTGAACTTTGCCGGAAATGAGACCGACAGCGAGCAGGTTCGTCGCATCGGATGGGTGGAAGGAGAGATCGAGAGCATCGCTGCTCAGTGGGATGTCCATCGTTTGGCTGTGGCATGCACGGCAGAAGCCAGAAGGGAAGAACTCGCCAAAAGCACGTTTCTTTCCCTTCCCCCCCTCACTTCCGTCTTCCGAGATTCTTGGGCGTCAGGAATCGGATCCGAAGTCACGTGCGATGGATTGGCCAAAGCACCCTTTCCCACTCACCAAACCCTCACCTCTACCTCCGTCATACTCGACAGTACATCACACCATGCCCGTCCCATTCGAAGCAGTTCTCCACATGGGTAGGTAATGCGCGACGATGCGCGAGGCTGGATACAGCTTACTGACCGCAAGGCTTGCACAAACAGGAATGGTGGTCGTCATGTTTGGCGTAGCCGGAACAGGATACAACGTAGTCAGACGACTTGCAGAGGACGGAAAGGTGAGCTTTCTTCCAGCGCATAGCTGTGAAAAGCAAAGTCACTGACAAATGATTCCCATACCAGCCCATTCGGTACTCGCTCGACGACTGGGAGCGCATGATGATGCAACGCGATGAACGACTCACAGGCAGCAGAAGAGGGCAAAGTGTACGTTTCTCCCTCTTGCCAACTTACTCACTTTGCATTCCCCCCCCGCCTTATCGCTGACAACCCACCTCTCCCTTGCCCAACACGCAGACCAATCCTATAGCTCCAAAAGAGTTTGCCACAAATTCAGTCTGGTCAACGGAGAAACTCTCATAAGCATCGCCCACATTCTTTTTCGCAATTGCACACCGTACGGCCACCTGTGTTGATTGCCGGTCTGCGTTACTTCCATACTTCGACGCGGCGACGGAGGACTTCGCGGACGTTGAGTTTGGACTCGTCAATGTGGCCCAATTTGTCGAGCATCTGTCTGTATGCCTGCGCATGTGCACTGTCAACGTCATCGCGACCGTCGTCGAGGTCAAACGCAATTTGGGTTGCTTTGGAAATCGTGTAGCCCGAGTGGGAGGGTGTTGCGGGCTGCTTGATTCCAGCGTGTGGCAAGGAGAGCAGCGTGCATGCATCGCGAATTTGTTTCCACGCCGTTTCTGGTTTGCGACCAAAGGGGGTAGTGCCAGAGTGGGCCGAAGAGATGTCAGAGACGACGGCGAGCCAGCCTTGCTGCACGTCGCGGGTGAGACGCAACCCGCCTGCGTAGGTGAACCGTCTTGAGCCGCCCGACATGACGACTCTGTCCACGAGTGCAGCGCTCAGTGTGTTGGCCACGCGCCGATAGATGGGCACCATAGCTTCGCTGTCCAGTACGCTGGTCAAGTGGGTCAAGTGCATGGAGAAGACGGACAGAGCCGGCACGAGCGTAGGCGATGGCACCAACTCTTCCAGCCCGCTCTCCGATCCGCCCTGCTCCGTCTCCTCCGCGTCCCAGCCTTGCATCACGTAGGGCCGCAGTTGTTCCAGCACCTCGCTCGTGACCAATCGCTCGATCCCGTGGGTGGCGCGGTCGACCAGTTGCCCGAACTTCCGCCGTGGCTCCTCCCACACGCCGTACTGGCCAAAATCAGCCAGCATCTGTGCACTGCCGACATCGCCGAGTCGTGGAGTGCCGATGCCCGATCCGTCCTGTTGCGCGCTGGTGGCAGCTGACGCAAGCGGCCGCGCAGCCGCAGCACCCCGTTTCAGCCCGCGTCGGAGCAACATGCTCAAACTAGCTGCGTCTAGCTCCCGGTCTTCTTCCGCATCCTGGTCCTTGCGCAGGCCAAGCGCCAGTTTGCGTCCCTCTTCACTCGAGTGCAGCTGGTCCGACAATTCGACGAAAAAGACCGTCTCGGACCATCGTTCCAGCTCACTGCACACGTACTGCGCCGAGAGGAGCGCTTTGAGCAGCCGTCCCAGTCCACGAAGTCCCTTGACCATATCAGTGTCGCCACCAGCAACGCTGTTCACGGCATGAACGCTGCCCGTTACCGCAGATATCTCGCCTGGCATGGCACGCGCAAATGCCGACGACAATGACTCGAACGCGTCCAGGCTCTTTGTCAGCCGTGTGGCGTACGAGCGCAGAATGGGCAGCTGGACAATGGCCAGAAAGCTCAGCCGCTGCTTCAGCGATGGAAGCGGGCGATAACGCTCAGAGACCGAGTCGAGGATTTGCACAATGGAGCGGGCAGATTTGGTCGTTCTCCTGCCAGACTCGTCCGAGTTGACCTCAAAGTTCTGCACATCGTTGTTGTCGTCGTCGGCCAAGGTATCAGAGGATCCGATGGCCCAGGCGTCGGATGCACCCATGATTTCCTCAAAGCGTTGTAGCGCGAACTCCTTTTCGCCCTCGAGCCAGCGTTGGAACCACGTCTCGTTAGCCAGAATATCGTCCGACACCTTGTGAACGCCTGCACCGGCAAGCGCAGCCGGAAACTTTTCCACCAGATCAGCATCAAACAGCAGCGCTTGAAACACTGTGTGTGCAAGCAAAGAAGGTTGGTCGAGCAACGACGGCATCGAGGAGGCTAATTTGCGACGCAACGGCGTCAAGAAAGCGTGCAGAAGCTCGGCGTTGGTGTTCAAATATCGGTAAGCTTTGCGATCAGCGTAGTCTGCATTTGCATGATGACGACACAAACGAGCCACAGCGCCCCCTGAACCAGGCTTTCCGCGCTCTGCGGGTGCAAAGAGCGCCGATTGCGAGTCAACGAGCGCGAGAATGTGGGAGAGGTACCATTCCGGTTTGTCCAAGCGATTTGTCGGTCGATCGCCGTCGAAATGGTATCTGAACCGGAGCAATAGCGGCTCGACCAGGATCTGTGTTGCGAGCAACGGCTGGTAGTCATCGCTTCCAGCGGGCGCAGCGTTACGCGAGCTGGGCTTCGCAGAGGCTTGTGAAAGTAGACCAAGCGTCTCTGCACAGTCTTGCAGCTGACACAGCTCTGACCACGTCGCTTTAACAGTATCGTTCTGTACAAAGTTTGCGGGGGTAGTAGATGCATCTTTCGCGTCAGGTAGCCCACTCCAACCTGCTTTGCCTAGCGCTTCAGACAGGCGCGATGCTCGTGCTCTGGAAAGGTGCTTGAACGCCGCCGCTCTCTGCGCACGTAGGAATGGGACAAATTTAGGCTCTTGCCCTTGCTTTGCGGTAATGCGCTCGATCCTCTTGACCAACTTGTCCAGCTCGGTGAGACTCTTGGTGGCCTCAGTGCGTGTCTGGATGACTTCGTCCTGTTTTTGTGCCAGAATGCGCCGATCTTCGGCCTGAGCGAGAACGGTGAAGTACGCTTTTGCCTTTGTCAGATGCTCAATAGCATCGTGTAGCTCATCGAGGCGCTTCATCAATGTGCCGGCGCCATGCTTGCTGGGACCGGCGGCGGAAGAAATGACTAGATCCTCGCACAATTCGAGCAACTTGTCCTCTGTGCTCGAGATCTCGTCCGGCAGCGAGGACAGACGCTGTTTGAGCGCTTGGACGCCAGACAAGCTGGACACGAGCTGATTGCGCAGCTGTGTTTGCAGCTGTGCCGTATGTGCTGCGAGAGACTGCTGTTCTGACTGCAATGTTCGCAGGTGTGCTTCGAGCGCGGAAGCGGTTGGCAGACACGTGAAGCGAGAGGCTGACGAGCTTGTCGCCAATGTGGGCAAGACATAGTCAAAGTGTTCCACCAGGCTCTGCCGCTGTTGCTCTTGTGTTGGTCCCTTCAGCAGTGCTGCCAGTTGGTGCGGCTCCGCAAGCGACTGCATGGTGGTGCGCTGTGGAAGGTGGTACGAGAAGCTTCTGTCGAACAAGGTTGCAAGGTGAGACAATAGCAATCTAACACTGGACCCTTTTATAGATTTCAAACTGTAAGATTGCGATTTTTACTCAGCCCAAGTGGCCAAGCGCCAAGCACAGCCAGAGAACATGTCATCCCACAATCTGTGCCACCACCATCTCAGCTTTCCCGCCTCCAACACTATGCCCCGTTCTGGTGTGAGCCCACGCTCACGATTACGCCAGAGCTCGGAGCTGTTCGATGCATTCAACGGACCGAGTGAGGCCAACTCGGATCTGCCCGGCTATAACGAGCTTAGCTCGACAGCCGGTCCATCCACAGCAAATCATGTCGCCGGTACTCGTCAGCCACGGCTATCAAACGATGTCTTTTTCGACGCAGGCGAAGCACTCCCACCCCAAGATCCACTTGGCGTCAACCGTCCACCTCAGTCTGCGCGGAGTGAACCGAATACGGCGACGTATGACTTTGAACGACCCGAGTACTTTCCAGCTGCCACTCGCCGACCTCCTGAACTCACGTCACCTCGAACCACCTCTCAAGATACCCCCAGCAGCCCACGACATCAGACGCTAGAGATGGGTTTCGATACGGATACCTCGGGAGAGCGCAACAATGGTTACAGCCGGGTCCCCTCTTCAGGCAATGTTGGTGCAGACGTGTCAGCGCCTGAACTGTCACGATCGGACCGATTACGGTTGGCGGTCGGCCGATTTGGACGCTTTGTCGGGATGGGAATACCGGGAGCACGATATGCCACCTTATCGCAGGACGAGGGAGCGCATGCAGCCCGAATGCGTGCGCAGGGCGTGCATCGTCCCCGCGTGATGGGTGGAGGTATTGGCCAGGACGGCGTTTTTGCCAATCTTAGCGCCAAGCCGGAACGTCGACGTAGAGGACAAGGGCAAGGCACTGACCAAGACCGTGGCGAAGATGACGATCTAGAAGACAACGTGCAACCGCCTACCTACGAGATTGCAGCGGCAGACGCAGTGCCACAGTACTGGGAAACCACCATTTTGGGAGGCGGGGGCATGCATCCACTCGTCAACGGACTCGGCTGGACACCTGGCGGCGCACACGTCGGCGCCATTGAAGATCTCATCGTCGAAGGCTTGCCGGTGGGGAATTTCTTCGGCTTTGCCTGGAATCTGTTGGTCTCGATGACGTTCCAGTTTGTCGGCTTTTTGCTCACCTACCTGCTGCACACCACCCACGCAGCGCGGTGCGGTAGTCGTGCCGGTCTTGGCATCACACTGATCCAGTATGGATTCTATCTGCGCACTCGAGCGAGCGAAATAGCCGCGGGCAAGGTTGACACAGATCCCTTTGGCGGAAACGGGCACGGTGCTCCGGGCGGCGCTGACAACGCTGGCAGCTGGTTTGGCGACAACGGAGACCCTACTCAAGATGGCTCCTCGCGCAGACAAATGGAGCAGCAGATCAGCAGCGGCGGAACTATGGCCGATGCTTTCGCAGCTCAGGCCGACGGCAGTGCGGGTCTCAACGATTCGATGAGCCAGTCAACAGAGTGGCTCGCCTACGTACTCATGGTGCTTGGATGGTTCATTCTTCTCTCAAGCACTTTGAGCTACTGGCGCATCTTTCGGTGGGGCAGATCGCTCGTCGTCGCAGCACGGAGGGATGAAGCCAACTCAACCTCAGCCGCCACGACGGGTTCTGCCGCTCCCGCCGAGACCGAGGGTGAAGCAACGCCAGCCACAGCTGCCACTGGATTCGTCGAGCGCTTCCGCTCGATTCTCAGCCGTTCTGGCCCGACTCGCAGCGGCGGGACGGGCGAAGACTGGGTCGTGTTTCCTGGCATGGGTCATCGTCTAGATGGCATACGAGCAGGAGGTAGACGCTCACGCCGTTCCACCACCTCGGCCCGCTCAGCTTCTTACGACCATCCGACAAGCATCGGCGATCTGGAGGACGAAGACGGCCTCGACACCTCTGATGCTCAGCTCAACTCTGCCGAACGGCGCCTCCTACAAGACGTCCGTAGCGTTCTCTAGCATGACTGTAATACCATTTTTCTCCCGTGCGCGGCCTTAAGCCTGTCATAGGTATGAGTCAGAGATAGTGCGTGACTCGAATATTGGGCGAGTGACTCGAGGCCTGGGTGAACTTGTTCGGATCTCGGAGGATGGTCATCCGGCGTGATGCGGGCCGTGTGCCTGGCACTAATGTACAAATGTCAAAAACCAAGGCTGGCCTCGGTGGGGACAAGAAGCTTCGACCGTGCTGTCTTACCACCATAACCACTGCAACACATGCCGTGGTTCGTACACGATCATTATGCGATAGCCAGTGCGGCTATCGCGGTGTCTACTGCGCTTGTAGCGATCTGGCTCGTTGTTCAAATCTGCACCGCTCGACCGCCAATAGCCCTGCCCAATCGTGACGGCAAGGAGTACGAGATTGATGATTTCCAAGAGCATTGGTGCAAAGCACACGGTACACGCGTCAACGTGGCCGCGTATGAGGGACGCAGATGGTGGACGCAGGTCGTGCTGATTCTGCTCGCGTTACTCGGCTTATCTCTTGACGCTGCTATGTTCATACCGATGGTGCTGCGGGAACGCCATTCATCCGAGCTCGGGCTCGTTGGCGCGAGTGCAGCGCTTCGACTGCTGAGCATCGTTCTCATAGCTTCAAGCGGCATCTCGCAACAAGCACGCATGCTTGCACTCACAATTCTCCAGCTCGTTTACCTCGTCACCCACCTTCTCACCTTTCTCTACGACTACAAAGTGCACACTGATGGAAGCAACGCCCTTCCATCAATCAACGCTGCTACCGCGTTGATAGCGTTCGTTCTGGCGGTGACGAGCAAGACAGGTCCGCCACTTCAGCTGGGAACGACGGGCAAACTAGGTCCTCGCCGTGTTCAGCGCAGTAAGATGGGCGGCGGCTCGGTGTGTGAGTTTCTGCTTGGATTTCTCGCTCTGCCTGTCGTCAAGGCCGCACTTTTGCACCGCAAGGTGGATCAAGACACTGTACCGGGGCTGGACGCTCACTTTCGAAGCGCACTCATTGCTCAGCGCATCATCGAGATCTACCGTTCCGCCCTCGCTCAATCCCACAAACGGCATCCATCTGGCACGCGCTCCGACTCCCGCAAAGCCTTGACATTGCTCACCGCCATGCTCCGCGCCAACTCCAGCTTACTCCTCCAGCAACTCGCCATCATCGTCATCACCACGTTCTCATTCTACGCGCCCAAACTCGGCCTCAGCTTCGTTCTAGAATCCATAGATGCCTATGCAGCCCAGCTCAGCAAGACTGGCGACAAAGATACTGTAGCCGCCCGAGCTCGTGCTACCCTACTCTATTCGGCCGCGTTCTACCTCGTCGTGTTCTGGGAGGCGTTTGTCGTGTTTCTGTGTTTCACCAATGTCTTTGTTGCGTTCAAGTGTCTTTTCCAGGTTCAGCTGACGTCGTTGCTGGCTTGGAAACGGTTGCGTCAGAAAGAAGCGTCCGGCACGTTATCGCAAGACGCACCCACCGGACCTGCGACAGCTGCGGCTGAGCCGCAGACGACGACGACGACTGCAACCTCGCCTTCCTCGTCATCTCAAGTATTGAACCTCGTGACGACCGATATCTACCGAATCTCGAACAAGACCGAGATGCTTGCATTTGGGATCATGGGTCCGCTCGAAATTTTCGTCGGTGGATACTCCGCCTACCTGCTTTTGGGTCGAGGTGCACTGCTAGGCCTGGGCACAGCGGCGTTGATGCAGCCCATTGCCATGTATATGGGCAGCTTGACAAAGAAGATTGACGAGACACTGCAAAAATCGCGCGACCGACGAGTCATGTTGCTCAGCGAGACCATCAAAGCCATGCGGATGGTCAAGTACCAAGCGTGGGAGGACGAGATGGCGGACAAAATCATGCAGGCTCGCAGCGCCGAGCTGCGATGCCAGGCCAAATCATGGATGTTTTACACCTTTTTCGCCAGCTTTTTTGCCCTCACGCCGGTGCTGGTGATTGTTGTCTCGTTTGGGTACTATACGTTGGTAGACGGACATACTTTGACCGCGGCAGTGGCGTTCCCGGCTGTTGCCGTCTTGATGGAGCTCAGATGGGCTGTGAGCTATCTGCCCAACATTTTCTTGACCTACATTCAGGCCTGGGTCTCGCTTAAACGCATCGCCACCTATTTGGAAACAGGAGACGTTGATCTGCCATTGCATACACCCTTCTCGAGCACTGTTTCGCTCTCCGACGCTCAGTTGACGTGGCCTTCTGACTCTCTTGCGACCGATTCCAACCAGGAGCCAACGCAGAGCTCTTCCCTCTTGGACCACGCCCACAACCCGCCAACCTCTCGCTTCATCCTCTCCGTCAAGGGTGAGCTGAACTTTGACGTGGGCAGGCTCAATCTCGTGTGCGGCAAGATCGGCTCGGGTAAGACGCTGTTGCTTCTCTCGCTGCTGGGCGAGACCGAGCTTCTGTCTGGCACCGTGTCGTGCCCGCGGTCGCATCCGTCGTCGACGCTGCTTGCGTCCAAGACGCAGACACCGGACGGAATTGACTTCGCCCTAACGGCTTACGCTCCCCAGCGTCCGTTTCTCTTCAACGCGAGCATTCGCGACAACATCTTGTTCGGTCTGGCGTACGATAAGCGCCGTTACGCGGACGTGGTCTTCGCGTGTGGGCTGCGCCCTGACTTGCGCATGCTTGCCGATGGAGACGGCACAGAGATCGGTGAGGGTGGGACCAACCTGTCTGGTGGACAGAAAGCACGTGTCTCGCTTGCACGAGCGGTCTACTCCCGTGCGGGGACCATCCTAATCGATGACTGCCTCTCCGCACTCGACAGTCACACAACCAAGCACGTCTGCGAGCACCTCTTCGACGACGACGACGAAAGCGCAAATCCAACAAAGCCCCGACGACGACGACAGTCATTGCTGAAAGGACGAACAGTGGTTCTAGTCACACACCACGTGCGACTCATGGCGCCTAGAGCAAGTAAAGTCCTGATGCTTGTCGATGGCAAAGTCGGGTTCATTGGCAACTCGGACGCCTTTGTGCAGAGCAGGCATTTCGATGGCTTGGAAAAGGAGCAGCTGGACGATGAGGAGATTCCCGAGGAGTTAGTTCACGACTCGGCCACGAGCAGCGAGGCCGAAGATGATGAGGTTGTGCCGTCGAGCAAACTGCACGACGCGAACGGCACCGCCATGCTCGAGCCGTCCGCGGCGGCGGCGGCATCCGGCTTTTCACAGCGATCCGTGCCTCGGCGACGTGCCTCGTCATCGGCATTCAGCCAAGTCACTGATATGTCCCGCGATGGGGGCGAAACCGGCGACGACCTACACAGGCTGATCTCGGAAGAGAAGCGCGCTGTCGGCCGTGTATCGTACGCTGTGTACAATGGATACATCCGCTCTGGCGGAGGATATCTCCTCTGGAGTCTGATCTTGTTGGGATTCTGCGGCAATGCCTTCTCTGATCTGCTTGCCAACTGGTGGCTGCGCATGTGGTCGTCGGCATCAACGGTGGAGGGCGAGCCTCACTCGACCGAGTGGTGGCTGCACCGATGGATGGCGATTCAGGCTCTGCAGGTGGTGAGCATTACCATGGGTACAGCGCTGGTATGTGTGGCGTCTCTTCTCGCCGGATCGCGTCTGTTCCAGCAGCTTTTGCGCACCGTTCTGCGTGCTCCGCTCCGATTTCATGACAGTATTCCGGCAGGTCGACTGCTCAACCGCTTCGGCAAGGATATGGAAGGCATCGATAGCACACTCGGCCAAGACTTTGTCGATGCTGCCAAAGGCCTGTTGCTCGCACTGGCTGCTCTTGTCGCAACCTGGCTTGGCGGAGGATTTGCCGTACTCATCATTCTGTGCATCATGGCGCCCATATTCTACATCATTACCGTCACTTTCACCATTGCAGCACGCGATCTCAAGCGTCTTGACTCGACGACGTCGTCGCACCGCATTTCCGCCTTTACCGATCTGATTACCGGCGTGGTGACGATCCGCGCATTTGGTGCGTCCTCTGCCTATATGTCGACGCTGATCGAGCGGCTGGACGAGAATCTGGTGTTCTACTTCTGGCAGGGCATGGTGCGACAGTGGCAGACGCTTCTCTTCAGTATGGCCTCGAGCGGGTTTGTTATTTCCACATTGATGGTGGTGACGCTCACGCCTGGCTCTACTGCTGCCCGCGCTGGATTCACGCTGTCATTTGTGCAGAGCTTGATCTCGATGATGCAGTACGGTATGCGCAGCGCGACCAACGTGGAACAGGCACTGGTGTCTGTAGAGCGGGTGCTCGAATATCTGGACATTGAAACGGAGCCACTGGATTCGACAGAGGAGGCTCTACCTACAGACTGGCCTCGGGAAGGCAAGATCGAGATTAAAGACTTGTGCTTGCGCTACGCGCCTACGCTGCCGGACGTGCTCAAAGGTGTCTCGCTCAGCGTGCGGGCCGGGGAGAAGGTGGGCATTGTGGGCTCGACTGGGTCGGGAAAGTCGACGCTGGTGTCGGCACTGTTCCGCTTCTTCGAATACCACGCAGGAAGCATCAAGATTGACGGTGTAGACATTGCTCGGATCGGGCTGAAAGATCTGCGCTCTCGGATGCAGATTGTACCGCAAGATCCGCTGATCTTGTCAGGCACACTGCGTTCAGCGGTTGACCCCCTTGGGCACTATGGCGATGACGAAATTAGCGCTGTGCTGCGAACGGTGGGTCTCTTGGCAAGCTCGGGTACAAACACCCCGGCACAAGGGTACGGCACGCTTGACGCGACAAATGAGGACGAATCAGGCACATTGACTTCGCTTGAAGCATCTATCCAGGAAAGCGGCGCCAATCTGTCCTCGGGTCAGAAACAACTCGTCTCCCTCTCACGCATTCTTCTCTCTTCCGCCGCCACTTCCGATTCTCCCTACGTCGGCAAGGCAGGAAAGATTATCGTTCTTGACGAGAGCACCTCGTCCATCGACTACCAGACTGACTTTAAAATCCAGACTCTGCTCGCCGCTCACTTTGAGCGCCATGCCACCACCGTTCTCGCCATTGCGCACCGGCTGCGCAGTATCATCGATTACGACACCGTCATTGTCCTCGACCACGGCCGCATTGTGGAGCAGGGCAACCCAAAACACCTCTTGCAAAAAGAGGGCGGTGCTTTCCAAACACTGGCCAAAGATACGGGCGAGCAAGAGTACGAAGCGCTACGCCGCCTCGTTAACCTGTAATCTCACTCTCCGAAGTTGCATTGAAAGAGGTCCATGTGATTTAAACTATCGGCTAACGCTGAGACCGTCAAAGCCGGGTGAGATAGAGGCACGCGACAGGTGTGTGGGCGATAACGAGATAGCAGAGTCTTGTCGGGTTTCCGGGGTAGACAGAGCAGGCGTGGGCAGGGGAGGAGAGGATGCCGTTTTCGGCACGGGAATTTAAGCTCCGTGTCAAAGGTATGGCGCTAATGGATTGCTTACCATTACGTCGCGATTTTAATTCCCGCTTGTCCTGCCGTGTTACTGCCCCTAGATTGTGCCGATATCTGCATATTTGGCCGGCGGCACGAGACCTGTCTGGACCGCAGGCTGTTGACCGCTCAAACCATCGCAGCTCGCTTCACCGCTCGCTTAGCGCATTTTGATACTCGAGGTTCCTGGACTTCGCTTCACAGTCACCCGGGCTTGGCCCTCCTCGGCCCGCTCTGTTCCATAACCGGCCAATCAGCTTGATTCCTGATTAGCGACGGGCGACTTGCGAGACAAGCACAATCTGGCGAGATGGACGAGCTTGCGCTTATCCTATTTAACCTCGAGCAACAGATTGTGTGAGGCTTATCATCCCCACATCTCTCCTCTTCCTTTACGTCATGGACACAACGGAGAAAACCGAGCAGCACCAAGTCTCGATGGCTGGGCAGGGCGCTCCTGGCGCCACGCCTATGCCTGCCCACTACGACGCTCACTTTAGCTCCAAGATCTCGATGGAGGAGTACATGTTTTACGCTGGGATCCAGCGAGCACATGAGAAGCTGTATGGTTCTGCAGGTGTCGCGGTCGAGGCCGATGCTCCCGCTGGCTACGCGATCGAGGGCAAGCACCGCGGATCGGACGACTCGAGCTCGCTCAAGCACGGACACGGCGCGACCAAACCCTCGGTCAACAACATTGACGCTTCCACTTTTGACCAGCTGGATGGTCTGAGTGAGATTGACAAGGAGCGAAGCAACGCCCAGCGCGCGCTCAAGACCGCCGGCTGGGTGGGTATCTTTTACCTGATCACAACCGATATCCTTGGACCCTACGGTGCGCCTTATGCCATGTCGCAGAACGGCTGGGTCACTGGTAACGTCATGTACATTGTCATGGGCTTCTGTGCCTGGTGGTGCGGTATCTTGCTCTGGAAAATGTTTATGGCATTGGACAGTGCTCGATACCCCATCAAGACATACGGCGATCTGGGCGAACGTATTATTGGCTCGTGGATGCGTCATCTCTTCCACGCTCTCCAGACGATCCAGCTGATTATCAACGTCGGTCTTATCTGCTTGACCAACGGTCAGGCACTGAGTCAGATTATCACGGGCGCACCGGGCAACCACACGCTTTGCTTTTCCGTATGTGTCGTCATCTTTTCGCTGATTGGCATGGCTTTTGCCCAGGTGCAGACGTTCCGAGGTCTCAGCTTCGCCGCCACGACCGCCGTGTACCAAAACATTGTCATCGTCATTGTCAGCATGGCTGCCATCATCAAGTACGGCCCTTACATTGCCGGCGCCCAGGCTTCCTACGGAACTGACTACCCATACAACAACCAGCCCGTCATGACCTCGGCCTTTGTCTCGTACCCCATCTCGCAAAAGGTCAACGGCATTATGAACATGGTGTTCGCCTTTGGCGGTGCAATGATCTTTCCTGAGCTCATGTCCGAGATGCGCAGGCCGATGGACTTTTACAAGAGTATGATCAGCGCTCAGCTGCTGATCTGCACCGTGTACCTGATTTACGCCAACGTCGTGTACGCATTCCAGGGACAGTACGTGCTCGGCCAGTCGTACAACGGTATTGACAAGTACGCATTCCAGACGGTCTGCAACGTGCTCGCCATCCTGTCTGGCACGATTGCCGCAGCACTGTACGGAAACGTCGGACTCAAGGTGTTGTACGTCAACACGGTGCAGGGCATTTTCAAGGGACCTGCGCTCAACAGCCCGCGAGGTCGTGTTATCTGGGCCGGTGTCTCGGTCATCTACTGGGCTCTGGCCTTTGTTATCGCCTCGTCGATCCCACAGGTGCAGACGATTTCGGGACTGATCGCAGCTGTTGCCATTATGAACTTCTCCTACTCGTTCCCCTTTATGCTCGCCCTGATCTACTATATCAAGACGGACGCTATGGAGGGCGACACACCTTACCAGCCAGGCGTCATTGCCCAGCGACAGGACACGTGGTCCAACTGGTCCCGATGGCGCCGTGGTCTTTTCGGCGGAGAGTACATTTTCAAGTTTGGCTCGACGCACGTTCGTCTGCCTGGACTGCTGATCAAGACGGTGCTGCTTATCACCTGTCTTGGCTCGTACACACTTTCGGGTCTGGGCATGTACGGATCTGGCGAGTCGATCCAGGAAGTGTTTGACTCGACTGCCGCCGCCACCTCGTTCGGCTGCGCTGCTCCCGTCTAGAAGTGTACGCTATCACATACCCCGCCTTTCTCTTTTCCCTTTAGTCCTCAAAATTGTGTTGTTCGCGTTACCTCTAGACACGAGAATGTAGACCTGTTTTACTATTCCCCCTTTTTTATGTGTAGACTGCAACTAAGGTTTCGGGTGTTGGTGATGAGGCCTGCTTTTGATCTTTGACGTTTTGACGTACTTTGAAGCTTTGACGGAGGAGGAGGAATGAATCTGACAACGTGTAGCCCAAAAAAATCAAAATCGCTGCGACTCTGTGACTTTGAGTCTTTGACTCTGTGACAAAGGGGCGTCGGCGCGTCCGCCGCTTTACCGCGTTGGCCTTGGCCCGTGAGCTAGGTTCACGAATATATGCGTTAGCCAGTGACTCAGCCAAAAAATGGGACGAATCCTGCCTTGCTCTCTCTGCTTTCCCACCACCATGACTCTCGAGGCGCTACCAGATTGCTTTCGAGCAACTACCGTATAAGGCTTGTCTGACTTGCTCACAATCACGCTCTGAAGCCTTCTTGCGAGCAAGCCTGTTGCTGAGAACATCTTCTTTCCCAACCAGCGAGGCTTCGATTCGCTCGCGCTCCTCCTGAGTTGCCGAGACGTAAGCAAACCACCTTTGCCGTTCGCCAATGCTCTTCGCGCGTGATTCGCAGCGATAGAGTTCGACGGCGTTCGCATCTTGATCCCTTTTTGGCGTGCTCTTGAGATGCACACCGTGGGAAGAAAGATGCTCCACGTAGGCCTCGAGCTCCACCATCTGCTCGCACACCGGGCATTCAGCGCTTGGAGTTAGCTGCAGAAAGAGGTGTCTCTGATTTTGGTGCAGAGTGAGGTTCGCCGGCGTAGAGTACGACCTCATCCGAGATGTGTAGCTAAGCGAAACATCTCGGAAGCACCAGATGCACCTTTGCTCGTATGGGAAGGCTCGTTCATTCCCATCGAGCTCCTCCAAGGCTTCCACGTAGTCGGTCTGAAAATGTTGCTCCAGAGCGGCCCAACCAACAAGCAGAGCATCGTGCTCTGGACATCTTCTGACGATGTTGACGTCAGGCACCAGCAAGCCGTGCTCGAGCTCCATGTGAGCCAGCCACTGGGCTTGCTGCGAGTCGTTCGACTCGATCTTGAGAAGAATCTTGTCCTCTTGAGGGGCCTTAATGGCGAATCCGCAAATTGAGCTCTCGCCTGTTCTTGCCGAGCACTCCAGCGGCGCCGTCTCGTTCCATCTTTCAAGATGTCGCCATATGTGGCGGTTGAACGATTTGACGTCCTCGTCAGTGTCGATGCTGTCGGGCAGCTCCTTGCTTCGACAGTGCCTGAATGGGCAAGGCGGCTGCCCATCAGAGTAAGCAACCAGGGCCGCGGGACGGGCAAGAGCCTTGACGATCTCGCTCATGGTGCAAGACTCAACATGTGTCGAATACTCGCCCGCCGCTCTGAGTTGCTTCGCGCAGTGAGGACACTTCAGCTTGTTGGTGGCTGAAGCTTTCAGGTCTCGACCGGCGATGAGACGAAGACGGTGGAGATCCGCAAATGTTGCTCTCGAAGCTGGCTCGCGAAGCGGGCTCAGCTGAGCGGCAACGTCGGTGGAAGCAGAAGAGATGCTTTCCACCTCATCGATGACGGCGCTGATGCGTCGAGCGAGATCAGCAGGTCGTCCTGGTCCCCTCGTTTGCTGCTCGCCCATTGCTTCTACAATCGCCGTTTGAATGTCGCCATCCGACACTTGATCGAGAACAGCAACGTCGATATTGCCGGCATCGACATCGACATCGTCCATGTCGTCATTCCCGACTCCTTCAACATTGCCATTTTGTGTGCGCAGCGGATCGCGTTACCTCTAGACACGAGAATGTAGACCTGTTTTACTATTCCTCCTTTTTTACGTGTAGACTGCAGTTGAGGGTTCGTGTGTTGGTGATGAGGCCTGCTTTTGACGGAGGAGGAGGAAGGCAGCTTCGCGCGCGGTTTCGTTATTGCTGCTGCTGCTGATTTGCGTGCTTTGGTCTCTTGGCGTTGGGCTTGGTTCTGAACGAGGCGCTGTTGGCGGTGGAGGGGTATCGAGCTGGTAGGCGTGATTGGAGTACTGTTGCCGTTGAACGGTGGAAGGCGTGAATATGGGTACTGCGCCTCGCCAGCTAGTCTTGTCGAAGTAGTGGCTTCCATGCACGCCGAGGCCTAGTGTAGCCACAGCCGTTGAGAGAAGCAGCGCCCATGGATGGCGCGGAAGTTGACGGAGCGTGGGGAGGGTTCGGAAGGTAAGATAGAACAGCGACCAGGCAGTGATAACGCCGCTGCCGTTCATAGCGTCCCCCTTATCAATCATGTATCCACCCGTTGCGAATGCAGCAGAGAGAAACACGGCCTGCCAGTAGGGAGGCATGGCTCTCATGGTGGAGGGAGCATTGCGTTCGGCTTTCCTCACGGCATGGTTTGCTATAAGCCGTGTAATGAGGCCAGAATTCGGCTTGGAGCCGTCTACGCGTCGTATGGACTGTGCGGCAGTGGCCACCTGTTGACGATGTCTGATTCGAGCAGCTGCTGCTTGTGCTGCTTCAGCGGGAGAGGCGAAACCCATGGGGGCCGAGACGACGAAAAGACCACAGAGAATGTACGCTGGCGTGCTGGTGTGCGCATAGGAGCCCAGTGCACGCGCGTTCCTGTGCAGCCATCCCTGCTCGTCATACCAGATGGACGAGTCGTGCTGCGCTTGCTTCATCTCTGCCATGGCTAGTGATTCTCTTTCCAGCGTCGGTGGGAGTCAGTGGTTGAGAAGGTTTCTGCGCGCTGATTTGCGAAGTCGCGCTCTAACACTGCACTCAAAATAAAAAGGGGGCTAAGGGGGCGAAGGGCAAGGGTCCTCTTTTTCTTTTCTTCCCTTTGACAGCGCATGATTTTCGGAGAATTGTCTCGGCTGAGAAGAAATGCAAAAAGTGTTGCTCTCACACTACGTACGCCTGGTCAGCCATGCTCACAAGTACAAGCGGGGGAGAACAAGAGCGAATGAGCGTATGTGCTTGTTTATACAGAATGGAACTGTCATGAGATTTTATAATGTCAGAGGCGCAGGTGTATGTGGGAAATGATGGCTATGACATCGGACCTCCAAGGCGCCGTGCATTCATTTGTATACAACCTTGTGCGCATGCAGTGCATGCATTACCAACCAAATTTGCTCGCCTTTGCATGTCCTCCTCTCTCTCTCTCTCTCGCGCCCTTCTCTTGCGCCTTGCACACCATGTCGGCAGCAAACCCATTCGACCCACTCGACAATCCAGCACACACCCAACACGAAACAGCCGGTCTCAAGTCGGATTATGACAAGCGTGTATATGGAGAGCCAGCGTTAGTCAGCACACTGGAAAAAGACCATGACCTGAACCAGAGAGTCATTGATGCTGTAGAAGAAGTGCCGACCACGGCCATTCGCAAGTGGTGGGTGCGTCTCACATGGTTCTTTACCTGGTGGATCCCCTCGGCTGCCCTCTCCAAGTGCGGAGGCATGAAGCGTCCCGACGTACAAATGGCATGGAGAGAAAAGTTCACCATATGCTCCCTCATCTTTCTCCTCTGCGGCACCATTCTCTTTTACATTATCGGCTTTGGCCGCATTCTCTGCCCAGACTACGACAAGGCCTGGAACGAGAGCCAGCTCAGCCAACATGCAGGCTCAAACGACTACTACGCTGCCATTCACGGCTCCGTATACGACTTCACCAAGTTCTACAAAGGCGATCATTCCGACATAACCAATCTCCAGACCAGCTCAGAAACCATGCTGGAGCTCGCCGGTCAAGAGTTGTCCGAGTACTTTCCTGTACCGCTCTCGGTCGGGTGCGAGTTTCTCGTGACCGACAAGAACCTTGCTCTCTCCGTCACTGCCAACAACACACCAGTCGTATCTCAAGCTGTCCACACCTCGGGCATTCTTCAGGGCGATGCCTCCTCCAAGCTTCACGATCTCAACTGGTACCCCAACCGCTTCCTTCCCTTTGTTCAAAAATACCGCAAGGGCTACTACGTCTACTCCAAAAACACCATCTCGGATCAGGGGCAGTGGAAAGACTGGGCTATTGTCAATGGAAAAGTATACGATCTTTCCGACTACACCTATACCAACTCTCTCTATTCCCAGGGAAACGCAGCATATACATTCCTAGATGACAGCATCACCTCGCTCTTCCAGAGTCAAGCCGGTCAGGATATTACCCATGACTTCAACACAGCCATGAACGCACTCAACCAGACAAATCGTGGCGCGCATCAGGCTTGTCTGGACAACGTCTTTTATCTCGGCAAAACCGACTTTCGCGACACGGCCAGGTGCCAAGTTCAGAACTATCTCTTGCTAGCCTTCTCTCTGCTGCTGGTTGCCACTGTCCTCGCCAAGTTCCTGGCTGCACTCCAGCTCGGCACAAAACGAACGCCAGAGCAGCAGGACAAGTTCGTCATCTGCCAGGTTCCCTGCTATACCGAAAGTGAAGAAGAGTTGCGCAAAACGATTGACTCGCTCGCAGCTCTCGAGTACGATGACAAGCGCAAGCTCCTATTTGTCATTTGCGACGGCATGATTGTTGGCAGCGGTAACGATCGTGCCACGCCCCGAATTGTTCTCGACATCCTCGGTGTCGTTCCTAAAATTGACCCGGAGCCACTCATGTTCAAGTCCGTGGCCGAAGGTTCCAAGCAGCTCAATTACGGCAAAGTTTACTCGGGCTTGTACGAGTTCGAGGGTCATGTTGTTCCATACATTGTCGTCGTCAAAGTGGGGCGTCCAAGCGAGCGCTCTCGACCCGGGAACCGTGGCAAACGTGACACGCAGATTTTGCTCATGCGCTACCTCAACCGAGTCCACTTTGACGCACCCATGTTCCCGCTCGAGCTCGAAATTTATCACCAGATGAAGAACGTGATTGGCATCGACCCTGCTTTCTACGAGTACATTCTGATGGTGGACGCAGATACACGCGTCGAGCCCGAGGGACTCAATCGACTAGTTGCCAACTGCGCCGACGACTCGCGCATCATTGCCATTTGCGGAGAGACAACGCTCGACAATGCAGAAGGGTCGTGGTGGACCATGATTCAGGTGTACGAGTACTACATCTCGCACCATCTCTCGAAAGCGTTCGAATCGCTCTTTGGTAGCGTCACTTGTCTTCCCGGCTGCTTCTCCATGTACCGTATCCGAAGCTCGGACAAAGGTCGACCGCTCTTCATATCGAATCGCATCATTGACGAGTACTCGGAGAACCGCGTAGACACGCTGCACAAGAAGAACCTGTTGCATCTGGGCGAGGATCGTTACCTGACCACACTGGTGCTCAAGAACTTTCCAGCCTTCCGCACCAAGTTTGTCCAGGACGCAAAGGCGCTCACCAGTGCGCCCGATCAGTTCAGCGTTCTCCTGTCCCAGCGTCGACGATGGATCAACTCGACTGTGCACAACCTTGCCGAGCTGGTCCTCATGCCCGAATTGTGTGGTTTCTGTCTGTTTTCCATGCGCTTCATTGTGTTTATCGACCTACTGGGTACCGTCATCTTGCCGGCCACAGTCATTTACTTGATCTATCTGATTGTGACAGTGGCAAGCAAAGCAGCAGCGATTCCTTACATCTCGATCGTCATGATTGCCGCAGTGTACGGCTTGCAGGTTATTATCTTCTTGCTCAAACGACAGTGGCAGTACATTGGCTGGCTGATCATCTACCTGCTGGCCTTCCCCATCTACTCATTCTTCCTGCCCATCTACTCGTTCTGGCATATGGACGACTTTTCCTGGGGTACGACACGGATCGTCGTGGGCGAGAAGGGTAACAAAAAGATCATCGCTGGTACGGACGACGAGCCGTACGACGACACCATGATCCCAGTCAAGCGCTTTAGCGAGTATCAACGACAGGTCTGGCAGGATGAGCCTGCTCCGTCCATGCGCTCAGGCGTGAGTGGACCCTTTGGCAATTCCTATGCTATCCCTGCCAGCGGTCCACCTAGCCTGTACAAGGCCAACAGCGCCTATGGTGGATCTGTAGCCGGATCTGATTACGGCGGAAGAACTGCAGGTGGGGGCGACTACTATCAGAACACCAACGTGGTGCAACAAGCTCATTCACGAAACGGCTCGCAGGTTGCATTGTCTCAGATGGGACCAGCCACGCGCGTGCCGTCCATGGTCTTTGGTGGGGGCACGCCGTCGATGTATGGCATGCCCCACATGGGCTCCATGTATGGGCTGCCTGGCTCTTCGGCTTCCATGTACGGTCTGCACGGAGGTATGCCAACCGGATCGATGTATGGTCTGCCAATGACGATGATGCCCAATCCTCTTACCGTGTCTCGTTCACCATCGGGCTCAAATTCGGACATTGGCCTGAGCAACCCGCGTCACTCCATGATGCCTCTCTCGCAGCAGAACACGGGCGGCGCACGCCCTCTGTCCACCTTTTCGATTCTCAACAGCAGCAATCCATTTGCAGCAGCATCTGTCCCCATCCTGCCGATGAACGAGGCGACGGATCCGACTGACGAAGAGCTGCAAGCCGCCGTACAGACCTACCTGGCCAACCAGACGAGTCTGATGAACGTCACCAAACGCTCTGTGCGCGAAGCCCTGATTGCTGCCTTCCCCAACGCCAATCTGCTTACCAAGAAACACACCATCAACAGGGCCATTGACTCGACCCTCTCTGGTGGTGCCCAAGCCTGAGTCTCTTATATGAACATTCTTTCCCCCCTTGTCTGTCGCTAGTCGTAATTGCACTTTGTTCCCCAGCTCCATGTAATGCTTCTCTTTTTTGAAGGTCGAATTTTTTCTTTCTTTTTCGATCTGCAGCTGCAGCCAGTTGTCATTGACGATTTGACAGTTCTGAATTGTACCGCCAACTTGTCTTCTCTCATCCACATCCAGACTCAGTCCATAGGCATACCTTGCCCCTTTTCTACAACAGAGAGTCGTGGGAAAGCACCCAAAGGAGCGCATGCTGAAAGGTGTTTGAGAGACAAAGTTGGGACCATGTCGACGTCGACACCCTCTGCTTCTTCCTCGCGGTCAGCTTCTCATCCAGCGCAGCAGTCGACATCGCCGAGTACGCCCGATCGTGGCACCTCGGCGTCTGCTACACCGACCCTCTCCTCGTCGACAACAGGCGCGCCACCCGTGTTGGATCAGTGGCAGTCGCAGAATGATCAGGGTCAAGACTTGGCACAGCTACTCAACAAGGTAGCCGGCACCTCGTACAGCTCCGCACCACAAGCTTTTCGTCCTCAGACATCTGCACCTCAGCCGTTCCAGTCTAGGAACTCGGCAGTGTCTTCCGTTCCTCCAATGTCTGTAAAGCCGTCCGATGTGACCTCTTCCTCGTCCAGCTCCAACACACCAGTCCTGTCGGCTTCAGGCTCGCAACATGCGGGCGAGAAGGCGCACCCCGTGGTCGCAGGTATGGGAACACTACCCATGAATCTTGCACCAACAGCTGTTGACGAACCTTCCAGCTCCGGCGCCGCAGACTCGTTCCGTGCAATCCCGACCAACAAGAACAACCCCGCTTTTCTCAACAAGTTGCGCAGCATGGTCGATGATAGCAACACAAACCAGTTGATATGCTGGTCCCCCGATGGAGCGTCCTTCTTTGTGCCGAATCACATACGCTTTGGAGACGAAGTTCTACCGCGCTTCTTCAAGCACAGTAACTTCTCCTCCTTTGTTCGTCAACTCAACATGTATGGCTTCCACAAGGTACCCCACCTGCAACAGGGTGCGCTCAAACATGACCTGCCACACGACAGTGAGTTGTGGGAATTCTCCAATCCATATTTCCACAGAGATCACCCTGAGTGGCTGTCTAAAGTACACCGCAAGAAGGGTACCAAGGACGAAAAGGAGCCGGCGGGTGGGAAGCAGCAGAAACGGGATGAGAGCACACCTGCTACAGGGCAAGAGCTCATGCAGCTCATGCGGACCGACTTTGGCTCGGCAGCGGGCGAGCACAGCAACGAGGGCGCTCTGCAGCTCGCAAGTGTCCTCAACGCCCTCAACAACATCAAAAACGCCCAGTCCAACATCATAACCGACATACATCAGCTGCAAAACTCGCATCGCAACCTCTGGCAGGCCGAAATGGAGAATCGGCAGCGTCAGAAACGGACCTCGGACACAGTCAACAAGATTCTGCGCTTCCTTGCTGGCGTGTTTGGCAATCAAGAAGAAGACGAGACCCCCGCAGCTGGCAAAAAGGTGTCGGGTAAAGCGCGTGGCGGAGGAGCTGGTCGAAGAGGTGTTGTTCGGCCCCCGCGCAAGGGACGGCTTATGATCGAGGACGGAAAGTCAAATGCCAATGTGGTTCGTGGGCTCGAAGAACTCGAGCTACCGAGTGCAGGTGATGATGATGACATAACCGAAGACATGCCTTCGTACATGCGTTTCCAGGAAGCCCCAAGCAATCCAGATTCCCCAAAGAACGGCACCAGTTCTCCGGCGACCGGCAGCAATGGCTCGAGATTCACCACCATTGGTTCTCCGCCCAATATCAGCGCTGATTTCGCAAATCTGGCGTCAGAAGCCCCGACTACCCCTGGAGGTTCGCGCCGTCTCTCTTCGCA
Organism: Farysia itapuensis; assembly: GCA_023212645.1. Lineage (NCBI taxonomy): Eukaryota > Fungi > Basidiomycota > Ustilaginomycetes > Ustilaginales > Ustilaginaceae > Farysia > Farysia itapuensis. The sequence goes on along the minus strand of JALBYC010000007.1, from coordinate 419,490 downwards.
TGCGAGTAACCAGGTTTTGAATGCGCTTGCTTCTGGTGAGGGCAATGCATGGCTTGCCAGTCTTTTTGGTGCCAGTTTGGCCAAGCAAGGCTCGTCCAAGGGTACAAGTGCTGCATCAGGCGGCGGACTCAAGCTCGATCCGCAAGTCATTGCTGCTCTTCAGCAAGCTTTGGTCGGATCTGGCGGCGCAGAGCCTGACTATTTGAACTCGGGATCGGGTGCCGAAGCGAACGACTTTGCCTCGCGCTTTTCCTACGCCTCGCCCAACAGCACTGGAGGATCCGATCAACCTGGTGCAAGTCGTGGTGCTACCTCGTCACAGGGTTTGGGTCAAGGTCTTGGGTTGGACGCCGATGCTTTGGCCAGACTCGCTGGCATCTCGCAGGCGCTCGTCCATTCTCCAGCCCGTCCACCTTTCTCGTCGAACCATGCCAACACGTACTTTGACGGCTCCGGTTCTCCTACCAAGGCAAGCGCAAGTGCTGATGGCGGTGATGCGAGCAGTCAGCAGCTTGCACTCTCACTGGCACGGTCTGGTCGCGATCTGCAGAACACCGCTTACGACGTCAACTCGGTTCAAAACAGCATCAACGCGCTCATCGAAGGTCTACAGCCGAATCCTGCGCAATCCAACTCGAACCCTCGACCTCAGCCCGACTGGCAGAATCACGCAAATGGGACCAACGCTGCCGCATCAGGAACCTCTTCTCTCCCCTACGTCGAGGCCGAGCAGCAACAGCAGCCTTCGTTCCCTGCAGCTGATGGTGTGGACAGTGTCCCACCTAGTGCGAGTGCTGGCGCTGGCGCTATCGATTCAGACTTTGACGTCGACTCGTTCTTGAGCCAGTTTGTAGATACATCGCAGGCGCCTGGTGGAGGTGTTACGAGTCCTGGTGGTGCGTTTGCAGATAACGGCCTTGCTCTGGGTTTGGGCGAGGGAGAGTCACCTTCCTTTGCATTTTCGCCCACCACGACGGCCGCTTTCCTGAACGAGGCGGGTGGGAATCACCCCGACTCGGGCGTTGCATCGGATAGCGAGCCGGTGATTCATTCGATTGACTCGTCCACCGCCAACACACCAGCACCCTCCAGTCCCACCACAACACCAGCAGATCGCTCACACACCTGGAACATGACTCTGCCCAAACCGAGCAAGAAACGCAAACCCTCTTCGTCCTCCCTCGACCCACTCTCCGCCTCACCCATACCCAAACCCCGTTCAACCAACACAAACGCGAACGCGAGCACCGTCCAGGACGTCGAAATGTCGTCCTCACCCCGTCCGCCTCCCTCCAAGAAAACCGTCTTGAGCCGCAAATAATATTCTTTCCCCGTCCCGCGCCCGCTCACTACCACCATAGCCGTTTTCACTATATATCCCAAATAGCACTAGCAAGCGGCTATACACTCTCGAATGCTCAGAAGCGAGCTTTTGCGTAAGAAAATCCTGTGTAATTGTACATCCTGCTATAAACCTCAGAGAAAAGAGAGAGAGAGAGACTTTGGTGTTTGTGAAGAGAGCATGCGTGGGAGAGGGGGGAGGGGGAAATTTCAAACGAGTGGTTTTTCCGCGTTGTGCAGTGGGGCGATGCCTGCGTTGGCAACGGCCGTTTTGGCGGAAGAATCGTCGTACCTGCCAAAGCCACGGGTTCTGAAGAGGATCTCGTCCATATCCAGTGGACCTTTGAAGTGTTTGCGACCCTGTACAAACCAGGCTACGATGGAGAAGAGGGCTACTACGGCGATGACGACGACGGTGTAGTTCATGTTGGTGCCTGAAACGGGCAACTCGGGCGGGAAGAGGAAGAAGATGTCGGTAAACAATACAAAGATGATGGAAAAGACATTGATCACGGGACCAAAGGCGCCGAGGTTGAAACGACGTGGTTCCCCGCCGTTGTCCTGGTCGAGAATTCTGCGTCCGCGAAGCAGAAGGAGTGCGATAGGGATGATATACGAGATTTGCAGCAGGACGACCGAGCTCGATAAAATCGCATTTAGAGCACTTGAAGATCCAAGATAGATGCAGCCAAAGATGATGACCCAGAAGGTGGTCAGACACAATGCGGCCAGGGGTACTTCGAAGCGGATTGTCTGTAGTATGGTGGAAAAGGGAAGGCCACGATCGCGTGCAAATGCCTGCGACATGCGTGACGACGTCGTCAACAGCGCCGTTGCAGTGAACGCCATAGAACAGACGGGGAACATGAGCAAACACACTGCTCCCGCTTTACTCCTGACTGCCTGGTAGATGATTTCGAGCAGCGGTCCATTGGCGCTCTCGATGACGCCCTGGAAATCAGCCAGGACAAAGAGAAAGACCATGAGGACGATAAACGTCGATCCGGCGCCGATAGCCACGGCGAGCACCATGGCCCGTGGAGCGTTGATCGAGGGTCGATCGATCTCGTCGACCAAGTGCGTTGCGCCGTCTGCGCCAATGAGGGAGAAAGCGGCTTGGAGTAGGCCCAAAATCCAAGCGGCGCCGTTGTTCCAGCCGGTCTGGTTGACAAAGGAGGTGAATACAAAGGTGCCCGTCTGATAGTTCCCCGAGGCGCGTGCGAGACAGGTAATCATGATGACCACAGCTCCGACGAGCGACCAGATCATGGCTACCCGATTGAGCGAATCGAGAATGCGCACGCCAAAGGCATTAATCACCCACGCGCCGAGACTGAATGCGACATACACCAGGAAAATGTGCCATGACTTGGACTCGTAGTTGTCGTGCAGCAGAGCAATGATGCCGACGATGAACTGACCGGCGAGCGAAGAAGCCGTCGCTGTCAAGGCCACCCAGCCGGCTACGGCAATCCAGCCAGTAAAGTAAGCAATAGCATACTGGAAGCGGGGTGGAGCGAGCGCAAACGCCCAATGATACTGCCCACCTGTGGTAGGATATACGTGGCAAATCTCGGCCATGGACAAGGCCACGGCCATTGCGCCGATGAAAGCAACCACCAAACCCCACAGGATCACTGTCGGTCCACCGGAAACAAGAGAGATGGAGAGCGAGGCCGAGGCAGCGGTCCAGGAGTTCAGGATGCAGTAGCAGAGCCCAATGAGGGCGAGGGACGAAAAGTGCTTCTGGTGGATAGTGTTGGAAGCCAATGGGCCTGGCTCTTTGCCAGTCAGGTCGCGGACTGAAGCTGCAGCAGAGTGGCCGCCGGCTGCACGGAAATCATGGAGCGACTGAGTCTGCACCTGCGCAGCCTTTTCTTGCCGGATCAACGCCTCATTCGGAGCAGTAGACGAAGCCATGATGGTCAAGAGAGGTGAGGGAGGATAATGAAGATCAAGAAGGAGCAGCTATAAAGGCTTGCAACGTCTTATCTTTGTGCTACAAAAGGTGTCACGCGATGGGGAAAGGGCAAACAAAACAGGGTTTTTTGGCAGCTATCATGTCATTACAACCAATCAGGCACCAGACCCTTGGTCTCTACCCCACAATCATGATATGCACAATCCTATTGGCAGAGCAGTAAAATGTGAGCTGTGGTGGCAAGGTATGTCTAGAGCCCAGAGAACCCGAGCAACGATTGCTGGAGCCCATGGACCAAAGTACAAAGATTTTGTGGATGCTATTCTCCGATGCAGGCCGACGGCAACCTGCATACTTGCGATATAAAATGCGCCGCGGTAGATCTTCGAGCTGGACTATGTTAGATCTGCATCAGTCTAGCCCGATGAATCTATGAATTGACCCGATGGATTCAAAGTAGCCAAGGTGGTTCAACCCCCCTTGTACCGCCGTCCTCATCCAGACCAACATGTCCAACTATGAGGATGACATTGAGCCAATAGCCGATCCAGTAGATCAGGGCGCTTCTGCATCTGCCTTGGGGAAACGAGCGCGGGGTGCCGCAGACGACGGTGATGCGTCAGATCGCTACCGCATGTCTCCAGAACCGGACGAAGACCTGGATATGTCCAAAGGTCGACATCCCGTCTGGCTCGTCAAGATCCCCAAGTTCCTGCTCGAAGCGTGGTCGTCCATCACTACAGACGATCTTCGGCTTGGCACAGTGCGTGTATACGATCCTGACCACACGGGACATCAACGCATGGAGCTGTTACTTCCAGAAGCTCCACAACCGCCCATCCCTACCGAGCCTGGGTCCTCTCGCAATCCAAGGTGGGAAAGCATGCCTCGAGCCTACGACTTGAAGTTGACCTCGAACTCGGAAGCCACGCTGAAGCGCAATATCTATGCCTTTCGCGAAAAGGTGGAAGACGTGGCTCAACCGGACGACGATTCAGATGAAGACGATGCTCCCGTGGACGAGTACGGTAGAGTGATGAAACGCAGCAGAACAAAGCGAACCACCTGCCTCAACGGAACTGTTACCAACGAAGCTGCTCTACAACCGCAAATCCGCTCGACAGCCGATACCAAACAGAGCTTTGGGAGTTCCGCCCCCATCTCGGATTCCTACCGCGAACTGCTGCGCAAAAGACGCGAAGAGGCCAGTAAACCCAAACGCTCGATCAAAATGCTCGACAGTTCCGACGCGGGGCGACACAACATGCTCGTAGCCGGTGTCGGTAACGGTCTGGTCTCGCAAAAGTCCCGCTTCAACGCTGCTATTGCCCAAAAACCCAAGTCGGCCTCCAACAGCAGCGGAGGCGCCCCGGAAAAGTTTGCTCGAATGCCGAAAAACGAGCTGCTGGACCTTCTCTTTACCCTGTTCGAGCGATGGCAGTACTGGTCCCTCAAAAAGTTGCGCAGCGAGACTCAGCAGCCGGAGAGCTACCTGCGCGAAACACTCACCGGCATCGCCGACTTGCACAAACGAGGACCCTACGTCGGCAACTGGAGTCTCAAACCCGAATACAGCAATATGCGCAAAGAACAGGAAAAGTCCGAACAACAGCAGCAACAACAACATCAACAACGCAGCACAGCTCCTTCTGGCTCGAACGGCGTGCAAAATGACGAAGAAGACTTTGGCGAGAATGACGACGATAGTGACGACGATGACGGTCTTGGAGGCGAAGACTTTGACGACGTTGCGTAAAGCGCACAGACTGACACGATGTTTGAAATATCAAGAAGGGCTTGCATTTTCACAATGAGTATATAGCCCCGATTTTTGGTCTGATGCGTGTTGTTGCGCGGTTGTTCTAGATGATGATGGTATTTAGTCTGAGTTCTTGCCCGCAGCGACCATGACTTCTGCTTCTCCAATAGGCTGTGGGACGTAGTTGACCGGATCCAACGCTTCTGTAGATGGCGTGGCGCCGACGTACGCTGCATCTAGCGTCGAGCTAGGCACGTCAAAGTCGCCCAGCGGTGTTTCGGTGAGGTACAATCTTCTGAGTGCATCCTCGGCAGCGCGGAATTCAGCCATGCGGATACTGCTTCCGGTGCCTTCGCCCACTTTGGTGGCGCCAGACCAGACGCCGACGACAAAGATCGGGCTGCTGCTGCGCCGTCCCGTCTCGGCAACAATGCGAGACTGCGGTGGATCTTTGCCGTACTTTTCGCACGTGGTCGTCAGGGCGCGTTTTGGATCGTTGAACTTGAGCATCTTGGCCAGGTCCAGACGACGGTTGAGAAGATGTACAGTGACAAAGCGTCGAGCAGCCGAGAGACCCTGCTCTTGGAAAACCAGTCCGACAATGGCTCGGAAAGAGTCGCCTGCGACGTCTTGTAGCAGAGCCTTCTCTGGAGCAGCGCTTGAAGCTGATTGTGGACCGGTCATTTGAGGACGTGCGATTCGTGCATCTTTGTTCCAACGCAAGATGCCCTGCGAGCCGAATCCGAGCGAAAATGCGACGTTGGACAAGGTGAGCGTTCCCACAAAGCCCGAGACAGCTGCCTTGAGCACCCGCGTTGGCAGATTGGGATAGCGCAGATGCAAGAATTCCGCCGCAATCAGGCCAAGTAAGGAATTGCCGAGGGTTGACAATGTGGCCTGGCTTTCAACTTGGCTCTGGGTAGGGAAATACTGTACAGCATCGAGATGAGCTTTGTCGTCCAGTTTGTGGCGTACCAGTCCGGACGGCGACATGTCCTTTGTTAGAGACGATTCTGCTGCCAATGCTTTGTCGATGACGGTTTGGAAGGATGGATGTGTGCATGCCTGGTATACGAGCTTGATCCGACGCTCCTTTGTCTCGGCATCTGTTCCAGCAGGAATCAAGCCCAGACGAGAGGTCAGGGCCGCAATGGATGAAATGGGAGGTGGTCGAACAGCCGAATATAGCTTGGGATCTTGGCGGGCCAGCTGGGGCAGGTGCACTGCGGGGAACATGCCTTCATGAACAGAAGCCTTGGCGGGAAGCGTTTCCGCTCCTGCCAATTCTGCGTTTTTACGGGAAGAGGAAGAGATGCTGCGTCTTGATTGAATGCGTGAAGAGGATGAGGGAGGAAGCACGGTGATCGAAGATGCGGAAGAGGTTGAAGCGCCGGCTGTGGATGCTAATGGATTGGAAGCTTGCCAGGAGCGTGCCAATATCCTGGACACGGATCTGTTCGCCGACATGACGAGGGGGTGGGGAAGCCCAAAGTGGACGATGGGTGTAGGGATTGAGATTGGGCAGGCAGGCGATGATGGTGACCGAGTCTACTTTCTTCCGATTTGGATTGCACCTTTTGTCAGACACAGAGAGAGTGAGGCGAGCGAAGAAAAAATGAGCAAACCGTGAACCTAACCTGACCAGCTTCACGTGATCCTGACACCCATCTTCCATTCGCACGAGTCAATTGTCCCAACTCCACCTCCCACTCACATCCCGCCCTCTTTTCACTGCACTCTGTGACTACACAACGCGGCATGGCGGCGAAGAGGGCGCCAGCACGCGTGCCAATACAGGGTAGATCACCGCCCGGATCAGTACACGAGGTACAGCAGCAACATCAGGCCGCACAGGCATCCGCAGCAGCTCGTCAAGGTGGACAGCAGGATGCCCTCTCCGTCATTCTCGTCACTGCGGGGTACGACCACACGATTCGCTTTTGGGAGGCGTGGTCCGGCATCTGCTCGCGTACAATCCAGCATCCAGATTCGCAGGTGAACCGACTCGCCATCAGCCCAGACAAGCGATTCCTCGCTGCTGCTGCCAACTCTCACATCCGTCTGTACGACTGTTCGGTTGCCGCCCCCGGCAATGCGCCTGCTGGTGGGTCCAACACGGGTGTTTCCAACGGTGGAGGGGGCAGCTCCGTACCAGGCGCCCCAGCACAACCCATAGCTACGCTTGACGGACATCATGGCAACGTGACGGCCATCGCGTGGCACTGCGACATGCAGTGGCTCGTCTCCGGCGGTGAAGACGGCATGCTCAAGATCTGGGATTTACGGACGAGCCGTGCGACGAGAATCTACGATCACAGGGGCCCTGTCAACGATGTTGTCGTGCATCCCAACCAGGGAGAGCTTGTTTCGTGCGACCAGCATGGTAGTGTCAAGGTGTGGGATCTGAGTCAGAATGGCTGCTCGCACGAGCTGGTACCCGAAGAAGATGTCCCCATACGATCCGTCACCGTTGCCGCCGACGGAAGCTGTCTCGTGGCCGGCAACAATAGAGGCAAGGTCTACGTCTGGCGTATCCAGAACGGCAACTTTGACGCACAGGGGCAGCCCATCAATCAGACATTGCAGCAACAGCAGCATGCAGCAGCTACACCACAGGGCGCCACCGGCGACTTCACAGAGCTACAGCCAGTGACGACGTTCCAGGCACACGAAAAGTACCTCACCCGCGTCCTGCTCAGTCCCGACGTCCGCCACCTGGCAACCTGCTCGGCCGACGCTACCGTCAAGATCTGGTCCACCTCGCGCTACGAGTTTGCACTGGAAAAGACCCTGGTCGGCCATCAGCGCTGGGTCTGGGACGCAGCCTTTAGCGCCGACTCGGCCTACCTCGTCACCGCCAGTTCTGATCATGTCGCTCGACTCTGGGAGCTGGCATCCGGCGAAACGGTGCGCCAGTACAACGGCCATCACAGAGCAGCGGTCTGTGTAGCGCTCAACGATGCTTCTCTCGGCGGTCCATGATACTTCTGATCAATCTCTATCACATGCACTCTGTATACCATCCATGCCAATCATTGAAGTGCCTACAATGAGGTTGTGAAGATGTCTGCGTTAGTTGCCATTTGACTGGCGACTTTTTTGTGGAGGAGAATCGTGAATGGGACCACCACCACAGTCATGGCTTAATCGTAAATGTCTCTGAACAAGGCGTCTGCTAAGGCGGCTAAAGCGGCAAGGTCACAGAGTAGCTCTGGATCGGCGTCTATCTCTTCCTCGCTTTTTAGTTTGAAGGACGAGTTGGAACGCGCTAAAGCTGCTTCTGGCCGTAATACTGCCAAACATGGTCAGAAGCGAAAAGATAGTGCATCTGCACAGGATGCCTCTCTTTCGTACTGGGACAAGAGAGTCAAAAGCAAGCGCCTCTCTCCAGCACCGCCTCCGCTAGAAACCAATGCCAAGCTTGCTAAAGGCGACAGATCCGGTGCAATGCCCAGCAGCAGTAGCGCGAAGAAACGTCATCGAAGAGAGGTAGATACCGACGAAGCACCGAGCAAAGCCCAACTGGACGCCATACGACGCAACATGGAGCGAAAAGCCAAGATCTATGCGCAGCTGGAAGCGGGCAAGTACGCTGGAATGGACGATGACCAGCTGGCAGAATCTAGCATCGACTGGCAACGCAAAGCGCAAGAATCACAATCCAGACGCACTCCTCCCCCCGACTCTCCTCCAACTCAAGCAGTTACGAACGGAGAAGATCCCGAGGTGGATTACGTTGATGAGTATGGAAGGACACGCATCGCTAATCTCTCCGACGTCCCGCGCGAGTTCTTGTCCTCTGTACCGGGTGTTCGGCCCCCCATCGACGAGCAAAGCGAAGAACAAGTCGTCTATGGTCCGGCGACCAGTTTCCCAGTCTACACTCCGAGCCTGCCACGCAGCGCCAAACCGCCACCCGCAGTAGGACACTTTGATCCTAACAGGGACAAGAGACATCTCGGCCCGGCGTTCTACAAGTTCGCGCGGGATGAAGAAACCAGATCGCGACAGATGGACGAACTTGGCCAGCTACGCCAACAGACCCTGCAAGCCCGCTCTTCCAGCACGCACACACACACACGATTTACACCACCTAGATGATCTACAGCAATGATCAGGATTTGAGCTCTAAATGCTTTTTGTTGTTTACAAATCTTCTGCGGCGAATGTGCCAGCTGCGAGGTCGCGGAGGATAAAGACGTCCATCTCGGTCCTCATTTCAGCGACAGTCAAGGTTTGGAGTACTCGCTCGAGGCGGTCCCAGTTGTCGCGTTCCCAGTCGGTGAGCAATCCTGCAGTGTCCATTTTCACGTCGGTTCGCTCGACTTTGCGGAGTAGCGTAAGCTGTCGTCGCATCTCCTCGTTTCTTCGTTGTCCCAATCGGGCAAGAGACTGGTACAAATGATCGAGCAGCCAGGCACGACACTTTGCCTCGTCGACAAACCACAGGAAGAACGTCTTGGCAGGGTCGCGATCCTTTGTCTTGGGCACCTCCTGCAGTCCAAGCAGCGAAGCGTGAAACAGTCTGCTGCACAGATCTCGCGTCTCTGAGATCGAGACAAGCGCGAGTTTGGAAATGTGCTTTTCTTCCAGCTTGCCCTTGTCGCGTAGGATGTTCATGATCCGGATGGCCGCCGCGCCGAATTTCTCCTCGACGACGTTTTTGAGAAGATCGCGCCGCATTTGCTCTGCGACGTTGTTGTACTCGATCGTAAAAGAGGCTGCAACCTTGGATCCTCCTGCCGTTTTTACTGTGCTGTCGGAAGCAGGTGCTAGAAAGCGAGTCGCATTTGATTTGCCCGACACATCTTCTGCGCGCGCAAAAATAGCACAGTACTCGGCCAAAAACTCTTGCTTGCTCGGCAACGACGCCTTGTCTTTGGCAAACGAGCGTCGATCGAATCCTTTGGGTAGAGAAAGGTCGGAAGAGATCTTGTGCGCCAAAGTGGTGATGGAGATCGGCGCACTGCGCGCATCGCGGACCGATTTCTTGACCGACGAATCACCGGCCTTGATCAGCTGGCGGAAGACTTGGCCAGCAGTGCCGTTGTACTTTTCCTGTACAGCGTCAATCATAACATCGTCTCGAATATGAACGTCGAAACGGTCGTAGTGCACACGCAACCAAACCGTAGGGTCAATGTCGAAATCTTCGGACGGGTCGACATCGTCACCGGCCAGACTTGGAGAAGCGTGGTCGCCATTGGCTTGCTTGTCCTTTGATTTTCTTGAATTTGATTTGCCTCTTTTGCCTTTGGAGGCAGCAGTTGCAATGGCTGTAGCGCTATGTTTACGTCGTACGAGTCCTCGGCGAGCATCTGCATCGCCAGAGGAGCTGTCCCAGTCTGACTCGCGCTCTTCCGCAATCTTGAGGCGCACTTCCATCTTGATCTGTCGCAGTTCCTTGGGAGTGGGAATGCCGCGAAGTTCTCGACGTCGTTTCAACTCGTACTGGATCTCTTTGTCCCTCGGGCTGACATGTTGTTGAATCGTGCTAGGTCGTAGATAGGTTTGATAGAGCAACTGCGTCAGCTTGCGAGCAGCTTGAGTGCGGGGCGACGTTGGATCATGATCCGGATCTGCCTTGCGTTTGCCATTTGTGACCTGACCATTAACCTTGGGTGACGACGAGTCGAACGGCGCCAAGTCGGACGCGATCCAGTCAATGACGTCTTGCGCTTGCATTTTGCCGTGCTGCAGAATGAGTCGGACGATACGTGCGCTTGTCTCGCCCAGCTCGTCTTCTGCAATGCCAATGTAGCGACCGAACCGCAGGCGGGAGAGCACTTCGGGCACATTGATCTCGAAAAACTCCTGCAACGGATCGACACTGTCTGGGTCCGTAGAGCTGTGCCAGGCACAACCATGCTGTATGAGTGTCATGATGGTCTGTTGAACCAGCAGCTTCGGAATGGGCACTGGCGCATTGGGATCTCCGCCATTGTAGCTCGAGCTAGCACCGGCAATAGGCGCAGAGGCTACAGTTGTCTTGCCCAGAGTAGCTGCTTGGCTGCCCAATGGGTCACTTGGTCCACGGTTGGTGCGGGTGGGGGCCTGGTTGAGGAAGCGTTGGATGTCACGAATGTTGAGTCGGCCTCGTTTGAGCAGCAGAGCACCCACGCGTGCCGCAATCGGACCAAAGTGCTGCAGGAGCACATGCTCGCACAGCTTGATCTTTTGCGGCGAGTGCGCCGACGAGGCCATTGTGCTGGAAGCAGACAGGGCAGATCAACGCCTCATGACAGGCAGCGTCACGTACGAAGGTTTGCCTTTGCCAAAAATCGATTCTGCAAAAAAGGAAGTGCAGGCCCAAAGCATCACGTGATGGGCACCCTTGGTGTTAGAGTGTGATATTTTGATGTTCTTCTTGATCTTTTTCGGCTTTCTCCACCTTTTCTTCTCATACGCAGCATGTCAAGCGAATCGACAGCTACAGGAGAGATGAACACTGCTCGCAATGCTGTGCGAGGAGTAACTTCTGCTGTGATGGGGAATCCAACTGCTTCAACTTCCACGCGTCCTCTGTCGGGAATCTTTGGCGTGAATAAGCCTAGCGGTCCAGCATCCATGGCACTCTTGGACGACCTCAAGCCTTTGTTTGCCGCATCGTCCCTGTTCACTGACGGCAAAGGCGTACAGAGTGGAGGCAAAAAGCGAGGAAAATTCGGCAAAGGCAAAGGTAGGTGGGCCGGGGGTGTGGTAGGCGCGCCCAAGATCGGACAAGGTGGTACGCTCGATCCTCTAGCCGACGGTGTGCTGGTCATTGGTGTGGGGAACGGCACCAAGCATCTCCAAAAGTACCTCGACTGCACCAAAGAATACCGCACAGTTGGCTTGCTGGGTACAGCGACGACGTCGTACGACTCGTGCGATCCTGTTCTCACCCGCAAGCCATACGATCATGTCACAGCACAGACAATTGCCGATCTCCTGCCGTCGTTTACAGGCACAGTGTCCCAAATACCGCCGCTATACTCGGCACGGCGTATCGACGGCAAGCGCCTTTTTGAATACGCCCGCGAAAACATACCCCTTCCACGACCTATTGAAGCCAAAGACGTGCGCGTGGAAGAACTCAGGCTCGTCGATTGGCACGAACCAGGGTCGCATACGTACAAGGAGCCCGAGCAAGAGGTGCCCGAGGACGAGAAGGCGCTCGTCGGACGAGTACTACAAATCGCCGGTCGCAAAGAAGGTCAACTCGATACGATCAAGCACGATGACAATGGTGACGTCCCTGCCCCGGCTGTATGGAAGAAGCTGCCCAAAGCAGCTCCACCACCGCCGCCGCTCAGCGATTCAGAGCAAGGTCCTCCAGCATTCACACTGGAAATGACGGTGTCTTCCGGCACGTACGTCCGATCTATCGTCCACGACCTCGCGAATGCAGCTGGTTCGGCTGCGCACGTACAAAAGCTCACTCGCTTACGGCAGGGAGAGTGGAGCATCGACTCAACCCCCAGCCACACGGAAGCTGCTGTCATAAAGGGAAACTGCATCGAATGGAACGTGTTTGCCGACGCAATTGCAGACATGCGCAAGGAAAAGACCGACTCAACCTATAAAATCGAGCGGGACGACGAAGGGTTTGCAACATGGGAGAGAAAGCTTCTCCAGACCATCGTGCCTGTCTAAAGATGACTGTCCAGCCAGCTATACAAAGCGCAAATTGGGGGACTTGTTAGTACACATAGACATGAAAAATTTCACGGACACTGCAGCGAACTTACTTAATCACGTATTCACCGACGATGACCTTGTCGTGGCCGGGCTCGTTGAGCAGATCGTGGTAGTAGCCGTCAAACAGTTTGAGCGTCTTGTCTTTGGCCTTGACCCGGTCGACTAGCATTTGCGAGCCTTTGTGGCTGGTGACCAGGTCGCCTGTGCCGTGAATGACCAGCAACGGTTTTGCCTCTGGCCAGTTCTTGTAAGCGCTGTTCACAATGTCGATACCTCCGGCCAGTGGGCCTTGTACGGCTTTGAGGTAGACCTTTTTCTGCGAAAAGGGGTCTGTCTCGAAATTGTCGGCCACCACGGGATCGCGCGAGATTTCTTTGCCGACCAGCGCAACGTTCCACGGCATTTCGGGGAAGAAGGAGAGCAATTTGGTTCCTGCCCAGACGAGTAGGGATGCCGGTGGCTTTGTGAGCGTCAGCCAGGGCGCACACGCAACTACGCCGGCGACCATTTCTTTGGCTTCCTGACTGGGGCCGTTGCCCTGGTGCTGCTTGACCCACGCGTCACTGCGAGTGTGGAACGCAGTCACAATTCCGCCGCCCATACTGTGACCCAGCAAAAAGATGGGCACCTTGTTTGCCCCCCACTGCTTGTCCAGACGCTCGCGTGTCTGTCGAATGACATGCTCCAAATCCTGAAACTGCTGCGGCCAGGTCGTGTTACCATAGTTCTTCTTGGGATCCGACGTAGCGTGCATCGTATTCCCCCACCCTCGCTGATCAAATCCAACCAGCTCGTGTCCCTTGGACGGCCACAGCTTGAAGATGTTGCGATATCGGTCCACGTACTCGACGAAACCGTGTACAAAGATGGTACATGCCTTCGGCTGAACTGCTTGATTCTCGGCATCGGTGGGATAGAAGCGCTTTGCCCACAGCTTCATATGATCCGAGTAGTCTGTCTCGATCCAAAACTGTTCCGACTTGCCCGGCTGGGCGATCTCAATCTCTGGGGGCGATCCGGCAGGCATGGTGTGTGTGTGTGGTAGGCAGCAAAGGCTCGTGCGGGCAACTCGGATGCGGGGGACCACTCGTGAAAACCCCACGTTCAGCTTGAGAGTGATTATATACGCAAAGCGGAGCTTCGCCCTGCAAGTCGGACACCGTCAATTGGCCACCTTTGGCCGAGTGGTTCAACGCCCTCTTAGCTCAGTGGTAGAGCGCATCACTAGTATCAGCAAAAGCAATGATGAGGTCAGTCGTTCAAATCGGCTAGAGGGCATTTCTTTTTGCAAATTTGGTTTCCGAGGAAGGGACACCTGACATTTCAGCATGGACGTGCATGGGGCAAAGTGAACGAGGCTAGATGATTACAAGCACCAATTGTCTGGCATACTAGAAATGATGGTACGTGCGTGTCTAGGCTCGCCATAGGCGGTAGCCGTGGATGGTGGATCGGACAATTTCGTCGCCCGGGTCTTCGGGGAACATGGGTTCGCGATACCACTCTCCCAATTTCTCAAACTTCCAGCCCTTGATCTCTGCCATGTCGAAGAATTGCATGTCCTTGTAGGCCAGATGCGGTCGGTGGTGGGTGAAGAAGACGAGGACGCAGGGTGTGGTTACACTGCCGTCATCGGCAGGTGCTACCGAGGTGGAGAGGCATGCATCGCACGTCTCGAGGAGCGCCGGGTGGGCTTGGTGGTTGAAGACAAGATCCGACAGCAGGATCAGGTCGAACTTGCCCGCCTGACCTGCTTCCTGCGGCAGATGTGCCAACAGTGGCGCCGGGTCGCGACCCCAGATGTATCCGTCGACAAACGTCAGCCCAGGCCCTCGTAGCTGCGCTGAGTCGTCCTGGCAGTTGATCACAACGTTCTTAGTGAGGTTGTTGATCAGTTCCGTGTCCGGGTAATCTGTGGCAACCACATGCGATGCTGAAGCCCAATTGCACACAATGCTGGGCAGACCAGCCGCTGCCCCCAATTCGAGCACCTTTTTGTCCTTGGTCAGCGTGAGGGCGTGCGCACAGAGGAAATCGGCCAGGATGAAGCTGGCATTCCATGCTAGATGGCCCCACAGAGGGTGCGTACCGACCAAGTTGAGAACAACTTTGGACAACGTACCCGGGAACTCGTAGTACGTCATTGTAGGAGGCGGTGTTTTGGGCCGGAAGTCAGCTGGCTCTTCAAACATGTCCAGACCAGCCTCATCTTTGCCGTCTTGACCTTGACTGCTGATCTCCCGCTCGAGCTCGTCTAGCTTTTGCGACATGTCTTGCTCCTCGATTGGGTCCTGCTGACTCACATCCTCCGTTGCACCGTTGGACAAGACGCGGTCTACGGCCACTGTGGTTGGCACAGCAGCAACTGTAGGCTCCTCCATCTGCGCTGTGAGGTTGCCAGTGTCGGCAGCGACGGCGCTTTCTTCAGCGCCTTGTGGGGTCGGCGTAATCGATCGAAGAGCACGCGAGGGGTTCTTGGGTGACAAAGTTGGAGCTGCTGCACGGACCGGCATCAATTTGGTCGGCGTCGAGGTGGATAATCTGTGTCGAGGCCGTTCGTATGCATTAGAGACCGCCTTCTCGCCCTCGATGGTCTCTACTGCTTCGTGCTGAGCGTCGCTGCGGTCGTCTTCAGGCAATTGACCATGACCTATGCTGGAGGCGGTGGCGTTGTAGTGCCCGAGGCTTGAGGGCGGTCCGTGGTCGTAGCGATAGCTGCTGGCCAACGACGAAGCGGAGAGACGCCGACGTTCGAGCGTGGCGGAACGACGACCCTCGAGATTGGACAGAGTTGACTCCAGCTGTTGCTGGATTCTTGCAATCTGATCGGTCACTGCTGATGTCCGGCTCTGAATCTCGGCGTTGGCCTGGTCGTCAGGGAAGTGGTTATGCGTGGACGCCGAAGCGGCGCCTTGGTCCGGCAAGCCGGACTCATGCTGAGTGGTAGAGGTGGTTCGTGACATCTGTCTCAGCTGGCTGTTGGTACGTACCGGACCCATTGAAATGCGCTGTTCGGCCAGAGCCCTGGCTTTCATGATGTGCGACTCCGTGTTGTGGCTCAGCTCGCTTCCGACGGGTGAAGCGACGCCGTCTCGGAAGAGCGATCGGTGTGACATGGGATCAAGGTGGTTGAGCGCCGACAAGCTAAAATCTTCAGTCCCGGCATTGGCGAGCACGCTTCGGATCTCGTCCATCATAGCTTCGCGCTCCGTCTCGAGGGAGTCGATAGCCTCCCGCATCCGAGTCAGCTCCTTTTGTGCCTTTTCACGAGCCTGCTCCGTGTCGCGCAGCTGTAGCTGCACCTGAACATGCTCCATGTCACGCTGGTGAAGAGTCGAAGTTAACCGTCGAGACTCTCGGCGCTCTTTATCCAGCTTGCCGCGCAAATCGCCTGCTTCGCGCGTCAGTCGATCGACCAGCTGCTGAATCTTGTCAAACTGTTGTCGCCACATTTCACCCTCACTCATAAGGAACGCCAATCGCTTGTTCAGCCGACCAATCTTGTTCTCGAGACCGTCTCGAGCGTCGACAAAGTTGGTCGCTCGTTTTCTGAGCGCACGGATGGCGGCAGTTTCTGTGTCGGAAGCGTTATTTTGTCTTGTGCCTTGCATTTTGAGCAGCTTTTTCAGCACGTTGGGCCGGGTGCCTTCGTGAAGGACCTGATCAAAGGCTGCGAGCGTGGCGTTCTGATCCCACCACGGCGGCGGCTCCAGTGTTTCGTAGGGAGACTCGCCCGACCGCGACTCGACTTTACTGAGAGGATGAAGGCGACCACCCGGAAACGCCTCGACGTACTCGCGGGGCACCGTATAGTCGTACGAAGTGAGGCCAAGCGCAGCCATCAGCTTTCGGCGCTTCTTGTCCCGAACAGATCCCTTGCTCAGCGCTTTCAGCGGCGGACGTGGACAATTGATAAAGTTGATATCAAGGTCGACGACGCACACTTCCTTTGCCGGCTTGATGATGCTTCGCAATTCCGTATTGATGGCTACAAGCCACGTCCCTGGGTCTTCGAGGTAGATGCGAATGTCGCGTGCATGACAGTTTTGGTGCGACATGCCCTTCCAGCCACAAAGTTCGACAATGTACTTGATGGTCTCGACGGCGATACCCATGAGAGCGGGATGACGCGACATGAACAAAACACGTCCTGCGGGAGCGAGGGCAATCTCGCAAATGGTGAGGACGTGGTCCACGGACAAAGTCTTGAACAACGGCCACATGGAAAAGTCAATGCCCAGGAGGCCCCGACTCCAGTCAAGTGCGCCTGGGAATGTGCAGACGAATCCCATATCTTCGTCGGGACTCGGCAGTTTGAACGTCTCGCCGATGCGAGGAGCCGGGTACCGGAGGATGGCGGCCATTAGCTTGTTATGCATCTCGATATTACGGCTGTACTTGAACCAGGCCGATTTGTTCCAGTCGCCGAGCAAGTTGTAGATCGGATACCGTGACACAATGCAAATCGCATACGGCATAAAGAAGGTGCTGCTGTCAGGCAGCAATGCGTGGCCGAACGCACTTGCTCCCTCTCCCAAATCGTCATCACCCTCTTCTAGACCTTTGGACGCTTGACGACCAGTGGCGCGGGCCTTTGCCAATCGTCCGAGCTCTTTCTTCACTGCTTTCGCCCTCTTCTCGTCGGCAGCACTCCAGACGGTCAGAACAGAGCCGTAAAAGGTAATGTCATCGGCAGTGTCATTGCTGCCGTTGGCGTGCGACGTTGGTCCATATCCATTGACAGCCGAGGGTACTTGGCTGTGTCGATTGGCTACCGCACTCGCTCTGCGCAGGTCAGACCGAAGATGCGAGTCTGGGACTGTGGCCACACTGAAGGAAAAGTTGTGGCAAGTTGAGGATGGTGGAAAGTTTCCGGGCCCCGAGGTAATTTCGATCTCGCGTGTGAAGGAAAGCTTGAGCGCTTTGCTCAGTACTCGTGCCGTTTCAACCCTCGTGGCGCCACCGCGGCCATCCGCCATCTCGATATACTTTGGATTGGAGCTCTTCTTGTCTGAACCCCAACCGGACGTCTTGGTATCCTTTTGAGATGACACGCTGCGCGGAGAATGAGGTGCTGTCGAATCAGCTACGACTTTCGAGACCGGCGGACAGATGGAGCATCCTAGGACTTCGGGACGCCAAAAGCGTCCAACAGCGCTTTCAATGTGATGCACGCCATTGGTGCAATCTTCTTCCGCCAGTGTCCATACTGCTGGATCCTTGGGCAAGCCAAAAACGGCATACAGCTGTGCTATAGTATTTCCTTCGGTGGTCTGCAAGTCCGAGACGGAGCGATGAGCTGGCGGTCTTGGTAACGGCTTTTCGCTGCTAGTCGACATGCGCGAGGCTCGTCCATCAGCATTCCTAGCCTTTGTACTTCGAAGGGAGAGGTTGGAGAAGGAAAGCTTGCTACCAGGTCTCGGCTGATCGCGACTAGCTGAGCGGTTTGCCCATGAATTGCCATCCATCAGCGCCGACTGCGCTTAGAGCGACTGATGCTAACGACGATGACGGTCGAGATAGGTGGATGCACGGCTGACAGCAGAGGGTGACGACTGACCTCAGAGAGCGGGAAAGAAAAAAAAGGGAATCGGTAAGGCGTCCCGATGATGCATGTCTATGCACGCCCAAACGCAATCACAATCACAGATCTCGCCTGGGCTCCCAACCAAATTTCCCGATGGACAGCAACAGCCAGGATGACTCAGCCTTTGGTAAGAATAGGGTGCAGTCAAGTCAAATTCCCACTTTTCTGAAAAATTTGGAATGTATACAACACACCATCTGGCACAGGCAGTCCATACTCGAACAGTATGGTAACCTCACCTCGAAAGGGGCGCAGCCCAGCAAAAGCTGCAGATCCCAATGGTACCGCTGCACCGATGGTCATGCCGAGCCTCAGCAAGGTGTTTGAGCTAGCACACCTGATTACTACGGAGCCAGAAAGGCTAGCTCAGAACGACGCCACGGTGTCGTCCCTCTCCATACATACCCTCAAGCAGATCTTTGACTATTCAATATTGACCGAGAGAGACGCTGTACAGCCAATTTCTTCCTTTATTGCATCAATATCGCCCCAGTCGGAGTTGGACAGCAGACGCACCACCCGCTCAGCAGGCAAGCGGAAGCGCGGTCAAGAAGTTGGCGCGCCACCACCTCCGCTCTTTGAGTCTACCCCACTCGATGAGCTTGTTACCGATGGCATGGATGCGCGCCAACTGTGGGAGCAGATCGACCTCAAAGGCGCCAAAATGTCTACCTTTCTAGAGAAATACTTCATACAAGAGGCAGCTGAGGAGGAGGACGAAGATGAAGATGACGAAGACAGCTCGCGCTCACATAGACAGCCTTCGCAAGACGATGATGACGACGACGACGACGACGACGAAGATGATGATAGCGACGAGATGGACGAGGATGATTATGCCGAAGAACAAGCCAAGCTCAGTGAACTCAGCGATGCGGATCTGCGTGCTCTCGGCATCGACCCAGCAATGCGCGAGCAATTCCTGTCCTACGATGAGAACGCTGAGCAAGAGTCAGACGAAGAAGGTTCTGCTTATGCCGGTGCGTCTGATATCAGCGATGGCGATCCCAGCGAAGTCTTTTACGAGCCGCTCAAGTCCGAAGCCGAGCAATTGAGGCGGAAAGAGGAGCAGGAGAGTGGCATGCTGCCTCGCTTAAGGTCCCAAGTGGCTGCAGACGATCAAGACGATTCCGAAGAGGACGATGAATCCTTGGAAGATGAAGGAGAAGACGAAGAAGATGCTTCCCGCTCCCACCCTCCAAAGGGCCTGCTCGAAAGCCTTGACGAACCGGGCAGTAGCGTCCCCAAGAAGCGCACGAAGCGCCATCCCACTCTCGACGACGACTTTTTCTCAATAGACGAGCTCAATCGACAGCTTGACGAGCAAGATGCTGCCGAGGACGATGATCCAGTTGAAGACAACGATGACGATGATCTGAACAACGAAGTCGACTTCTTCAAGCCGCTCAGCAGCGATGCTGGCCTAGAAGAGGAGAGCATGGATGAAGACGATGCCTCTGATACTCCTGGCGCAGACGAGCTTCACTATGCAGACTTCTTCTTGCCCCCAGAAAAGGCGGCAAAGTTCAATAAGAAGTTTGGAGGACGTAAAGCTTCGGCCCGTTTCGCCAAACAGGACCAACCTGTGCAGGAAGCTGCCGAATCAGAGTCAGAGCAAGAGCTTTCGTCTCGCGCCAGCTCACCCGAAACGCCAGATCGCCAGCGCGCCATTAGATTCAACGACACGATCGAATTCCGTCGCATTAAGCCGCGCAAGAAGTCGGACAACCTGACTCCGGAAATGCTGCAAATGCTGGGCGCAAGTCAAGATGACATTGACGCCGCGCAAGATTTTGACGATGACGATGATGACGAAATGGACATGGACGAAGTCGAATCAGAGACCTCTTCCGTCGGTCGCGATCAGAGCGATGATGAGGACGGGGAGGGCATGGACGAAGACGAGGACGAAAGTCAGGGCGACGGTGACGACGATGCAGACTCAAGCAGCAGTCAAGTACAAGACGGCACCGACACGGCGAGGCGTGTGGCAGGCGACTTGTTTGCCGACAGTGACGACGACGACGAAGCAGCAGCAGAGGCCAAACTGTCATCCCACGAAAAGCGAGTTGCTGCACTCAAAGAAGAGATTGCGCGTCTGGAGCAGGAAAATGTCGGCAAGAAGGAGTGGACTCTGATGGGCGAAGCAGGATCTCGCGCGCGTCCTCAAGACAGTCTGCTGGAGCAGGATCTTGATTTCGAGCGTGCATCCAAAGTCACGCCGCAGATCACCGAAGAAATGACCGAGTCAATCGAGGATCTGATCAAGCGACGAATTCTGGATGGTCAGTTTGACGATGTCGTTCGACGTAGAGAGATGGAAGCACTGCCGTTCATGCCGTCACGCCTGTTGGAATTATCGGACAGTAAGAGCGCCAAAAGTCTAGCGGAACTGTACGAGGAAGAGTACCAGGCTGCAAGGGGCGCCAATGGTCAAGCTGACACGGGAGGAGCGCCTGTGGGGGAAGCAGATGCCAAACTTGCCAAAGAACATCAGGCACTTAGCGAACTGTATGACGACATCTTTAATAAGCTCGACGCCTTGTCCAATGCGCACTTTACACCCAAGGCGCCCAAAGCGACGATCCAGACGCTTTCAAACGTGCCTGCTGCTTCAATCGAGTCTTCTTTGCCCACAACATCGTCCTCCTCCACAATGCTGGCTCCGGAAGAAGTGTACGAACGCACCAAACACGCCAGCTCAATCGAAGGCACCAAATCCGAAATGACACCCCAAGACAAGCAGCGTCTACACAACACCCTGCGCAAAGAAAAGAAGCACCGCAACGAAAAGATCCAGGACACACGCAAAGCCCTGGAACAGTCCGGTCTCGTGCGGGCCAAAAAGGTCAATGCCACGGAAGAGAAGCAAGACGCACTCAAAAAGCTAGTTGGCAACCGCGGCGTCTCGGTCATTGGCAAGGAGGCGAATGCAACAGGTGCAGGTACCGGCAAGAAGAACAAGGCAAGCAAGAAAGGTGCCTCGTCCGGCACACCCAAGGCTGCCAGTGGCAACAAATTCAAACTGTAACCACACCGCAAAACGAGCGCAATGTAGCTTTCACAGGAAAAAGGGAAAGGCGTTCACGGTTGTGCGATTTTGATTTAGTGAGGAGTGTCAGGTTTGCGCGCCCAGAAGAAGTAGTTGCAAAGCTGGGTGCCGGGGAGGTTAGTGGAGGGGGGTGCTAGCTTCCAAGTGCCTGTCCAGGGCAGGTAGGCTGTTCCTCTGACTTCGTAGTGCAGTCGTTGGGGAAGCTTGGTGCCGGGACCGTACCAGTGAAGTTGGTTCTGGA
Organism: Farysia itapuensis; assembly: GCA_023212645.1. Lineage (NCBI taxonomy): Eukaryota > Fungi > Basidiomycota > Ustilaginomycetes > Ustilaginales > Ustilaginaceae > Farysia > Farysia itapuensis. Next base: position 397,909 of record JALBYC010000007.1, on the reverse strand, counting down.
AGAAGTCGACCATTTCATCCGGGTTGATGTATTGGCTGTGGGTATGCGTGCCCGGAGTGACGAGGCGGAGGACGGACTCGGCCATGAAAATGGTGAGGAACCAGGAGAGGTTGGTGCGTGCAATGGTCGACAGGAAGATGTGTCCGCCAGGCTTGACCAACTTGTCGAGGCTGCGGAGAAAGTCAGCGGGACCATTGACGTGTTCGATGACTTCCATTGCGCACACCACGTCGAATGTTCTGCCCTGCGCGACCAGCTCTTCGGCCGTTGTATGCAGGTAGTTGAGCGAGCTGCCACCAAGCGCATGTGGTTGGGCGAGAACGGGATCGCGAGCGGCGTGGGTTGTCGCAATACCAATGTTGCTCTGACTCGCATCCACCCCCGTCGTCCTGGCGCCAAGCCGGGCCAGACTCTCGGACAAAAGCCCGCCGCCACATCCAATATCAGCCACGTCGAGTCCTTCCAAAAATCTCGTCTTGCCAAAGTTGGTCGATGCAATCGAATTGGGCGTGAACGCGGCGTTGTTGCGTGCCTGAATTTGGTGCAGGGCATTGTCGTAGCCCCAGACCTCGTTGAGCTTTTCGCGCATGAACTGGATGCGAGACGGGTTCATGGCGTGCAGCAGACCAAATTCGCCATGCTCGTTCCACCACTGGGAGGAGAGCCGACTAAAGTGCTCAATCTCGGAAGCGTGGACGGAAGAATGGCCTGTTTGTGGCGATGCCCCTGAATCGAGCCGAACCTTGGACGAAGAGGCAAACGACCTTGCAGTCGGTAATCTTTTCAAGCGTGTTCTAGAAGGAGAAAAAGGTCTCAGTTAAAACAGGCAGCTCAGGACCGGACGGAGATGGGGGTCCAAACAAGACTCACTCGCAGACGGAGCAATGCGAGATTGCTCGTATTCTTGCCAGACGTTGAGCGAGGCTTGCCGTAGAAGCCATGATGGTAAGATGTGATATTATAGTGCAGATAAGGTACAGAGGTGATCGACAGCCTACAAATCAATTTTGCGCAGAGTTGGTCAGCATGGTGGCTCGTCACGGGGGCTAGAGCGTTGGGGAAGAAATCAGATGTAGGGAGGACGATGCGTATAAAGTCCTCCACTGCTATCGGTATTGTCGGCATTGCGTTTACGACTGGTGCCAGGCAGAATCCAATCATCATTAGAGAGGGGGGGAAGAAAGGAGGTGGGGATGTACTTACTTTGTGCTGATGACGGTGGAAAGCAAAGATTTGACAGCACCCAAACTGCGGTCAAATAGCGCCGCATTTTCAAGTCTGATTAACTGATTCCTTGCTCTCGGACGAGTCGGATTGACATGGTCCTCAGCCTCTTCCGCAGCTGCTTTGGCTCAGACAAGACATCCCATCCTGGACCACCCGGCACGAGGCCCGTCGACTCTGTCAACCCTGCTCGGTGCACCTTCTGCAATGTGACCCCCGAACACTTCAAGATCGTCTTGCAGAATGACGACTACATTTGCTTTTTAGACCGATCACCGGCTGCAGCTGTGCATCTGCTGGTCATCCCACGCACACACATTGCCAACGTACAGAGTCTTGCCGCGAAAGATGTCAATCTAGTACGTCAGATGCATGCTTTTGGCTCGAAAGCCATGGATGTGCTCGACAGTGAAAGAGGCAGCTCAGCAATGGTGCCAGAACGACGGTTTGGCTTTCACATCCCCCCCTTTCGCAGCGTGGATCATCTGCATTTGCATTGTTTGGAACTACCCTTCCGCAGCTCGCTCAAAGCGCTGAAGTATAGAACAGCACAACCGTCCAGTGCGGCGTACAGGAAGGGCTGGTCTTGGTTCGCCGAGTGGAGCCAGACCTGCGCTATCCTCGAGCACGGTGGCCAAGTCAAAGTCTCACAGTGTTAATTTGGGCCAGCTCTGACATTCACAATCTCTAGCTCAGGCGGTCTCACACACTTGCAATGGATCAAAATCATGTCGACATTGGTATCAGATCAGAACCGGGGAAAAGCTACGATACAGAGAGAGAGACAGGAACAAGCGCAATTATGCTTTGTCGTCGTGGTCGACGCGCTTCTCACCGGCGCCGACGAGGTTCTTGTCGAGCTCGATGAGGGGAGCAGGTCGAGGGACACCCTTGCGGCGCAGCACCTGCGTCTTGAACCAGTATGGAAGCGTCTTCTGCGTCTGGTGAGCAATAAACTTCTTGTGAGGAATGCTAAACACGGCGTCCAGCTCCTCGAGAGTGTATCTGGCCGTCTCGGGGACAAAGAGGAAGATGAGCACAAAGGCAATCATGTTGAGACCGGCGTAGAAGCAGAAAGCACCCGTGTTGCCCATGACGAAGCGCATTCGAGGGAAAGTAATGCTGAGAACAGCGGCCCATCCGAGACACATGGTCACAGCCCAGGCCATACCCTGCTCTCGCTGAGCCAAGGGGAACACTTCGGCAGAGTAGGTAAACGGTACCGGTCCTTCACCTGGCGAGTAGAAGGCGGCAAAGATGTAGATGAAGAGAGCCACGAGTCCAATTCGAGCCTTGTTGGTGTCACCTGGAATGATGAAGCAGAGACCAGCTGCCAACAGAGTCCACGCCATTTGGGGGAAAGTAAAGAGCAGCAGGCTTCGGCGACCGAAAGTGTCAATCGTGATCAGTGCCGGGAAGGCAAAGACAAAGTTGATCGCACCAAAGCCGAGCGAGGCGTACAGCGCCTGTCGGTCAGTGAATCCTCCGTCCTTGAAAATGGTGGACGAGTAAAAGGCAATAATGTTGATACCACACATCTGCTGTGCCAGCATGACGACCGAAGCGGCAACAGTTGCACGTCGAACACGTGGGATGGTAAACAGCTCCGTGAAGCGCTGGAAGTAGTTGCGTCCCCGAACAATCTTCTGCTCTTCCATGAGCAGGACGTGGATGTAGTAGAGATCTCGGCAGGCCTGAAGCTTGTGGTGTCGAAGACGGAAGAGAGATCGCAGAGCCTGTGGGTATCGGTTCTTCTTCATCAGCCATCGGGGCGATTCGGGGCAGAAGAAGATCAGACAGGCCAGGGGTACGGCAGGGATAAAGGCAGAGCCCAATTGCAGTCGCCACGAGATTTTGCCAGTGTCGGCGACAATTACGTTGGCGGCAAAGCCGAGGAAGATACCAAAGGCGGTCCAGAGTTGCCAGCCCATGACCAAAGCGCCACGGATCTGGGGAGGTGCATTTTCAGCAGCAAACACGGGGACAGTCGAACCCTTGGCGCCCATTCCGATACCGAGGATCAAACGGACGACAAAGAGAGTCTGCCAAGAGTGAGTGAAAGCAGAGGCAATGGGAGTAGCAATCAAGATGAGGGCCGTGATAAAAATGCATCCACGTCGCCCGAAAAAGTTGTTGAGCGGGTCAGAGAGCCAGCAGCCGCAGAAAGCGGAAGCAATGTAGGGGGCAGCGTTCACGACACCGACAATCCATTGGTTGCGACCAGCGTTAGGGCCTGATTCGGGAATACCAAATTCATCCGGGAAGGACAAGTTGGCGCCGTTGGAACCGGTTTGATCCCATCCTTGCGTAGCTGCGCCGATGGAGCAGGAAAAGATGGTGAGGTAGAGTACAAAGGGATGAGACCACTTGTGGGTGTATTCGTGAGTAATAGTGTCTCGCTCTTCCTGGTTCAGTTCCGAGATGCTGCGGTAATCGGCAGGGGATTGGGCGAGCAAGGCGCCCTTCTTGAGCATGTCCAGGTGCTCGGTAAGTCCCTTTTCGGCGGCAAACTCTTCGACGTCGTGCAACAGTCTTTCCTTGGGCACGCCAGTCAGCGGGTTTTGGACTTTGGCATTTTCCTGAATGGCGACGGGAACGCCAACTTCGCTCAGAGAGCTAGCATCCTCGGTGTTGAGTTGATCAGAGTGCTTCTCGTCAGAAGGCGAACGTTTGACGTCAAGATCAGCCATGGCGAAGAGAGATGGATCTGGATATCACACGGAGAAAAGTTTGCATCCAGACAGGGGATGTTAGATATATACACTCTTTATGCGGTGCCCCACCCCTGCGGGGGATGGGGTGAACAAGCGAGCTTTGGGGGCGGGGTGCCCGAGGGCTCACTCGTGTGGACCGTGTAGGACAGATGTGGTGCGTGCTCGTTGCTCATTGGTCTCTTGGCTCTCGGCTGGCGGCATGAAATGTGTTCTCGCGTTGCATGGCTGCAAACCTTTTTCCCCAAGGTGAAGTGAAGAAGGGGGGGCAGTGACGAGCGCGGGGGCTCGCCTAGGCTAAGCGCACATGCACCCTGGGCCTCTTTCCTACTTCCCACGGTTGCGGGTAATTCGGCGGAGAAATGGGTGCAGATTCGATTTCGGATCGGATGCAGCAGCACTAGACGGCAGCTCAACCCTGCATGGTGATTCTCTAGCGGTCAGTGCAGGATTCGTTGCCAAGCCGAATTTCAACTTGGGCGCTCGGGCGACAGATGACTGACCAAGTGGGCAGCGACCAATAGCGGCGTCTTTTGATGCCGTAATCGCTTCGCGAAACCCCGACTGACTTCGGCAAAATCGGCGGCGGGATTAAATCTGTCTTTTTGGGTTGTTCTACGCTGCAACTCCGCCCCGCCGCGCGCAGCTGTCGAGCTCACTTCGGGAAAATCCCTCACAGCGTATCAAATTGTTTCTGGCGCTCAAATGACACAAGACGACTTGTGCGGCTTTTTCATGCTGTCTATGCAGCACGAATTCGAAATTAAGTGACCGCTTGTGAGCATATGCATGCGCAGGGCGGGCTACCAAAAGGGGTTGTGGGGCTGCGCGTTACTCTGTTGAGGGTAGACTTGCTGTGGCTGATACATGTGTCCCTGAGCAAAGGGAGATGCGAAATTATTGAAGCCGGCCTGCATCTGTGCCTGATACTGAGGTGCATATGTGGCAGTGTTGGGCGACGGCGATAGTTGACCTGATTGCTGTTGATACATGGAATGTGATGGGGATTGAGCCATTGTGAGAAACGGATTGTTCATCGAACCGCCTGGGGAGGCAGAGAAAGCCATTGTGCCCAGATTGACACCCTGTTGCTGCGCGTAGGAAGGGTATCCAGTCGGCGGACTCAGAAGTCCAGTCTGCTGCTGCATCGGAGCCGAAAACATGTTGGTCTGCATCGGTGCGGCATAATTGGACAGAGGCGTTGGACTGCTGCCTGCCAAGAAGCCGCCTGTAGGATTCTGTATAGCCGGTGCACTGTACACGGGCGGTTGCTGTGCTTGCAAGGAAGCCCACGGGTTCATTTGCAATGGAGGCTGCGTTGTTGTGGACTGCGAAGGGATGTCCAACGATACGAGGTCATCAAAGACATTTCTAGCACTCTTGTTGGACGCAGTGCTGATCTGAGCACTCGAGGATCTCTGTGGCACGACAGAGCTTGGCAATACGCTTGTCTGTCTTGCAGGCGCAACTGGCAATGGTGGAGCCTTGCTTTTCGTTCTGGCCTGGGCCTCGCTCCAGGTGGTGGGGATAGGAGCTGTCCGTGACCGCGCTATGCTGTTCCCGCTGCGAAGAGAATCGTCGGTACGTCTAGGGGGCGAAGGATCTCGAAGAAAGGTGGCGTCTTTGGTTGGCACTGGTGGTGCTCTGCCTGCCATGAAGCGTCGTGTCTCGTACTTCTGTCGAATGTACTTTTCCAGCTCGCTATCTCGTTCGCTGTCCTCCATGTTGGTGGGCGGTCGATTGCGCATCTCGTCTGGGTTGTGCAGCTTGTTGCTCTTGAGATTGCCCATCTCCTTCATCTTGTCGACCTGTTCTTTGGTCCAGTTGTCGAGAGTCAGGGACTTTACTTTGGAAACGTGCACGCCCATCTTGCGATGAATGCCAGCACACTGGACGCAGACAAAGATGCCCAGATTCCACAGGGCCCATTGAGGGGCGCGACTCTTGCAATCGGCGCACACATTGTTGCCTGGCTGTCGGACGAGCTCCTGCAGTATACGCTGCTGGCGGTCCTGTGCAGCCTTGCTGTTCATGACGGGCAACGGTGGTCGGAATGTCTGATATGACAGGTATGCGTGTGTGTAGCACACGCGCACGCACGCGCAAATTGCAAAATGCGCGCACAGGGGCACAAATGTCAGATCAGACATGCTTATTCACCCATCGGCCATCGATCTTCGGGTGGGCCATTGAACCACACACCTCGAGTGTCCCACACAAGCTTTGTCGGCTTGGACCGATGTGCGAAGCCTGTTTTGCACAGCATGCAGGCACTTCTTCATCAAGCTACATCTCTATCACTCAAACAAGGTCTGATTAGCCAGGGACATGTCCACGGAGCTAGCCTTGAGTGTAAAATTGCAAATCGTGAATCACAGCAATTGAATGGGCGCGTGGCCAGTGCCACTTAATTAGACTCGCCACTGTACAGACACTGGTCAGGTGCAGTAGAACTGGAAATCCACACAGGGCTCGTGCTGTGTGCCGCTGTTCCTGCCGGCCCGCTGTGTGGTGCAATGCACGACCCCACACTTTTCCTGCCTGATCCTCATGACAGGCTGAGCACTTGATCCCTCCAGCCACTCTTATCAACGTCCGTCCATCCATTCCTCCCATCCATCTTCAACCCCCATCCTTGCAATATCGACCTGCGCAGCGGTGTAGTAAGCAAAAACAGAACGTCGTCTTCTTTTGCGTGCAGCACCAGGGGCTTGACCCCCTCGGCTTGCTAAACCATCCGCCAATCAAAGGTGCGCTCCAAAAGCCAAACAACGTCTTCGACTCAACTCTTCCGATGGCATCGCCGACAGCAATCCCTAACGCCAACAAGTCTGGCCATCACCGAAACCCTCATCCTATAGCAACTCCTCTGGATCTGTCCAGCGAGATTCGCAGCAGCGAAGGTCAGCGTCTCTCGTTCTCGCCTCCCTCGTACTTTTACTCGCGGGCCTCGGTCTCCGGACCGCTCTATACTCCTGTTGGGATGACTTCAACCGCAGCCTCTTCCAGCCCGCCGAACCGCTTCTCCTTTGGCTCCTTGGCCAGCGGCAGGAACGACGACATGTCACCGCCTCCTCATCACACTCGCGCTCGATCGCACACAGCCATCGGCACCTGCTCTGGCAACGGAGCAGTCGAGTCGTGGGAAGACAAGCTGCCATCCCGTCCTTCTGCACGCAACGACGAAGGTCTCTCCACCGCCGGCTCTCAGGCGTCGTCTTACATTTCTTCGAACGACCTTGCGTTGTCCAGGTCACCGACCAGCCCCGGATCCTCCTTTTCTTCAGTGAGCACCGGCTACTCGCTGGGCAGAGTACCTTCGCTACCACTCGGAGCATCGTATGAGCATGCCCAGAAGCGCTTCAACAGCGGAAGCTGGAACCAAAAAATGGGCTGGATGAACACCATGCGCTCGGGACCTCTCTCGCCCACTCTGTCCCGAAACTCGATTGACGAGGGCAGTGCAGAAGAGGGCGCCACTGCCGGCTCCATGGGCAATCTCTTGCGCAGGTTCAGCTTGAGCGGCAACTCGTACCGTGTCAACAACGCACCAGGTGGGCTCACTGCCTCCAACAGAGTTCCTTCGGCTCCAGTCGATGCTGCGCCGTCCAAGGCGATTCCCATCACGCGGGATTCAGGCGTAGCCTTTACCGACGGCGGCGAGACAGTCCCACCGGTTCCACGCGGACGTCAAGCTAGTTTTGGCGCCAGCACCAAACGCAAACCCAGTCCGATGGGCGAACGGCTACTCATGGGCCATTTCAACGCTCATTGAGCACATATATACACACACAAGTCAGCCTTTGTTGCTGCTTTGTTGCTGCTCCTGCTGCTCACATTCAACAAAAAGAATTCTCTCTGCGGTGTGCCCTCTTGTATCTCTTGTACTGTAATGCTGATTCCGTCTTGCTCGGTTCTCCTGCAACGTGTGTTTATTTGAACGAAAAGTTGATATTGGGGCTCTCGGATGGAAAATTCGCCGTGTGAAAATGTCAGAACGAGTCAACGAAGGAAGGGGGGGTCGGGGCTAAGCGAGTTCGGCTTTCTCGAATCCGTGGGCGCTGCTGAACGAGGGCAGGTTGATCATTGCATCATGCTCAGAAGTGGGGGGGCGGGAGTGATGAGCGACAGACAGGGACAATCACAATGATTTGCCTCCACCTTTCGGGCAGAGTGAGTGGCAGATTTCGACCTTTGATGAGCGTTGAATGGGGCAGACCGGCGAATGTCTAGATCGGTAAACGCTCCTCCTGCCACCATCTCAGCCACTGACTCTGGTTCCCCAATCCCCTTGACACAACAGCCACAAGTGGTCTGCAACACAGACTTCATTTGCAGTATTCCCGTCTTGCGCGCATTTGTTTCCGGGGCCGCTTCATTCGCCCCCTTCTGTCAGCTCGTATGCTTCGTCCTGCTGTGCCAACTCTTCCACCTTTCTAGCACGTTGGTTGTTTTGTCCATGCATCCATGGCTCTTGAGCAACTCTTTACCTTGGCGTTTGCCCTGCATCTCGAGCCTCTGCCGACACTCGACTATGCTGCCGTACCATACCAAAAGGATTCTGCCGAGCACAATGACGCCGACAACGACCCAGCTGCGTTGCGGGTCGGCGGCAACACCAGGCTCGAGGCCATCCACGATCGACATTTACCGCACTCGATCGACACCCTTTCCTTCATCCTGAACTATACCAAAGCCATCGATGCCATCGAGCCGTTTGCCAAGCTCATCACGATGCTCGATCAGGCCGACGACTCTCCCGAGTTTCGCAATCTGCGAGAGTTTTTTGACGCACGATACCATCCCGAAGGCCACCTTGTCGGGAGCGAAAGGGAGCAGACGCCCAGTCGTCGACTCTTTCGCAGTGGCTCGCGCGCTGCTTCGACCCAGCCACCGCGTCGACGAGGCAGCCAGCATACCGAAGGTCGCAAGCAATCCTTTGCCACCAGTCTCGGAGGTGCCAGTGGTCTCAAGCTGGCTTGGCGTCGTAAGAACACAGATGCACAGCAGACACAAGATGGCTCGGACGACGAAGAATCTCACTCGCGCATGTCCAGCAGCGGCCACATCACCCTACTACCTGCCCCAACTTCAGCACCGTACATGCGTCTCCTCAAAACCTCCTCGACGCATACAACGCAGTCTCCAGATCTGCCTCAAGGCTCTCCCCGTCCCGCTCATACTGCTGCAGAGTACAGGCCTACGAAGCTGGTCAACTTTACCGTCCGTCTCGACCTTCACACCGTCGGTCTTGCGCCTACACCACCCAGGCCACGCGTATACCGCAATCAAGATGCCAACGCTCTGAAACGGGTAGGATCCGCCAAGTCGACAAGCTCCCTCGAATGGCGACGACGACGTCAACAGCAACAGCAGCAGTCGCAACTGTTGGGTGGAGCGCCTCTAGGTCCAGTCACCAGCCCGGATAGCATCGCCTCGTTTGGCCTCACAAGTCCAGAACTCGAGAGCGCAAGTCATTCTGGCTTCAGCCGTCTCTACGACGAAACAGGCGACCCAGGTAGAAGCAAATCTCCAGCACCACCAGGCGAGATCGAAGCATCGGTGCACGGTCCTGACTCCCACCTGTCGAGCATAGACGAAGGCGCTACATTGCGAGACTCGCAGCTGAACCGAGTCACGTCTGGCGTATCTATCGGCAGATCAGCGTCTACCAACAACAAGGCTAGTCGAAGACCGTCCATGATATCCAGGCTTCTCGATCTCGGTCGGAAAAAATCCTCTGCAGATTATGACAATCCGGAACCCCAGCCAGCGCCTGCCGAGACAACATCTCGTCGGCCATCTTCCACTCGTCAATCCAGCTTCCGATCCGGAGTGAGGCAAGACATGGCTCAAGGCAATCGAGGCCTGCCTGTTGAGGAAGCGTTGGATTTGGATGAAGAGGAGCTTTATGAGCAAGACAAGGATGCAGGCAAGCAAGCCAAAGATTTTTCGCGGCGACGGAGAAGCTCTGCGGACAGCTCCAGTCGACAGGTGCATGGCAGCGCACGGTCCATGGAACCGGATCTGCGATCGGTGCAAGAGGATGGTATGCTGGATCTCAACCGGGCTTCATCCCGTTCTAGCGTTGACACATCGATATCAGCCTTGGGTCCGGCGGAAGACCTGGGCGGGACCAGTACGTCGGCCGACGGAGTGGAAGGCTTTGCATCCAGAGCCCGGTCGAATACCGTTGAAGAGGGGCACGACTTTGTCACGCTTCTGCGCCAGGCCGCCAGTCTTTGCCTCAATGCTACGGAAGACAGGTACATCCAGCCGGACGAGACTGCCGACGGCAGCGGGTCGGACGCCACCACGCCCAACCAGGTCCCAAGCCACGAGGGCACGCGTGCAAGCATCGACAGCCCTTCGCTTCGCACACCCCGCGTGTACCCCAAAAAGTCGTCTGTCCCATCTACACCGGGAAAGTCGGTCAAATCTCTCGATCTAGACAGATCACCCGCCATGGCCCACCAGCACAACCCGATTGACGCCAACTTTAAGCTGGGAGCGTCGCTGGCCAAGAAGGGCGGGGAGGAGACAGAGGCGTGGTGGCCATGTGGCGATGTCGATCCACTCCCGATCAGCGTCTCGAGCGCACTTGGCCAAGCCTTGGGCTGGGAAGGCATCATGCATCTGTGCTACGGAGCTGGAAGTCGGGCCGCGAATCAGGGTGACTATGTGGCACTGGGCAAAGCGGCTGCTTTGGACGAAGCAAGCAAGGTGCAGGAGAAGAGCGTGCTAGCGTGGCGCACGGGTGTTGCCAGCGCTGGCACCTCGCCCGATGGCTACGCGCAGTCCGAGACTCTGGGCGACGTAGGATCCGACGAGGTGCAGCGTCTGGCGGACACGATCCCTGAAAGCATGCAGCTGAACAATGCGCCCGCTTCCCACCTGGAGAAGCTGCTGGAGCGGGCCGGTCAGCGCACGACGGCGGCTGCTGCCGAGGCAAGAGAGTGGCAGGCCAGCTCTTCCCTCTTTGGACAAAAAGTCAACACGCTGCGCACCTGGAAGCACTGGCAGATGCTGCTGAAGAGCATCAAAGGCTGGGTGGACGAGTACGAGAGCGTACGCGTGCGCAATGGCCTGGCTCGAGAAATTGGACTGGATCCCCTGGTGGACGAGGGCGAAGAAGCGGCTGGTGAGGCAACACAGCTATCGAGGAGCGCAGACAATGGCAGTATTCAGGTCCCCTTTACCGTCGGATCGCCGCAGTCGAATCATGTGGCCATGTTTCAAGCTCCAAGTGACAAGGTGGATGCTCAGATGATGTCCAAAGTGCAGTCGGCATCGCGCAACATTCCGCACTGCATCCTGGCGGATGCGACCAATCGTCGACACGGCTTTCGACGTCGAGCAGGCATACCCGAAGGTCTACCGCTCGGACCGGACGACGAGGAGACCATCGACTACTCCTGGTCGCGCAAGAAGCTCTCTGTGCACCACTTTGGCACGGCCATGACGATTTCTTCCGACAGTCTGCTGCACTACGTGACTCAACTGGGTACGAGTGAGTGGGTGCACCGCTCTGCGTGGGAACTGGACTATCTCGAAATGTGCGTCTTTAAAACGCCCTTGGTGGCCGAGCGGTTTGTACCACCGGGCGAAGCAGCAGTGCCTGCCTGGCGGTCGTACCACCCGCAAGAAGGTACAGTGGATCGCACCAAGCTGTGCCCCAATCCGGACGACAAGGGCGCGTGGGACCCGGATACGTGGAAACGCTGGCTCTCGTCCATCGGCGAGGGCGAGATCATTGTCCCTGCCGTCAGCTGGCAGGCATGGTGGACACTCATCTCGGTCCTCAACGGCGCAGACCGTTCAGGACGCTCCTACGATCTACAAGTCAAGACGGCCGAAGAACCTTTTGATGCACTCACGGATCTCAACGCCGTCTATCTTTGAAAGCATTCAATAGCATTGACCAGTGTGAATGAGAGTGAGGGTCTATTCTTCGGCGGCGGCGGTGCCACCAGCAGCAGCAGTGGCGGCTTTTTTCGTGATTTTCTTGTCTTCCTCGATGACGATGCTTTTCTCCGTGGGTCCACCGTTGGCTTCGTCTGGGAGTTCGTGGAACGGCTTGGTGCGGGAGAGGATGAGGTGTTTGACCTCGTCTGCTACGTCGCCTTGAACGACGATTTCGTCTACACCTGGGTTTTGTACGCTTTTGCTCACCGATGCGCCAGTCGCAAAGCGGGAGGAGAGCGCCTTGGCTACAACTTTGAGCGCAGGCAGTGGCGGGCTGAATAGATGGAGACCTACAATGCTCGTCGTGACTTTGCGCTTGGTTCGGGCTTCTTTCTTGAGGAGGATCTTGGACGAGGCCATCTGTGCTCGTTCGCGTTCCTCCTTGGCGACCGTCTTGCGTTCCTTCTTGGCAGCCTCGCGCTCCAGGTCCTGAGCCTGTTTCGTGGTGAGTGCGGCCAGGTTTGAGGTGATGGCTTCTTCGGACCAGTGTTTGGCGTACAATCCCGGATGGGCCTCCTGCAGCCAGCTTCGACACTTGGATGGCGAGGGACCAAACTCACAGTACTCGGGTGGGAAGGTACACACTGCGCAGTACACCACCTCGCGCGGCTGCGGGCCCACATCCACCACCGACGGCCCTGCCTCGCCAACCCCCTCGGCGACACTCGTACTCTCCACTTCCGTCGTCATACTGGCGGGTTTTCTCAGCGCAAATACGATGATGGGCGCAAGGGGGAAAAAGGTTGCAATTAAGCGGGTTCCATATGTTCCATCGAGAAGCTCGAAGCTCAAAGCTCAAAGCTTTCCCATCTCGCACGACATCATCCCCCAACGGCCCCCGGCTCCACCCCACGATGGACGAACTCATCCGCTTCCTCAAGCAGCACAAGCGCCAATTCATCAGTGTTGGCAAGAAAGCCTTTGCCTGGTATAAGAAGAACAAGGCTGGACAGGCGCAGGGCGGTGCTGGCGCGGGATACGCTGGACAGCAGCAGGGAGCGTCGTATGGGCAACAACAAGGCTACGGACAACAACAACATCAACAGCAGCAGCAGCAAGGGTATGGACAACAGCACGGTGGATATGCAGGTGCTGCTGCTGCCGGAGCTGGAGCAGCTGCTTACTCGCAGAGCGGCTACGACCATCCACCGCCTCAAGGTGCCTACAGTGCTCCGCAGCCACACTACCAGAACGCTACCACCCAAGGTCCGCACTACAAGTACTCGCAGGACAACCAGGTGAACCAGCACGATGCGCACTACATGGATCTGCGCAACCGAGCCCGGTCCGAGGGCGATCAGATGGCCAAGTGCTTTGACCAATCGCACCAAGCTTATGCACACAATGACGGCAGTCGCGCCAAACAGCTGAGCAACGAGGGCCACACGCACAAGGCCAACATGGAGCAACTCAACAAGCAGGCCGCCGACTGGATCTTTATGGCCAACAACGAAGACTCGCCACGCGGCACGGTGGACCTGCACGGCCTGTACACGTCGGAAGCGCTGGAGCGAACCGAGGAGTATGTGCGCCAGTACCAACAGCAGGGTCTCGCCGAGATGCGCATCATTGTCGGCAAAGGTCTGCACAGCAAGGACCACCGACAGCACATTGCCCCTGCGGTGGAGAAACTGATGCAAGACTACCACCTGGACGCCCACCTGGATCCGCGAAACGCCGGCGTACTCGTCGTCAACCTGCGCGGAAACGGGCAGGGTGCCGCTGGATTCACCCGCGACCTGGCCAAACAGAGCACAGGCAACGAGGACGAGTGTGTCATCATGTAGCTCATACTTGCGCGTGGGAATGGAAATGCGATACCCCATTGAGTAGTGTGTTGTGTGGCGCGGGGGGGGCCAAAGCAAAGTGTTGGTGTGGAGAGAGAGAGACTGAGCTTTATGCCATCATCTCGACAGAGGGAGCAGAGATGGCCTCATCCTCTTCGTCGTCATCCTCGTCCCTGTCGTCGCAGCAGCAGCAGCAGCGTGCTCGGCCTACAGCGCTGTTGACAAAATCTTTCACCTCTGGCGCGGCGGTTTCATCATCGACGGCTTCGCTCATCAATGTCGGCTCGAGTACGAGCACAGCCGTTACTGACGGCACTCGAGCACTGCGCATGCCGAGCTCTGGTGCGTCCAGTCGAGCATCCACGCCTCTCTCGCAGCACTCGCGACCGACGGTGGCTGAAAGCGAGGACCCCATCTTTGGATCAATCGATGCAGCTTCGCACCAGGACGAGTCGATGACCTCGCTTGCCAGTGGACACAGCGATCAGGCCCTCGACCTGCTGTACAAGGTCAACCACCAGGCTGCCGAGCGTGCCGCCAGTGCCACAGCACCGGCCAACTTGCTGCGGTCTCGCTACTCCCAGCTGTCCGTAAGCAAGAGCGAATCCAACGACCCCCCTCATCGCAGTGCCCTCACACCGACCACGTTCGAGCCCCCACCACCACCACCTGCACCACGGCCAGACTTGCTAATCGAGCAGAATCACTACCCGGATCGCAAGTACTACATTCTCTCTTCGGCTGGGAAACCGATCTACGTGTCGCACGCACGGCCGTCGGAGGACGAGGAGCTGCTGGACGAGGAGCAGGACGAGTTGGCTACGACCCAGGTCGGCGTCATGCAGGCGCTCATCTCGATCTTTGTCGATCAGGACTCGGACAAGCTGCGCTACTTGCGGCGCGGGAAGCTGTTGATTGTCTTTCTCCTTCGTGCTCCCCTCTATCTCGTGTGCGTATCCGAGTGGGGGGAAGAGGCGTCGACCTTGCGCCAGCATCTCGAGTACCTCCATCTGCAGCTCATCAGTCTCGTCTCAGCCAGTCAGCTGGCGAGACTGTTTGGCAGGATGCCCAACTTTGACCTTCGTCGGCTTATTCAGGGCACAGAGGGGATCTTTGACCATCTGATTGCGCAGCTCAATGCCAACCAGACCCTTGCCTTTGGCAGGGACGGGGGGGAAGACTGGGCTGTTTTCCATCAGTGGTGGCTGCAAGCGCTCCAACCGATCCGCATCACGGTCCCCAACCTGCGCGACTTGCTCACCGCCACCCTCCAACCCCCAACGTCTACCTCGCCCAGCACCACCGCACCACAACGACCCAAGGATCTCCTCTACGTCCTGCTCATAGCAAATGGCCGGATCGTCACGCTGCTGCGGCCCAAAAAGCATTCGGTTCATCCGACCGACATTCTGCTGCTCATCAACACCGTGTGTGGCAGTAAGTCAATTCAGCGTTCCGGCGGGCAGGAGGAGGCTGAGATCTGGCTCCCGTTCAGTATGCCCAAATTTGCACCCCAGGGCTTCGTACACGCCTACGTCAAGTTCCTCGACCCAACGCAGTGGGGGAAGACCAGCAGCAGCGTCAAAGGTCCTGATCTCGCAATGGTCGTGGTGACGGCGGATAAGGACAGCTTTCCCATCGTGTCCAACTGGGTCGGTAGCTTGGTCCCTGCTGTGCCGGCGGTGAGGTGGACGTCGTTTCAGACCCATGTCTATGCGCTCTACCAGCATCTGGCGCACGCAGGTCAGGACACGTACACCTGCGTCGACATCGGTCTGCCCGGTCTGCGCCACTTTGTATACCGCAGCAATGCCAGTATCCAGCTAACGTCGTCTGCCCTCCCCGACCCCTACGCCAACAGCCCCACCGACCGCAAACGCCTCTTCACACTCTACTCACTCCTCCACCACAACATCCACCACCCAGACCCCCCACGTCCAACATCACCCCCACCACCCGCCACCGCCGCCCTTCCCACCATCCCCGATCAAAGACTCAAAATGCAACTCCTAAAGACTCCCCACGAACAAGTCCTCGGCTGGATCACTGTCCCCTTTGAACTCTACCTCTGCATCAACCCAAACCTCTCCAAAACCGCCATCGTCACCATCGCAAATACCCTCACCAAATGGATCAAACAGCACGACAAACACCTCTTCCTCCTCAACGCAGGCACTTTTTAGTTGCCCAGAATTTTCCACGCTAATTTCATCCTCCCTTGCCGGTTTACTTGAGTGCATTAGGATATGCGTAGTCCGTGTGTGGTGTGCTCTGACTCGTCTGTTGGGTCGAGCAGTGGGTGGGTGGTGGTGGTGGCGGCGTCGTTGCTGGAGGTGGAAGAGGACCAGTTGGACCACCACCGTGCTCTTTTCTTGCCCTTACTGCGACCCAGACCGAGCGAGTCTAGGCGGCGCGATAGGTCGAAGCGATCTAGAATGACGGCAAAGCCGGAAGATGTTGCTGCCGCGGGGTCTTCGACGGTGCTGACTGGGGCGAAGGGGTGGGAGCTTGATTCGGCGGCGGCTGCTGTCGTGCCTGCGCGGAGCGAGGGAGGTGGATCGACGTCGGCCTCGCTCATACTGCGCTGTGGTGCACGAAGCGGGCGACCTTTCCAACTACTAGACGCAGCCGGCGGACGCGACACGGAGGGCGACCGTGGCTGGAGGTAAAACCCAGGCGAGCTCGGACTGATTCCAATCGACAGACCGTGCTCCAGAATCGTATTGTACAGCGACGGGTTTCGTCTTACTGCCGACTGTACTTGACCCGATGTCGTGGTGACACTGCTGCTGCTGCTACTGCTGAAGTCGGCCGATTCGATATCGCCGAGCGACGGGCGGAAGGGCGTACTGCTGGAAGGCGGGGAGAGCAAGTCGTCCCGCAGGGGGAACTCGAGCGTGATAGTCGGTCGACGTTGATGACCAGCATTGGAGCCTGATCTGCGCTGCTTTCGAACCGTGCTACCGGGTGTAGATGCGCAGGAAGACGAGCTGTTGGAGCGCAAGCGGCTCGTCCTTGGCGAACTCGGCGGGCTTTCAACAATCTCTGTCGCCGGTAGTGTCGCAAGTGTGGACGTGTGCGGTGAGAGGCTGTGCACGGGGGGCAGATGAGGACCAGCAATACCAGCGGCATTTGCGGCGACCAAACTCTCAAAGTCTTGCGTCGGAGCGGCGGTCTCGGATGCAAAGGCTGGAGACACGAGGAGCGGTTCTATCTCTCCTGCGTCCTCGGCGACGTCGTCGTCGTCGTCGTCGTCCTCGCCGCTGTGCAAGCTGACCACCCATACCCCGCTTAGCAGGACACACGTACCGAGCGCCACCAACAGCATATCGTACCACGCCAGCGCGCCCAGCTGGTCAAAGTAGACGAGCCCGAGTGCAATACTCGCCGTATTGTAGAAGCAGAATGCCAACGGACAGACCAGCGTCGGGTCGGCGAGTTTGAGTGCCTTGTTCAAGTACCACAGCTGCAAGAAGGCCGCTGCCATCAGAACACCGATGAGAAACCAGCTCTGCCAGCGAACGAATTGGTTCTCACCCGAAAAGGAGAGAATCAGCAGTTCCACGCCCGATTTCGCAAGCAGCAGACAGGCACCAGAGAGCGTGCCACTGGCTCCACCAAAGGCAACGGCCAGACCCAGCTTGGTTCGCTTGACTGTCTCGGCGTCCATTCTTTGCTCGGCCTCGCGCAGTTCGAGACGCGGTACGTCGAAGGATGACTTTTTGCGCCGTTTCGACGCCAGTGTTTCGCTGCGACCGAGGCTGCCGTAGTCTCGTTTGACGGTCGCGTCTGCGTTGGTGCGTGGGCTGAGGTTGGAGCCTCTTCGCGCTGCTTCGTCCTGAATGGCTAGTACGGGAGTTGCAATGCCGGAGCTGCTCTCGCTGACTTCGACGACTGGCGCCAAAGTGGGTGCCGACCAGCGTCTGCGCAGGCGGCTGCGCGGCCCACCGCCTCGGTACTTGGGTCTGAACGGCTTTGGCGGCACAGCAGGTCGATGCAGTCGAGCGTGTAGCTGCCATTGTGCCAGATGCGAGACCGTCAGCACACCGATAAAGAGAAACAGAAAGATGGTAGCAAAGGCGACAAACGTTGGGCGGGCATACAGGTCCAGCAGCTCGTCCAGATCGTGCGGCGGCGATGGAACAACGCCAAAGTATCCAATCATCACGGCGCCAGACGCAATCAGTGCCGTGCCCACAATCATGTACCTCGACAGCAGATCGTTGAGCAAGAAGCGTGCCAGCACGGCATTGTACAGCAAACTGACCGCGCCCAACGGCGCAAGCATCACAATGGGCAAAGCGCCAATCTGAAACACAGTACCGCCAACATTGGCAACCAAAAAGATGGCAAACCCGACAAGCCACAATGGACGCTTCCACTCTGACCGACGCTTGACGGCAGGCAGAGATTCGTTGACGAGATGCGACTTGCGCTGGATTGTGAGTCCCAAGCTCTGAACGAAGCTGGCCAGCAAACCAAGGATGATGGCCGTGGTGACGCTAAACGGCGCCGATGCACTGTTACCTGCCATCGTTCTGCGGCGCGCCTCCAGATCACGAATTGGAGCCCATTGCGAGGACGTAGCGAGTGCGGTGTGTGGTATGGAGGATGTATGTAACCAGTCGATGCCAAGAATTCAAACACAAACGAATACTTTGTTATATCATTCATTGGCAAACTCACATCGCCCATCGTCAGTATGCAAACGAGATGTACGATACTCTACGAGCCCAGTCCGCCACGGAGAAAAGGACAGATGGGCTGATACAGAGACCGTGCCACAAAAGGCGGTCGTTCGTCTTCCCCACTTCATGACTTTAGCGGCATGCGTGTAAACGACGGGAAACCGAACATCTTTCATCTGATCCGAAGATCACAAAGAGCGGTCTCTGCCGAAGAGGGGATGGTTTGGAAAGGAGGATGAGGATGAGGCACAGTCCGTGTGGTCTCCAAAGGTGGATGGTCGGGGGGGTCAGTGTTCGTTTCACAGACCAGAAGGTTCAGGGTGAGGCAGGAGATCACAGAGGCGGTGACTAAAGCTGTCGTTGAATTTTGGTGCGCAATGACTTTCCCGCCTTCGTCGAGGGTCGATGTAGGTGCCTGCGCCCTTCCGCCCACAAACTCCAAAGCAGCACGGCGATGATGGTCAGAGGCAACGCGGCAACGAGGGAAGAAAAAAACAAAAGTTTGGCAGCTCGAAACTCGAAAGTACAACGCGACCGAATCGGGGCAGCGCTCTGCCGATCCAGATCTAGAAGCTTTCCAACACCTTGGCCGCCCAAGCGTTGCCTTCGATGCGCGGACGGAACTCTTCCACTGTTCGCTTGAGCTCCTGCAGCTGCAGCGCTGGGTCGACACGCAATCGCTTGTTTGCCGCATCGTCACTGCTGCTCAGCGTGGCCGATCTGGCTGCCCATGTCTTCATAAATTCGTCAATCAGTCTCGCGCCTTCCTTTGTCACCTCCTCTGGGAATTGGCCCAGCACCGATGGCTGATCGTCTTCAAAGTCTTCCAGCTCTTCGGCTTTGCGTTTGGCCAGAGCGATCACCGACGGTGGGAAGTTGGCAAGTTCGGCGACATTGATACCCAAACTCTGGTCGCTGATTCCTGGCTCGACTTTGTAGAGCAGAGTGATGTCACGATCTTGTCTTGTACCGCCCTCGATTTGGTTGACTTGAGCTACCACGTGCAAATTCTTGACGTGCGGCTGTTGGCTTGCCAGATTGGTCAGTTCGTGGAAATGGGTCGCAAACAGACACTTGCACCGGATCGTTGTCGTGATCCATTCAGAAATTGCCCAGGCTAGTCCAAATCCATCGTAAGTGGACGTGCCGCGTCCGAGTTCGTCAATGATGATGAGCGAGTCAGCTGTGGCCGTCTTGAGGATCGTCGCTGTCTCCAGCATCTCGGCCATAAAGGTACTGACGCCTTTCAACTGGCTGTCACCGGCGCCTACACGCGCCAAGATGCAGTCAAACACGGGCAGCGATGCGCCCTCCGCGGCAGGCACAAAACACCCAATCTGCGCCAATAGAGCTATAATCCCCACCTGACGGATGTAGGTCGACTTTCCGCCCATGTTGGGACCTGTAATGACCAGAAACTCGGATTGACCGTGAACCATTTCCGTGCTGTTCGAGATAAAGTTGACGTCTTCCATCACTTCCAGGCATGGATGGCGCGCTTCGGTAATCAGCAAATCGGCTTTGGTGCCCTTGTCGTGAACGGCTGGCTTGACGTAAGGAATCGGTGCGTTTTCCGAAACATGGGCGAAACTGACAATGACGTCCAGATGCGCGAGCACAACATTGAGCTTCTCCAGTGGTGGGCAATGCGTTGCAGCAATCTCAATCACTTGCTTCACCAGTCCGCTCTGTGAACGGCTATAGCGTTCGGCAAGATCTTTGAAATCACTGCTCAAGTCGCGCAGCGCTTCATTGGTAAAGTAAAGCCCGCCTTTGACCGTGGCGATGTCGTGGTAACCCTTCTTGTTGCGTACCAGCGCTGCGTCTGTCCTGGTAACGCGGAAGCAGTAGCCGTAGATGTGGTGGTTTTCAAGGTGTAGCTTTTTCTCAATGTCCATACGAAGCTCCTTGCCCGCGAGACGGTGCTGTTCGTCAAGCTGGTCTCGGACCTCGTCCAGCGCGTCCTTGATTTGCTTAAGGCCTTCATCAAAGTCAGGCTTGATGACAAAGCTATGGTTGGCAAGTTCGTTGAGATCCAAGGTCGCTTCAACCAGCTCGACAAAGGTGACCAGCGCTGTGTCGTGTGTGCGCAGCGGCTCCACGTACACTTTGTTGATCAAGAGTTGATGGGTTTGCGAGGGCGTGTCCATTTGCGCAAGTGCTTCAATTAGGCCCGAGAGTCGAAGAATGGCCTGGTAGACGCGCACGACATCTTCCAACGTCGCTACGCCCTTTTGGAAACGTTTACTGATCCTGTGCATGTCTGGCATCATCTTGAGGTTGTCGGTCTGCACTAGTTGACGCGTCTCTCCATCGCCAATAAAAGCTTCTACCAGATCCTGTCGCTCTTTGATGGCGTGAACGTTGATGAGAGGCTGTTTGAGCCATTGGGCTAAAAGCCGTTTGCCTTGACCCGTTCGACAATGGTCAAGCAGGCCATAGACGCTGGTGTTTTTGCTCGAACCTGTTTGACCTGGTTCAGGGAACAGGTTCAGGGCGCGCAAGGCCGAGTTGTCGAGACGCAAATACTGCGACAAATCGTGGGTCTTGATCGAGTACTGTGCAAAATTGTGCTCATCGCTAAGGAGGGAGAGGTAGGAGATGAGAGCGGCGACCGAGCCCATGGCAACTTTGAGGTCAAGCTCAGCGATTGTGACTCCGGCAAATTCTTCCTTGAGCAGTCGTCGCAGGTCTTGCTCGATACTTTTTGGGGTAAAGTCGGCCTTCTTGGTGTCATAGGGCACAATGCCGCAACGATCCACTACCATTCTGAGCTTGGCAAGATCTGCGTCTGAGCCCTTGTCGTCTTTTGGCAATATGCATTCTTTGACGCCGAGCTGGATGATAAGCGATTCCGTGTTGCTGAACAGATCATTCTCGGCATATTCGGCTACGCAGAGCTCTCGATTGGTGGCGTCGGCAAAAGCGGCACCAACTGTGCGGATGCCGTCACGGGTCGACGTGCGCAGGGCCATGATGATGGGGGACGAAACAATGTCGCTGTTGACAAACAGCATGTCTTCCAACTGTTGTAGATTCCCGGGCGAAGCCTGCTTGACTAGCGACCACTGGTCCTTGCGCTTGTTGTTGGCATTGCTCCAGATCTCGACGCGCATCTGACGAGTGGTGAGAGCATCGCGAAGAAAGTTCTTGGTGACAGCCATACTGAGATCAATATAGGGTGAGTTTCCGTGGTTCTTGAGGGCAGAGTGGGTCTTGAACACCTGGTTGGCGATCAAGAGGGCATCCTGATTGAGAGCCGTGTAAAAGTCACTGCGCTCGAATAGACGAACTGTACCCGGATACGGTGCTGGCATGGATCTCAGACCTTGAAACAGTGATGCCACATTGTCTGTGGCAGTGCCTTGCTTGTCTGAGCCCGAGGGGCCATCGTACATGAGGCCAGACATGATGTGGTAAACGAGTAAATGGTCGAAAAGTGACACTGTGGTGCTCATTAACGCGTCGCGCGATGCTAGCTACGATTTCCTCAATCTGACACGGCAAACATCTCATCGGTGATCTCATTTGGTCATCGTGTGCGTACGGTTGCCTTTTGCCATCGACATGACGGAACCTCTGTATGCAGTAGCCGACTTCTGTCTGATACCCATAGGAACACCAACCACCTCTGTGGGCGAATACATTGCCGAATGCCAACGTGTGCTGCAAGGCATGGAGGGAATTCAGTACGAAGTCCAGTGAGTAGGCAACGTGCAGACTCGTCAAATACGTCTCAGAACTGACAATGCTTGACGGACAGTGGTTATGGCACCAATCTGGAAGGCTCATTCCCATTGGTATGCAAAGCTATTGAGCGATGTCATGAAGCCGTGCATCGTCTGGGAGCACAACGCATTGCGACCGATGTTCGGATTGGTACACGCACGGACAAGCCAGCTCCTACAGCATCTGGGGGACCGACGGAGAACCAACGCAAGAAGCAAAGCGTGTTGGCACGACTGCAACAGTAGTAGTAGTAGCACAAAGCATGTTGGAACGTGTGAGAGCTGTCGTACTATTCAAAAGGGAAGAATTCAGCCAATCTGTCGCTTAGCGGAGATTGCTTGGCACGTTGTACCCCTGGTGCTTCTGTTGCCAAAGAGGCGACCCTCGCTCGGCCTTGTCCGCTCTGGGGCACACTTGGGAATGATAGGAAGGGTGACTTAAGCGAGGCGGATGTTCGGCGAGATGTCAGCCGACGCTACTGCTGCCATCACCAAGCGAGCTAATTTGCTATGCATACACAGGAACGTGTCCCTGGCTCATCCCGCTTTTCTTCCTGGCGCCTTATGCTAGGGTAGAGGTATAAAAGCAGGCCAGCAGAGCCTTGCACCTCATTCTCACCAAACTTAGCACAATGAAGTGGACTGCTGCCTCGCTTCTTCTCGCCGTCGTTGGCTCAGCCACTGCTCTGGGTGACTTGAACGCGCTCAAGAACAAGGCTCAGGATGCCGCTGCTTGCTTGCAGGCAAGCACGCAGCTCAGTTGCCACTCCAAGTTTCCGATTGCGTACAACTCGCCTGCTGCCTGCTGCTACAATGCTGCTCTGACCCAGGGTGGTAAGGAGTCGGGACTCATTCTCTCGACCCAGTTTTGGACCACCACCGCCGCTGACACGGACAACAACGGCCCGGCAGACTCGACCACCATTCACGGTCTATGGCCCGACTACTGTGACGGCACCTACCCGCAGTACTGCACTGCTCAGACTGCCATCCCCGAGTACACGGGCGATCAGATTGTTGCTCTTCTCCAAAAGTACGACCCGGCCCTGTACGGATACTACCAGCGTTACTTTAAGGACCTCAACGGTGATGCGCCCAGCTTCATGGAGCACGAGTACAACAAGCACGGAACGTGCTACTCTACCATGCGCACAACGTGCCAGCCCCAACTGCCCTGGATCAGCCAGGCTGACTACGCCGTGCTCAACTACTTCCGTCAGATCGCATACAAGTTTGCCGAGCGACCCACGTACAGCATCCTGCTGGGAGCCGGCATCAAGCCTTCGGCCACTCAGACGTATGCGCTGACCGACATCCAAGCCGCCCTCAAGCGCGTCCACGGTGCCACTCCTTACGTCGGCTGCAACAGCAACGGCGAAATGACCGAGTTCTGGTACTTCTGGAACCTCGCCGGCAGCGTCGTCACCGGTGGACGATACCAGCCCGTCGAGTCGACCACCAAGTCGTCCTGCCCCGCTACTCTCAAGTACCTTCCCAAACCCTAGATTCGTCTTGCCTTTTGCAATGGATTGTCATGACTTATTTGCGCTTCGTGCGACGTGGTGATTGTCTCGTTGCTGTTTGCGGTTGCGTCGTGGGTTCTTGCTTTGCAGATGGAGACTCCTTCTTTGGCTTTTTCCGGGGTGTTGGCTCGATCTGGGTGCTGGTGCTGCTTTTGGCTGCTTTGCCTTTGGTCGGGTTCCATTTGCCAGTCCATTGCTCCCATGTACCCGATTCCGCCAGTTTGACAATGGCATCGTATGCTTCTTGGGACACGGGCTGCACACTGAGACGGCCACGATTCAACAGCGCCATACTGCTAATAGCTCGCAAGGCATCTTCGTCCAGGTAGGCAACATCTTTGCGCTCGTCTGCACTCATCTTTTCCGCAGCTGTGCCGCCGAGTCTCTGCAAAAGCGCGAGGGGGACTAGTCTGTCAAACTTGCGGACGAACTCGACGTCGACGAGGTACCATTTGGGGTTGGCACTGTCGCTCTTGGCGTCGTAGTAGGGGTGGTCTGGGTCGAATGCAGATGGGTCTGGGTAACTCTGTGATGAACTGATGCGGGCTAGACCGGCGACGCCTGGGATCTTGGTGTTGGAGTGGTAGAAGAGTACGGCGTCGCCTGTGCGCATCTTGTCCTTCATGATGGTTCGTGCTTCTGGATTGCGTACGCCATCCCAGGGAGTGGTGCGAGAGGCGATCAGATGGTCGAAGGAGAATGCTACGTCCTTGCCCCTTTCCAGCCGAGTCTCTGGCTCGGCTTTCATCAGCCAGTGAGAGATACGCCCCTCCTCCTCATCTGGCACTTCGGTCTTTCTCTTGGCCGGCATTGTTCGCAATTTACGCGCGCCAGCACGAAAGCAGACGAAGACGGAGCGAAATCAGCGTGGATGTATATGGTGTGAACGAGTTAACACTCCACACTGGAATCTGTCAAACAGTTCACATCTCCGCTTTCCTTTGGATTCGTGGGCCCTGGCTTATCTTGTGCCGCACCACCCATGTCGTACCGACAGGCATTCAGTGCTTTCTACGGGCGCAACTTTGAGCGGCGACCATGGGTCACACTTGCTGTCACCAACGGTGTACTGGGCGTCATTGCCGACGGAGCGGCACAGACACTGGAGCGCGTCTCACAACGGCAAAAGAGGCAAGAGCACGTAGACGTCGCCCAATCACTGCCGCCGTCACAAGCGCAGTCTGCCGGCACAGCACCAGCGCCAGCGCGGAAGGACTGGGACTGGCTGAGATCCGGTCGCTTCTTAGCCTTTAATGTCGGTATGGCGCCTCTGCTGGCTGAATGGAATCGTTTCCTCGAAGTCCGCTTCCCCCTACGTGGTGCGACAACAGCCGTGGCAGGAGCAGCAGCCACTGCGGGCAAGGTAAGTCTCAAAGCCCTCGGAAAACGTCTAGCCATGGACCAAATCCTCTTGTAAGTTTTGACCCCCTTTGCTGCCATCATTGTGCGTGTGTTGAACTTAGGGCTTGGGCTTGGCGCAGTGCGCCGTTTGGTCTGGCACTCTTTACCGGCGCAATGGGCGCCATGGAGCGACAAAGCGTCCAGGGCGTACAGGCCAAATTTGGCGAGATGTACACCTCAGCACTACTGGCCAACTGGCAGATCTGGCCGTTGGTCCAGCTCGTCAACTTCCGATACATGCCACTCAAGTAAGTCAGACACTCCCCCGTCCGCCCCTTTCTTCCAACATGACGCACACAGTTCTGACGGTTCTTGTTGCGGCTAAGGTATCGAGTACCGTTCGTCTCCACGATCGGTATCCTGTGGAATATCGGCTTGTCGTTGCTGTCTCAATCCACAAGGCAAAAGCACGCCGATGTCAAGGTAGCAGCGTAGAAAATCACACCCTCAGAGAATCACACGCTTATGGACGAAGCGCCAGAGAGGGGGACGACTGATTGTTTATTTGTTTGTTTGTGGGGTTTGTGCTGGGCTAGTGCATGCTTTCCGTGTCGTTACTGTGCTTGGGATCGTCCTCGTCCATGGCGGTTCTCGTTGCTCCGCTGGCGCTGTGAGCGTAGTCGGCTGTTGGGTCTGCGCCGAGACCGACCGAGCTTCCTGCTCGGCTCACGCGTCGAGATCCGATTCCGCTCATGGCTTCGTAGCCTTGTACGCTGGGTGGTGCCCTTACACTGCCGAGTGTGCCTGTGCTGTCTGCACTTCCGCGTCGAGAGGGGCTGGCCACGGCGTCTGGAATCTCGCTGCCACTTAAGCTCAGCGGTGGAGAACTGGTGCCAACAGTAGCAGCCGTACTGCCAGCGCGACTGATGTCGTCAAAGGTCGCACTACTGCCCATACGAGCCGACAAGCTTGGCGCAAACGCTAGCGGCGTCGAGCCTCGAGCAGGATGCATAAACGATGGCAGAGTAGATCCGCCCACGCCAGCTTCGCCCCCCATCATTTCACGTTCTCGCATCCGTTGTCGCTCGATGTAGGCTGCACGCAGTTCCACCTCCTGGTCGTCGAGCGTGCTGTTGGGTCCGCCTCCACCTGTGCCGGATGAAGAGACGCTGCCGACTTCCGAAGGCGCGACACTGGCAACCGTACGGCTGAGCAGGCTTGGGCCAGGACCAAGCCGAGACGCGTGATTGTACGATTCAGAGGCACCATAGCCAACAGACAGGGGTGGTGACGACCCTCGAGCCGAAGCCGAGTAGGTAGAACCGGCCGTGGCAGATGCGCTACCTGTCGGCACGTTGTACACTTCCTTGCGCGAAGTGGGAGTCTCAATGATGGGACTCGTCTGTTCCGAGTGCTCCATGATGCTTTCTTTGGGCGAAGCAGGCGGTTGAACGGCGACAGAGAAGACGGAAGCTTCACCGGGGCTTTGCGGTCGGAAGGAAGACGTTCTCGGGTCAAGTTCCGGCGGTACACCTGGAACGGGCGCACCTCCTTCACCAAAGGCGCCTACGCTAGTATGACCCGTCTCCAAGCTCTGTGCGCCTCCATCGGCATCGGAAGATGTGTGCATATCAGTGTCATGGTTGCGAGAGTCGGTAAACTGTCCGGGAAGGCGAATACCAGGGGCAAGCTGATCCGCATCTGGAATGCGCTCCAGGTTGTCAGCGGTCAGCGCCCGCGCTCGCCGATACTCGGCCACAGAGTCGTAGGGCTCGTCGTGCTGCTGCTGCTCCTGCTGTTCTGCTACGTTGGCAAAGCTTGGCGTGCTTTGCTGCATTGGACGCTTGCTGATATGCGCCGTCTTGTTGTATTTTCGAGCCGACGAGTCATCCCGAAGCGACTCGTCGAGCCTCATTTCGGCATCGTGCGTCTGGCCGGTTGCCGACATTGGATGGTGGACTTGTGTCTGATGGCAGTGAGCAGGACGACTGTCAGAGATAAAAGATCAACGCGCCAAGCCATTCCAGTGGATCCACACACGGATCCACGTCCAAAAGTCAACGGCGCGTGACTGTGCACGTACTCTAACAACGAGTGGAGTCGAATTTAAATTTGCATTTTCTTGGTCGAGATTTCTTGAGCGCCAAACAATTCTTCTCGATATTTCTGTCCACCAAAATAATGCCGGTCGACACCAAGCGCAAGGCGGAGCTCGAGCCCAACACGGACGGCTCAGACAACGACAGCGACGGCTCAGAAGTGCCAGACTTTATCAATGTCGATTTTGACTTTCGCGCACCGCAAGAGATCGACTTTCTCGCGCTAAAGCGACTCTTACAACAGCTGTTTTACACACACTCGACCAAGCTCAACCTGTCAGCTCTGGCAGACCATGTGGTCAAGCTGTCGACTGGAGAAGGCGTAGGTACGGCGATCAAGGTGGAAGGTGATGAAGATCAAGATCCCTATGCCTTTGTCTCTGCTATTGAGCTGGACGGCTCTGAAGCAGCCCTGAGCTTGACAAAGTACCTGCTCGAAGTGCTAAACAAGCCATCGGGCAAAGCCTTTCACGACCTGGTCAAAAGTGCAGCATCTAGCACTTCCACCGCCGCTCCCGTCACAATGATCCTCCACGAGCGGATGGTCAACATGCCGCCACAAGTCGCGCCGCCGCTGTACAAGTTGCTCAACGAAGAGCTTCAAGCCTTGCGGTCGTCCAAGGAGCATAAGCCAGCGTCCCCTTCGCACTATCTTTTCTACTCACGCGTCTTCTCCGCCGATGCATTCTCGGATGATGAGGCGATGGACGAGGACGATGACGATGAGCCGTCAGGTCTTGCTGGCGCTCGCAGACGGCGTGCTAAACTCGCCAAGCGCGAAGCCAAAAAGGCAGGCGCCAAGAAGGACGCTCCCAAAACACGGGCCATCGCCGACGGCATGGGTCTCAGCGGAGCCTCTGAAGAGGAGCTCGGCCTCTTCCACCCTGAAGACATTGCCATCTCTCACTTTGCCAGTCACAGCCATACCTTCCGCTTCCCACCACCTCCAGATGCAGCCGACAGCTTCGAAGCGCCCCTGTTCGGAAGACTGGCAGCAGTCCCAGCAGCAAAGCTCGATGCGTTGCTGGCCAAGATCGAAGCAGATCTCTCAACCCCCATCCCACAGTAGCGTTTCACTGCGACAGTATGGAGTTTCTACAAGATATGCGATTTCATTGTGGTCGTAGACCGAATAGGTTTTGCGCTTAAAGCATGTGTGTGTGTGGGTAGTGATGCCGAGCATCGTGCTGGGTGAGGGGAGAAAAAAGTATGCATACAAAGTTGCCTCGTTCTGGCTCAAACAGAGGTGACTTGCGAGCACCTAGATAGGCGATCGAGAAGGGGGAGCAGCGTCCCAAAAAAGGTTGAAGGCAGCAAGCCGACAAATCATAGACGACGACCACGTCGACCACCCTTTCTTCGGGTAGAGTCGGTGGGGACAGGTGTAACGTCCTCAATTCGGCCAATGCGCATGCCGGCACGGGCGAGAGCACGCAGAGCAGCCTGGGCACCAGGGCCGGGGGTCTTGGTGCCAGTGCCACCGGTAGCGCGCAGCTTGATGTGGAGAGCAGTGATGCCGACCTCCTTGCATCGGACGGCGCAGTCTTGGGCGGCCAACATGGCAGCGTAGGGCGACGACTCGTCACGGTCAGCCTTGACCTTCATGCCACCAGTGACACGGGTGACGGTTTCCTTGCCGGACATATCGGTAACGTGGACAAAGGTGTCGTTGAAAGAGGCGAAGATGCTGTACCGGACATCAAGGTTAGCAAATTTGTCCAAACGTGATGCTATCAACGGGCAGACCACTGGCGTCGTTGTGTGGCGCAGAAAGGCTGTTGATTCGTTGCGATGCGAATTCACCTGCCTCGGTCTGCCCGTCTGCTTTGCTGTTTACTTACTGTGCGACGCCGAAGACGAGCTCGCCTTCTCCAACGTTAGGGCCGAGGGAAGCCTCTGCGGGAGCAGCAGCACGAACTTTGGGAGCCATCTGCGTGATAAGCGAAAGCCAACTGTCAGGAACTGCTTGCTGGATGTGGTGGTTGCGTTTGCTGATTGAGGGTAGCTTACCTTGAAGGTATGTGTGGTTGGAGATCAGGACGAGGAGCAGCGATTCGAGATCGAGAAGCCTCAGTCCAAGTTCGGATCTGTCAACGTTCGAAATACAATTCACAAGATTTTGGGACAGTGTATACAAAATTCGGTCTCGAGTCAAATACTCACGTGATATTACGAGAACAATTTGGCACCTCGGCCGAGGAAGGACCAGCAAGCCGGCTCGTTACACTGAGATCTCGAATTCGCCTTGCCCTCTTGCTCCGCCCTCACATCACACCGAGATCCGTCAAGATGGTAAGCATGATGCGCACTGGTTTCGGGTTCCAGCAGCAGAGTGCAACAGTAGATGCGACGTGAGCATGCAAAAGTCAGCCGTCATCGACAATCACCGGCAAATTGCGCAGATCAAGGATACATTCACAAAGGTTTGATGCAATAGCAGCCATCATCTACTCCGCGCAGTAGCGGTAGGCATTCGACAACATGTGGCTACTACAAGAGACGTGGTTCTGCAAAAGATTTTGGTCGCAGTTGAAGCAGTCAAGACTGATGCTTGATGCTACAGACTGCACTGCATCTCAACATGTCCGCCAACTCGTTTCCTGCGTCCTTGTTCAGAACGACTTCCATGCATAACGCCTGCTGCTAAACCACTCTGCTGCTGAAGACGAGCCTAGCTGTATTGTAGAATGCATCACTGACCTGTATATTCCATCTCGCGCAGCCCAAGCAAATCACCGACATCAAGAACTTCCTCGAGATTGCTCGCAGAAAAGACGCTTCGGCGGCTCGCGTCAAGAAGACGACCAAGTCGGATGGCAAGGTGGTGACCAAGTTCAAGATCCGCTGCTCGCGTTTCCTCTACACCCTGGTCGTTGATGACAAGCAGAAGGCTGAGAAGCTCAAGCAGTCTCTGCCCCCGGGTCTCAACGTTGTCGAGATCGGCAAGCCCGTCAAGGGCCGCAAGTAAACATTCGCGCTTCCTCCAGCACTCTCTCTGCACTGAGCTCGATACGTCATTGCGCCATCACACGCTCACACAAAAGACCTTGTATCATGTCAACACATTGAGGTGACGTTTTGGTCCGCGTCCCTTGTACCACTCCCACCGCACCCGACCAGCGGAGCATCCCGTCAATACAGCATTTACCAGACAGAGTCCTCCCACAGTATTTGTTGAGATGGATTGCGATTAGACGGGAAAATTGCAGTAAGTCGCGACAATGGGGGTTGCAAAGGGGCCATGATTTGGTGGGCAAGCAAAGGGTCAGGTCTATTCTTCGTCCTCCTCGTCTTCGTCCAGACGACTCGGGTCGTGGCGTTTGGATTTGGTCTTGGGGACAATGACAGTGTCGGTGTAGCCCACGAGGTTTGGCTTGGCGAGGGATGTGACGATGATCTGGTATTTGCCCGGCTTGATGGTGTCTGGCAGGGTCCAGTAGTAGCGTCCGCAGTGTTCTTTGGTGCCGCCCTTGTCGCACTTGTCGGCGTCGTGGATAGCGCTGACCTTTTTGGTGACTGTGTAGGTAGGGAGACCGGTGACGCCCTCCTGCGGGCCGAGCTGAATCTTGAGTCCGCCTGATGGTCCGTTAAGCCAGTTGATGTACACGCGCTGGCCGTGCTTCCAAGTGACGCTGCACTGATAGTATCCACAAGAGGGGTAGTTGACGTAGAGCGCTTTGCCATTGGGATCATCGTTGCTTGCCTGCGCCGTCACTGAAGACGCGAAAACCGTCGAGAGGGCAAGCAGTGCGAAGGAAAGGACACGAACCATGATGGTGTTTTCAAGCAAGATGGATGAGGAAGTCAAGACGCAAGCTCGTACGGGCAGTGCGCCTCCTCATATACACAACAAGGGATGTCGGAGCTGCGAGACGGTCCCCTTTCCCAGCCGTCGCCATGCATGAGGCGCCGGACCCACTAAACAGAGCCTGTTCCGTCGATCCTTTCGAACAAATTTCAAAACAAACACTCCAAAAAAGCGGGTCCAACCATACACGTGACCTCAACTAGTCCCTGGCAAATGCACTGACTGCATGCAGTCGACTTAGCTTGAATGATGCATGTATTGTCAATAGAAAGTGTGGCGGACTTGTCTAGCTCTAGTTGGTGATGGTGAACGCGTGGCTGAGGTAGCTCTCGTAGTCGCTCTCGAGCACTCCGGTGGTAAAGACTCGCTGAGCACGCAACAGAAGACGGTATGTGCCTGGGGTCAGTGTCGCACTTCCGTTCTGCGCAAGGTACAGCTGTGGCTGGATCAGGAGGTTGTTGTACGAGTAGTCCTCAACAGCGCCGGTGGCTGAATTGCGCCCGTTTGCGAAGCCTTGGGTCAACATGCCAAGCGTGGGCACGTCGGAGAAATTCTTGCCCGTCACCTTTGCGGGAGTGCTGCTTGTCGAAGTGGCAGAAGGGCTCGTCTTGGTACTGGAAGCAGTCGCAGTAGACTTCTTTGAGCTGGAGGAAGTAGACTTGGACTTCTTCGACGTCGAAGTGGCCTTCTTCGTGCTAGAGGTTGTGGTCTTCTTTTTGCTGGCAGAGGTGGAAGAAGCTTTCTTGGTACTGGACGTGGATACCTTTCGTCGCTGGACGAAGCGCTTGTGGTTGCGGGCGCGAGATCCGACACTCTTGTCAGCATACGTAGGCGTGAAATCGAGGGTACTGTTGACGACATCGATCTGGAAAAAGGGAGTGCCAAAGTTGAAACGGTAGATGAACTGTGGCCAAGCGGCAACGTTGGCCAGACTGTACGAGGTCGAGTCCGACTCGATGAACGTCTCTCCATCTGAAGAAACGAGGACCGGCAGGCCCACGCCAAACAGCTCGTCGGTGTTGTCAATCACCGGCACAGTCGACAGATCCGACTTGACGCCTGCGTAAGAAATATTGACGCCGCCGTAGCTCTTGCCCAACGATTGGAGATAAATAAAGCCCGAGTACACAGGGAGCTTGTCAGTGTTGACGCCTCTGGGCTGCGTGAATGTGGCTGTGAACTTGGCCTTGCCATTAGCTGGAACAGTAATCTCGGACTGACTGAACGTCACACGGGCAAAGTGACCGCTGAGAGGGACTGGATAAGCGTTGAAGAAGATGGAGTCATCTTCGACTGACTGAGTCGTGCCAGCGGGGACGTGCGTCAACTTGTACTTGCGTGCCGAAGTGCCCTGGTTGGACAAGGTGACCGTGTGCTGTCCGACGTAGTGTGCCGTGTCGTTCAGCTCGATCGCCTGCGGACTGACAACGATTTGCTGGCGAAGTGCTTGATCGACGTTGACGAGACCTGCACCCTGTTTGGAAAGTGTCTCGAGGAATCTCGAGTTGGAAGTTGCGTTCATCAATGGAGTGGCGGTCGAAGAAAAGACGCTGCGCAAGGTATCCGGGCTGCTCTTGCCACCATGCGCAGATCGGTAGACGGCGTACGATCCAGCAATGAACGGCGTAGCCATCGAAGTGCCCGAGATGATCGAATAGGATCCCAATGCCACCGGCCACGTCGAGAGAATGTTGCCACCGGGAGCCGACACGAGAGGCAGCAGCTTGTCATCGTAGCTCAGCGTGTACGTCGAAAAGTCCGACATGATGCCTCCACTGTTCACGTCGGGGACGGTTCCAAGTACAGCGGTTGAAAAGTTGATTGAGACCTTGGTGCCGTTGTTGATCTGCTGCTTGATGTAGAGGCCATCGTCACGCGTGATTGAAGCGGCTTGCTGACCTGGAATGTCTGTTTCAACGTATGTGATCGAAGCAGGTGCGGGAGTGTTGTATACCAGCACCGCATTACCCCCCTTGGCGGCAATGTTGGCAAACTTGGTGGCAAACGTGCATGTACCTCGTCCCACTAATACGACTTTCGTCGAAAGATCTGGGGTCGAATCTGGCAGCGGGCTGCAAGCGTCGTCGGCTACAGTCAGACTGGTAGATACGGGATACACTTCGAGCGTACTGGATGCTCCGTTGAATGCCAACGGCTGACCGGAGAGGATGACAATTTTTTTCTGCGAGAGGGTGGATGGCACAAGATTGACAGTGTAGCCAGTCAAGTTGACGTTGTTGACCGAGCCGACAGCGGTCACACCGTCACCGACAGCGGGGGACGAGGCATAGTATGCGCCGTAAGAGCCTTCGTTTCCATTTGCGATGACGACCGGAGTGCCGAGCGCGTTGATGCGAGACGCAACCACGGCAGAAGGAGAAGAGCTGAAGCCACCAGGGCCTCCCAGCGAAAGCGACAGAATGTCATTGCCGTCAAAGTAGGCTCGCTGCATGGCTGAGATGATGACATCGTCAGGTGCGCTGCCGCTGCATCCAAAGACACGATACGAGGTGATATTCGCATGCGGAGCCACGCCCGTGAACCCAAGTGTGGTATCTTCAGCGGCAATCGTACCAGCGACATGGGTGCCGTGACCGCTTCCTGCGCAATTGGCAAAGGGGTCTGGTCCAGCTACAGGAGTGTTTGTGCCATTGTAGTTGTTGTCGACAAACGCGTAGCCACCGATGACTTTGCAGCCCTTGCCAAAGCATGGCTTTCCACCGGGCTTGCCGCCCAAAGCCGGGTGAGTGTAGTCGATACCGGTGTCAATGACAGCAACCGTCTGTCCCTTGCCCAGAAATCCTTGAGCGTGAACCTTGTCCACTCCAGTCATGACATGGGGTGAGAAAGTATCGACAAAGCCAGCCTCGGCATTGCTTGGCTGGCCACGTTTGCTATGCTTGCCGGCTTTGCCCGTCGATTGTCGCACAAAGTCTTTGGAAGCAGCCACGGGCTGATAAGCAGGGATGTCGTACAAAGAATTCTTGTACACCTTGACCACGCCGGGAGCGGAGAGCAGAGCCGGGTAATCAGCCTCGTCGTCCAGTACGACCGAGATGCCCACAAAGGTGCTGGGATCGTTCCATTCGTATCGGGTCTTGTAGCTCTTCTTGGTGCGCTTTGCCAGATGGCTGTGCACCTGTGCGTGGGGAGTGTCTCGCTTCGAGGAGGAGGAAGGCTGCATTTCGACAATGTAACCGCTTGGAACATAGTTGGCTCTGTCCAGTTGGGCAAACTTGGCTCGGCTGTGCTTAACGGTCTTGTCGTCCGACTTGTTTGAGACAGTCTTGCCGTATGGTTTGGGACCCGCTAGAGCAGGAGCGACACCAGCACCCTCAGCCGAGGTGCTGAGCAGGACCAGACCAGCACTGATTGCTGCAACGAGCGAGAAAACCCGCATCTTGAATCGGTTGTAGGAGGAAGAGAGAGCGTGAAGGGCAGGTGTGGTTGTGTGAAAAGAGTGTGATTGCCTTAAGACTTTCAAGCTAGGCAGGCTAGATGCAGAAGGAAGAGTGTGCCAGAGGAACGGAGCCAAAGGAGAGTATGTGTCAAGGGAATGGAGGGGAGAGAATGGGGAGCTGTGAGGGGTTAGGCCAATACGGTGTCGCCCGAAACTGAGCTTATGTATGTGTCAAAAAGTTACGAACACTCCTAAAGCTTGTCGGAGGGTACTTCCGGTGACCACGATGGCAGAAGAGCAAGTGTGAGGACTGAAGGGTCTAGCCCGAAGGAGTGAAGGATAAGATAGCGGTTAGCGAGAAGAACAACACTTGGCAAACCTCGAGGAGCCGGGGACGGAGACATCACTTCCGCCTGTGTCGCTTGTGTAACGCACATCCTGCTAGTTGATGCAAAGCAGATCATGGCTGCTGCTGACTAGACGACAATAGCATGATCTGCAAAGCAGCTTCGGCGTGGAAAGCTGGTTCGGGAATGCTCTTTGCCTTTGTGTAGTACAACTGGCCCACGTCAAACAAAAAGTGACATTTCGCACCGAAATCATAAACAGACGCGTCCGGGCGGGAACCTTTCGGAGAGTCAAAATTCACTGCAGACACTCGGCGAAAGCCTTTTGCAATGCTTCGAAGGCTTCCTAGACTATTAGTGGCTATCGCCAAGAGGCATGCACGTGTGGCACATGCTGTAGCAACCTCCTGCTGACGTCGAAAGCGCAAAATGATGTGCGCTAAACTGAAATATCTGTTGAGAAGTGCGTCCGTGGTTCTCACTCGGTAGCGATAGGTAGGAGAGCTCTTCGCAAGCTCGTACCGCTCATGTCATCGGCGTCGTTGGATCTACCGAAGCATGGGTCTCGGCATGAACGCGCTAATGTACGGGCTCGAGCGGCAAGGCCCCTTCCGCTTCTAGTACCGCCTTCATCTGCAGGTCGCTTCTGCACCCCGGACCTTGGCTCACACCACATGCGCTAAAGATAAGCATCCGAGATCTAATTGCTCCATTGCTCGCATTATGCTCGACGCTCGACGCTGGTACGCTCGCCGTGAATGCATCGAGCTCTAACACTTTCTATCGATGCCCAGTCGAAGCTCTTCTTCGCGGTACTCGAACATGACTTGCACGGCAACAAACAGAACGGCGCAGGCCGTCGTCAGGAAGCGTACGCCTTCCCAGCTGCCCAGAAGCTGTTCGGCCATGTAGCGCACGCCGTCGGTTCCGATGGCGAAGCCAACGAGATTGCCGGCCATCATCATGAGAACGTTGCCCACACCTCCCACGGCCGCTACATGTCGGTACCACCAGGCATCGCCGTGTCTGGACGATGGGACCAACTTGCGGGCTATCACTTCCGGTACGAGGAAAAACGTAATCAGCCATCCCCATGCCAGTAATTTGAGTGAGAGATCGTGCCAGAGCGCGACAAAGGTGAACACCAGTAATGTTGCTGGAATCTGGTTCTTGGTTCCTCCCAGCGGCACGTAGATATACCGCACAATCCAGAGGTTGTACGATCGATGCCAGGATCTCCAGAACCCGAGCGTCGAATAGTTGTTGGCCATGCAGCGTACCATGTTTTCGGGTGGGTCAACGCCGTCCGACAGCGCCCACAAGCGGAAGAAACGCCACGGAAGCAGGAGCTTGAGCCATACAATGATGAGATTCCAGAAACCTATCATTGACAGCTCGAATGGTGTGGCTCCGATCCACGCCTTTGCGTCTTTGATCGCATTGACATAAATGTAGTGTAAAATGAGCTCCATAGTCAGCAACGACACCAGAAATCGTGTACCATAGGTAAAGACAGACTTGATGGGGAGCGCAATTGGCCGATAAAGTTGGCTAGCAAAATCGTTGAACATCATGATTGGACCGGCGATGAACAGAGGCGGGTATAGGGCGTAGAGGAGGTAGTTGAGAAAGCTGTACTCGTCCAGATGCCGAGATTGCCTTGTGCGCTCTTGGTATGTCGCTTCACGGTCTTCGATGCGCCGTGGCATGCTTCCATTTTGCGAATCGATCCGCGCCCAATGCAGATCCAACGAAAAAGACACGAGACGTAGCATGGTGATATTGAAGTTGATCTGCCATCGTGGAAGCAGGCCAGTGAAGACCTCCAGGAATGCTAGAGAGGGCGAGAGCTTGTGATATTCGAAGCCATCGTTGCAGTGGACGGCAAAGAGCACTCCAACATTGAAGACAAATGCAGCTGCAGGAGCAATTCGGCTACCCGCGACCATCTTGGCCAGAACGTAATTGAGTGAACACACCAGCAGTAATTTGAGGGAGTTGGTGCCATGCAATGCAAACACAAAGACAGCAGTAGAGCAGATGAGAAACGGAACTCTGTTTGTCCTTTGCGCTGTTGTTGTGCTACTCCCGACTCTCGTATAGGCAGTAGATCCAGTAGAAATGCTGGAAAAGAGCTTTGACAGTCCCAGGTAGCCGATCATGATGCCAGCAAGAGCTGGAATGTAGTCACGAAAGGAGCGGTATTGGAAGTCGCTATCGTCTCGCATGCGACCCATGATCCACCCTTGCCTCAGATGGTTTGTATATGAGTAGTAGTTCCGATTGCTCGGCCGGCTGAGGGTGATCGGAACGTATGTCATCAGCAGCAAGGCTATCGCAATCACGACGTAGTAAACCCTGAACTCGAAAGTATGCCATCGTCCGCGCTTTGAGCTTGTGTGTTCAGAAGTCGAAGAAGATGCATGCGAAGCATTTGACAGGGAGCCTGTATCTATAGTGAGGGCAGCTATACCACGAGGACCGAAGATTCTTCTGACCAGCGGACTAGATGGCTGACTTGGACTGCGAGAAGGCAACGTCTGCGTTGCGGGAGGGTAGGACAGACCATGTCTGCCGGAAGGTGGATGGGTCATGATGGCTTCTTGAGCATTGTTTGAAGAAGATGTGGTGGTCGTAAAGTGCGTAGGAAGCATGCCCACGCTGGACAAACTGCTCCGAGCACGACTAGGTTGGACACAGTGTTGGACACGGACTTGAAAGTGTTGGTTGACCTGTCCAAATCTGGCTTAGTCAGCTTGACTACACGCGTCTGGATTGGGCGCATCAACCAGCATACCAACACTCTCTTCCCCATCTACATTGCAGGTCACAATGGCGGTGAGTAGTCACTCAACACAGTGGTGAGGCAGAGCGTTGCACTAAAGCCACAGACGCTTCAACACAGATCAACTGGATCCTGCTGATCAGTAGGCAGGGTAAGGTGCGTCTGGCCAAATGGTTTACCACCATGTCGCCAAAAGCCAAGCTCAAGATCACCAAGGATGTCACACAGCTCGTCCTCGCCAGGAGAACAAGGATGTGCAACTTCTTAGAGTACAAGGACAGTAAGGTGGTCTACAGGCGGTATGCTTCGCTGTTCTTCGTCACCGGCATCAGCCAAGGCGACAATGAATTGGTCACTCTCGAAATTATCCATCGATACGTCGAGGTATTGGATCGTTACTTTGGCAACGTCTGTGAACTGGATCTGTAAGTGTCACAGCTGCGTCGGCCCAGTATGTTTCCTAGCTGACGGTCGATTGTGCCTCAGTATCTTCAATTTTCAGAAAGCTTATGCTGTAAGTGAACAAATCGTCTCAAAGAAACTTGCGCGCGTGCTGACACTATCGCTAATTGCTAGATCTTGGATGAGCTCATCATTGCCGGGGAGATGCAGGAGTCTTCGAAGAAGTCAGTCTTGCGCACAGTCAGCCAAAGCGATGCTATCGAAGAGGCCGAAACATCCGAAGACGTAAGTAGTTCGCAAGCAGCAAAGTTCCGAAGGGCCTCACTGACAATTTAACAAATCCTGTAGTCGCTCGCAAGGATCGGCAGCAGATCAGGCTAGTCTTTGTCTTATGCTCCTTATACCAAACTGTATGCTATGCAATACGGTCATCGACTCCCTCCACAGACCAATGGACGTCAAGCTATGCTTACTCTCACCAACTTCACGATGGACAAAGACCTCGAAGGTGCTCAGACCGCGGTGTTACATATCTCTGCGAGATTGACTCTAGTGTGATGAAGAGTACATAAGGCTCAGAAAGCAACTGTGGACATCTGCTGATCAGGGTATCGGTTTCCGCTGACCTTGAAACTGTTGATGATACCATCGATCTCCTGGATTTCTTCCTGGCTTAGGCTCAGTCCGGCGGCTTTATTGTTCTCGACCACGTACTTTGCGTTTCTCGTTCCAGGTATGGGGATGATGAGAGGGGACTTGGACAGCAGCCATGCCAAGCTGACCTGGCCAGGGGTTGCATTTCGCTTGTCAGCAATCTTTTTGATGTCCTCGACAAGCTCGAGGTTCTTTTTGAAGTTTTCGCCAGTGAATCGCGGATTGTATCGTCGGAAGTCTGTTTCCTCGAAGTCCTCGAGTGACTTGTACTGTCCAGTGAGGAAGCCTCGGCCCAGCGGGGAATAAGCGACGACCGCTGTGCCATTCTTTTCGCACCAAGCTAGGATACCGTTAGTCAGAGGCTCGGGAGTCCATGGAGAAATCTCGATCTGCACAGCGTCAATGTGAGCGACCTCGTTGGCTCGAGTCAGCTGTTCAACGTTGTACTCAGATACACCAAGATATCGGATCTTGCCCTGATCTTTGAGTTCCTTCATAGCGGCTACTGTCTCGGTTACGTCGACGTTTGGATCAGGACGGTGAGCGTAGTAGAGGTCGATTTGATCGACGCCAAGTCGCTTCAGTGAGTCGTTGCAGGCTTCGTGACACCAAGCTTTGGAGCCGTCCATGAAACGGGTGCCGTCAGGCTTGATTCGGTGGACAAATTTGGTTGCTAGGAACACCTTCTCCCGGCTGCCAGGGTGTGTTTTGAAGAAATTGGCAATCTGCTCTTCGTTGTAGCCAAGCTCTCCGTTCACGTAAGGTGTATATATGTCTGCTGTGTCCCAGAAATTGGCGCCATCTTTTAAGCACTGTTCTAGTACGGAGTCTACTGTCTTTTGGTCCGAATGTTGGCCGTAGAAGGCGGCGAGGCCCATTGCACCGTAGCCAATTTGGCCTACCTTCTCGCCCGTCTTGCCGAATTGTCTTGTGGTGATTGTCATTGCCGTTCGGGTTTCAAATGGAGATTGTAGGGGTTGCAGAGGTGTTGTTCTAAACGACTGTATATATGTGCGAGCAGTGCGGGCGATGGTCTCCCATATCATGCTGTCGAAGCGCAGTACCTCTGCCCGCTCCGCGGCCTCCAGCTTTCAATCGGAACATCGTTTCCGGGTCGTGAGCACCGAAAGTTTGGCAGTGGAGGTGGAGTACATGGAGACATATGGTGATCATGAGATACTCACAAAGCTCACAACCACCGGGTGACGATAACCGATGCTTCGACATCACTTACGGATGCTGAGATCCTGTTCA
Source organism: Farysia itapuensis (assembly GCA_023212645.1). Lineage (NCBI taxonomy): Eukaryota > Fungi > Basidiomycota > Ustilaginomycetes > Ustilaginales > Ustilaginaceae > Farysia > Farysia itapuensis. The sequence goes on along the minus strand of JALBYC010000007.1, from coordinate 358,193 downwards.
GCTGTGTAACTCCGATATCGGTCGCTGACCAGCCTCAATATGTCGATGCCTCCGCGGAGGCGGTCTCTGTTGCAAGACTCGCGAGCGGAAGGGTAACGTCAACGCTTGGAGCCAATTATTTCGACAGATCAGGAGACTGCGCGAGAGACGCCATACTGTCATCACGATCAGACGCCTTGAATGTGCTAAACCACGAGATTACATTTCTTTTCGAGGTTGCTTATGTTGCGAAGTAAAGTAAACAATACTCAGAAAGCAACCGAGGTCATCATCTGGTCAGGGTATCGGTTCCCGCTGACCTTGAAGCTGTTAATGATACCGTCAATTTCCTGGATTTCTTCCTTGTTCAGGCTGAGATCCGCAGCCTTGTTGTTCTCGGCCAGGTACTTTGTCTTCTTGGTACCAGGAATGGGGATGATAAGAGGAGACTTGGAAAGCACCCATGCCAAGCTGACCTGGCCAGGAGTGGCGTTCCGCTTGTCAGCGATCTTTTTGATGTCCTCGACCAGCTCCAGGTTTTTCTTGAAGTTTTCACCAGTGAATCGAGGATTGTATCGTCGGAAGTCGTTTTCGTCAAAGTCCTCGACCGACTTGTACTGACCAGTGAGGAAGCCTCGGCCCAATGGAGAGTAAGCAATGAGAGCTGTACCGTTCTTCTCGCACCAAGACAGGATGCCGTTGGTCAAAGGCTCGGGAGTCCAGGGTGAGATCTCGATTTGCACAGCGTCAATGTGAGCAATCTCGTTGGCTCGAGTCAGCTGGTCGAGGTTGTATTCGGACACACCCAAGTATCGAATCTTGCCCTGATCTTTGAGTTCCTTCATAGCGGCTACTGTCTCGGTTACGTCGACATTTGGATCAGGACGGTGAGCGTAGTAGAGGTCGATTTGATCGACGCCAAGTCGCTTCAGTGAGTCGTTGCAGGCTTCGTGACACCAAGCTTTGGAGCCGTCCATGAAACGGGTGCCGTCAGGCTTGATTCGGTGGACAAATTTGGTTGCTAGGAACACCTTCTCCCGGCTGCCAGGGTGTGTTTTGAAGAAAGTGCCGATCTGCTCTTCGTTGTAGCCAAGCTTGCCCGTTTGCAAAGGCGTGTACATGTCGGCTGTGTCCCAGAAGTCGACACCGTCTTTCAAACACTGTTCCAGAACATCATCTACCGTCTTCTGGTCCGAGGGCTGGCCGTAAAAGGCAGCGAGGCCCATAGCCCCGTAGCCGACTTGGCCTACCTTCTGATTCGTTTTGCCAAAGTTTCTTGTGGTGATTGTCATTGCTGTTCAGGTTTTGCAAGATGGGTGTGGCATTCAGAAGAAGAATGGTCTACCGGACAGTATATATGCGCTAGCATTGCGGGAACAACAGCATCTCCTGCCGTCGTGCATACACCCATGCGGGCGCAGCACCTTTTGCCCGCTCCGCGGCTTCCAGGCGAGTGCCCGGACTGTCGGCAAGCGTCAGAACTTCGGCAGTCACAGTGGAGGTGGAGGAAACAGGCGATTCGGCGATTCCTCAAGTCCACCCGATGAGAATGACAGATGGCCCGATATCACGCACAAATTCGTCACCTGCATAACCATGACATATTACTATTCCGAGACAATATACTACAATTACAAGTGCTAAACTTCGTGCGTCTTGACTTCGTGACCGACGGGGTTGGCAGTAGAAGGTCCGTTGTAGGAGCCTTTGCCCCATGCATAATATCCAACAGTGCTAATGGCGGCAAAGCCAACCAGCACGACACTTGCCCAGTTCATCGTCTGAGCAGTTGGTGGGTATACTGTTGGGAAGCAGAAGAAGACGCCAAAGACGGCCATGTATACCAGAGACATGATGTTGACAAAGTAGCCAACCGCTGGCGAGAGCTTGTAAGGTCCAGGCACGGGCAGATGTCTCTTTGTGGCCAGGAATCCGCCGATAACGAGGGAATAGCAAGCGAAGAAGAGGATGGTCAATGCCGATAAGAAGCTGTTAAAGGCAGTCAGGGAACCAAGATAGATGAAACCGATGCACGAAGCGATGAACGTGCTCAAGATCAACGCCGGCACGGGAACGTGCAACTTCTTGGAGTTCTTCGAAAAGATGCGTGGGAGGAGCAAGCCGCCGTCTCGGGCGAAAGCCCAAGATACTCGTGAGGCCACAGTGATGGACGTCACAGCTCCGTAGAACGAGAGGATGATCATGAACATGCAAAGAACCACGGTTCCTCCTCGCGAGCGGGTCGCGTTGAGAATGATTTGGATGTAAGGAACTCCGGTTGCAGAGGCCAGCACACCATCAATGTCAACGATGGAGAACATGAAGCAGAGCGAGTAGATGAGCCCGGTCACGGTACCAATGAGAACCGAAATGACCATGGCGAGAGGCACGTTGCGTTCCGGGTTGACCGTTTCCTCGGAAAGATGGCTTGGAGAGTCGATGAGGATGAAGGCGCCAGAAGTGGCAACCTGACCCAGGCACCAGACGAGTCCCTTGGAGCTCCAGCCCGTGTTGTTGATGATGTCTACAAAGACAAAGCTGGCAGATTGATGCGATGGGGCCGATGCAGCTACGGTAATGCTGAGCACGAAAAAGCCGACAAAGAAGGTGGCAAGACCGACTTTGTCCAGCGCAGGTAGGATCTTGACCATAAAGATGTTGACGAGCAACCCAACGATAAGAACAAATTGCAGGAGCAGCCATGTGTGCCATTGCTTGATGACATAGTCGGGATGGAAGACCACGGCCAGGCCGAGGCACTGCTGTGCGACCAGAGAACTCCATGTGACGGCAGTCACGCACCAGGCGAAGAAGTTGATCCATGCAGTAGACCAAGCCATGAACCTGCGGCAACTCTTGGGGGACGACTGCCACGCCCAGTCGAGTACTCCACCTGACGTTGGGTATGCCGATGCAAGCTCGCCAAGGGAGAGAGCGATGCACAAAATGCAAAAGGAGCAGAAGATCGTACCCCAAAAGAGACCAGGAGCCCCACCTACTCCCAGCACGGTTACCATCGTCACATCCTGTCCCGCCCAGTAGCCAGCGCCAAGCAAGCCGACTCCAATCAAGGGGACGAGGCCAAATTGACGAATGAGTTCATGTCCAGTCTCGGAGTGCTGGTCATAGGACGAGACCTCCATCTTGTTTTCGGAGCGATGGCTGAGGGACTGAAGTCCGTCTTTGTCTTCGACGTTGGACATTGTTGCGACTCAAGATGAGAGGGGGATGTGGGGTACCAGTAGACCGAGAGAGGGGGGGACTTATATGGACGGCTGCTGGCCCTGTTTCATCTCCGCTATCAGCTGTTGATGAAATGAGCGTGCCTTACCAGTCGCGCTCTGCGCGCTCCGCTCATAATCACAATGGTGGTCGAGATAAGTCAACTAAAAAGCGGGGGTGTGTTGATGCCGCCCTTGCCGCGGTAAGCGCAACGGCAGTGTGGCAGGAAAAAGGTTCAGGACTTCAGGGTCCTATCGCCATTGGTGGGTGATTTAGTTCACGCCACGCCGACGGAATTGAACACCTGACCGGTCTCATTAATAATTGATCGGATCGGTTCCGTTATAATCTATCTGGGCTGTTTACTATTTTGTCCAAACCTTAAAAGCGGAGCCAACCTGCAGTCACAATAGGCGCGGCACTGGCGGCCAATCGCAATCTGGCCTTTGTCCCTTCATGGCTCTTGTACGTTTTTAGCCGAAAAGTGCTAAGCTCCACCAGCGGCTCGAGCTCGTATCTCTGCTCTGGTTCCCAAGAATGATAGTTGCTCCTCTAGTTGAATGCCAAGCAGATCTGCAATGCACGTAACAGATATATAGCGACAATGATGAGTCCATTTGAGGGATCGGCATCACGTAATGCGTTTCTTCAACATGCTTGCGGCCACGGCCGCGCTCGCGTCCACCGCCATCTCGTCTCCAGTCTTGACTCAGCTGGCAGAGAGGAACTTCAACTACAAGATTGATCCCGAGTGTCCTGCTGGTACTACCCCGGGATTTGAGTCATACACGGCTCGCTACGATGTCCCCGCTCAGCGATTCTTCGACAAGGTAGGATCGTTCTTTGACGAGACGTGGTACATTGGTCTCCCTCCGAACAAGACTGTAGGAAAGGACAACGAGGTGGGCTCGATTCGCTACATTGATTTCGCCGGCACGATCCTGCACGAAGAGCTCATCAAGTCTGTGCACAAGTCTGCTCGTCTCGAGCTCGAGTGGAAGCTGGCCAACGGGCCTATCAACGTGACTGGAGCCGTCGCCGACGATTCTCCTGACGAGGTGCTCCTTTTTGGTTCCTACACTGAAGACATGAGAATTGAGAGCATCTGCGAAGGCAACGGCACCTACATTGTCTTTACCGGACGATACTGCTTTGACAAACCTGGACCCGCATTCAAGGTCTTCGATGTTGCTCACTCCGCGAGCATCGAAGCAGTTGCCCAGGAACTCAACGCAACTCTCATCTCCGGCAACGGCACTTGCCCTTGATTTCTTCTGCTCGCTAATGTAGCTTGATTGCTTTTAAAGGAATAGTACGAATTACAAGGGAAAAAAAGCAATTAGAGCTTGGCCTTCTGGGCCTTGAGAACACCGTCGAGCTTGGTAGCGAGCATGATGTTTCCCTTGACCTTGAGCTTGCCGGACATGAATGCCTTCTGGCCGTTGAGCTTGCCGTCAGCAAGGTCGACAAAGGTGTCGTCGGCAAGGTTGATGGTGACATCCGCCTTACCCTTGGCCTTGCCTTCGTAAGCCTCAGCGTTCTTCTTGAGGTCGATGGTCCAGACGAGCTCCTTGCCTCCGGAGTTTTTGACGTGCATCTCAAAGACACCGTTGGTCTGGTGACGGCTTGATGTCAGCATACTGTTTCGATAATCGGGGTGTAATCACGATCTACGTACCTTCTTCTGGATGTCCTTCTTCTCCTTGTCGTCCATGCCCTTGAGGCCGTCGGTGATCTGCTCGAAGAGAGCCTTTGACTTGAAATCAGACATTGTTGTTGAGATGGATGTGTGGTGAGCTGATGGAAAGTGTACGAGGTTGGTGGTTGTGCGAACAGAGCTGAGGACCGAGTATTTGTACGTGGGCTCGCACTCTTGCAGCTGAACCGGATGCAGCGTGAAAGCCAGCCGCCAAAAATGCGGAGAGATTTTAAATCGTATTTCAAAGAAACAACTCGTTGGTAGTGACCCTCTGACGTCGATCTGTATTCAAATAACAATTCTTTCGCCGCAATTTGGCGTGGATCGGATCAGCAGTGAATCTTCACAGCGAGCAAGAACACCCGGCGCTGCCTCCTGACTGTTCCGGTGTTCCCCAACATGTGTCAAATAGCCGGAACGCAGAAGATCAGAAGAAATCAGACACTCTCGAGTCTAACATCACTCGCACGTGACTGGTCGACCGGTCGTCCAAGCCGCCGGCCGCACTCGGCAGATCAGGTTCGACTCTCGACGGTTGAGTGCCCAGCCTCGTGAGCTAACAAGGAGATGACCACAAGCACGCACAACAATGCCCCGTAAGATTGTCAGAAAGACAAGAACGCCAGTGCAGCAAGGAAGCTTGAGCGGGCTGGACTAGTCTACGCATGCGTTGACCTTCTACCTGCCCACTTTCCAGACTGGGCCGAGGAAGCAGCGTTTGCCTGTCTTCTTTGTTCGTGCTTCTTGACAACGCGGGGGTATTACGCGGTGAAGTGAGCGAAGAGTCATTCAAGGCGGAAGTCACGGTGTAGATTTTTGTTCGGGTGAAATTGGAAGAACTGACGGGCGAGAAGAAAAAAAAGAGCAATAATATTTCGCTTGCCTAAACCAACAGTCACAGTCAGTGACGCAGATCTTCTGACCTGTTCCCGCTCTCCGGTCTCTCCTTTCCTTGAACAAACCGTCGTCCTGATCTGTCCACGCCACATCTCGTCATGGCAGACACGCAGGCGGAACCTCGTCCTGAACCGGATCCCGTAGAAGTCGTCGAGATGGACGAGTCTCTGCAGCCGTTCGAAATTCAGCTGTACCTGCCAAAGCGCACGCTCCTACCGTCAGGAGGAGCTGCAAGCGGATTGCCAGACACTCCCTCACCCCTCAAGGTTGCAGTAACACCGCAAGAGACTCTCAACGACTTGCGTGTCACCATCACAGACAGCCCTGAGGGATATTGGCTCGGCGCCTTCTGTTTTCGAAAGCCAGTCGCCAACGCTGCGCCTTCCAAGGGAGGCAAGCCGAAGCTCGGTGAACAGGTAGGCGAATGGATCGAGCTACGAGAGGTCTTCCAAGATGTACCCATCAACCAACGCGAGCTCTACGTGACCCATGTTGCCTTCAACGAAGCTGATGCCCGTGCACACATTCAGCGACTCCGCGATCTGCTCGGCGGTGGGGCTGCAGACCCGACAGTCGCAGGCATCGACTCTGCCATCAGTGTTCAAGACGCAGTTCGCAACCCGCAAGAGTGGCAAGACGAATTGAACCAGCTTCATGGTAAAGGCAACACCAAGAACAAGCCCGAGCCTGCACAACACGAAGAGATCCCCTTTTCGGACTGGAACGGCTGGCCATCTGCAACTACGGTGGATCTAATCCCATCTGTTGCCAGACGTCGCCGACAGCTTCCTATATGTCTGCGTCATCTATCTCTAGCGTCGTGGAATCCACCGCCTCAACATCTCAAACTGCAGGGCCATCTCCTGTATCTCCAGATCGGTACGCTTGAGGGAGAGTCAATCTTTATCACTTCCTCTACCCAGGGCTTTTACCTGAACCGCTCTTCTGGCACTCGTTTCGATCCCTCTCCCAGACCAGATGGCCAGGAGTACGCCTCTTGCTCCCTTTTCGATCTGCTGTGCGGCTACTCTCCCCTTTTCCTCTCTACATTTGCCAAGCTCTTCAACGACCCCATCTCGTCCAGGGACTACTTTTCGGCTGTGCCGGTCACGAACGCACTTCCGGCCCACCCGTGGCTAGCTCGAATTTACGAGCACCAGGCTGACCATCTTCGAACGCAAGCTGCATACTTGCTGACTGGTGCAACTTCTGCCGACACTCTGGAGGGCACGCGTGACTGGAATGACGAATTGCAATCTACACGCGAGCTTCCTCGCACAACGTTACCCGAGCGCCTCACGCGCGACCGGGTTCTTAACCGTGTCTTTGCAGAATTCACACAGGCTGCAACACGCGCTATCCCGAAAGTAGCGGCCGGAGAAGTGCAGGCAATGAACCCGATGGACAAGCGGGACGCCCAGATGTTTATTGTCAACAACCTGTTCATCTCTAAGGGTGCAGATGGCGTTGACCTCTATCCGCATATGGGAGGAGATGAAGCCGCTCACGTCGCCGTCGGAAAAGACATTCAAGGCATCAAGACATTGAACAGTCTTGACGTCAATGGCCTTTGTCTTCTCGGAACAGTCGTCGTTGATTGGAAAGGCGAGCGCTGGGTCGCACAGAGCATTGTCCCAGGACTCTTCCGCAGAAAGGACGACGCTGATGAGGAGATGCACGGACAGACGAGCAACGATGATACGACGGACGACAGAGCTGTCGCTACTTCAGACGCTGCCAAGGATGACGAGAAGGCTGTCAAGTCTGATCTCAACGACGATACGCAAGTTGTTTATGGTGGCGTCGAAGGCCCCGAAGTTATCCGCGAGAACGCCTCCTTTCACAAGCTCTTCAGTCAAGTCGCTCAGACACTGCATTTGGCACAGCATGATGTCGAGGACGCCAAGGGTGCCAAGCATTCCTTGTGGCTCAGCGTCGACTCCAAAGGTCTCCGAGGTGCTGACGGTCGACGTTACGCTCTAGACCTCGCTCGACTCAATCCTGTGGACATCGAATGGCTAGAAAACGACATCAAAGGCGCGATCATCAACGCAACGGCCAACACTCCAGCTGAAACCGCCGAGTATCCCCACCGCATGGCGTTGCTACGTCCTGAATTGCTCGAGATCTTTTGGGACAGTGAGTTCCGCAAATGGGGACGATCTAAGCTAGCAGCCCGCCAGGAAGCCGAGAAGAAAGCCAAAGAGTCCAAAGACGCCGAAAGCGGAGATGCTAAAGACGCTGACGTTGACGCAGAAAGAAAGGAGCCCGAGCAAATTGACTCTTCTGAATTCAAGCTCGCATTCAACCCTGACGCATTCGCAGAGTTCAAGATCGCAGACGACGAATCGACCGAAGGCGGGTCCAAGGTCGTGACCCCAATCACGGACGAGACCGATCCAGCTGTTGCAGCTGTCCGTCTTGCTGGAAAGTACTTGCGCAGCGCTGTCATCCCTCGCTTTGTGACGGATGTAGCAGCTGGATTGTTCACAGCTGCTGATGGTGGCGCTCTCACCCGACAGATGCACGCTCGTGGTATCAACGTCCGCTATTTGGGCTTCGTCGCTCAACTTTGTGAAGATGACAGCAGCGATAAGCTGGACCAAGATCTCCTGGCGAAGGCCGGGCCGGGATACCAAGGCTTCTTGCGTGTCTTCCGCTCAACCGTCCTGCAGGAGATGGCTTTGCGCGCCAGCAAACGGATCCTGCGAGGACTTCTCAGAGACGTCGAGCAAATCAACGTCGCACCCTGCGTTTCGCATTTCTTGAACTGTTTGCTAGGCGAGAAGATCAACGCTCACCCTAAGCCGAGCCCAGTTGTTTCCGCTCTTTCGGAACAGACGGCGGCAGAATGGACAACACTGACTCCTGCCTTGGTGCAGGAGCAAATTCAGAATGAAGTCCGACGCCGATTCCGATTCGATCTACCGACTGGCTTCTTGGAGCAAGAATTGAGATCTGCACAGCTACTGAGAGAACTCGCACTCAGAACTGGAATCCAGCTCAAGTTGCAAGACTACGTCTTTGACGGAGAGCTCTCCCAGCTCGAGAACGGCGTTGCCTCGGAGGACTCACAAGGAGAACATGAAGCCCGCAATGTCAACGGCTCTCACCCGTCCAGCAAGAAGCAACAGTCGAAGAAGAAAGGTGCTTCCAATGGAGTAAACGGTGTCAAGAAGGGGGCTGCTTCTACCACATCCAGCAAAAAGACACGCAGAGTCACAGTGTTTGAGCCGCAGGATATTCTTAACCTGGTTCCTGTTGTAAAGGACGCTACGCCCAAGAGTTCTTTGGCGGAAGAAGCTTTCGAGGCTGGACGCATTTCGATCAGCCGTGACGATCGGGACCTAGGGCTGGAATTGCTGATGGAAGGTGTCAGCTTCCACGAGCAAGTTTATGGGCTGGTGCATCCCGAGGTGGCCCGATGCTATGCTCTGTTTGCGACGATCGTTCATCACCTCACCGGTACGCTTGCCGTGGAGCGGGCAGAATTGATCAATCGGGCCAAAGCGGAGGGCAAAGAAGATCCCGAAGCTGAACTGCCTCCGCTGAACGAGCATCTGACCATGGCAAATGCCGTGCGCTACCAGCGCCAGGCTGTTACCGTATCTGAGCGTACACTCGGCCTGGACCACCCCGAGACTTTGAACCAGTACATGAATCTTGCTGTACTGGAACGATCTGCGGGCAACGTCAAGATGTCGTTGCTATGCCAGCGACGTGTGCTTGACTTGTGGAGTCTCGTGTACGGCAAAGAACACCCCGATTGCGTCAATGCGCTTTCCAACATTGCTCTCACGCTGCAGAACGCACGACAGTTTGAGATCAGCCTGCGTGTCTACAGGTCGGCACACGAGCTGGCTCTGTCCCTCTTTGGAAAGGACAGCATTCATACTGCCAACCTGGCACACGAGCTTAGTCAGGCGTACACTCTGTCAGGCGATCTCAAGACCGCGCTCGGCATCGAAAAGGAAGCCTGGCGAGTGTTCGAGGAACGACTGGGCAAGGAAGATGCACAGACCAAGGAGAGCGAGGCTTTCTGCCTCAGTCTGGCTGCTTCTGCCGTGCGCGTGGCGAAATTGGAAAAGGAAGCCCAAGCTCGCGAAGCACGCCAGGGCGGTTTCGGCTTTGGCAACACTCGACGAGGAGCTTCTACTGCTGCTGCCAACGTTCCTCGACTAGTCCAGCAACCCAGCATCGCCACCGATGGAGAAGCGCCTTCACAAAAGTCACTTGACGAGATTGTCAAGTACATCCAGGGAGGATCCAACGCCACTCCTTCGAGCAAGGCCAAGGGAAAGTCCAAGAACACCATCAAAGGAGGCCGAAAGTAGCCTCCTCATCATCATTGCAATGAAAACACCACCTCTTTTCTCCCTACGCTGCTGTGCGGAGCCTGCGTCATTGTCCGAGAAAGATCGGCTAGCTGAAGCGGCATTTGCCATGCCGGCCGGGGCGAAGGTCGAGTTGGGGTATTTTTTTGGCAACAAAGTGATCTGACAGCAAACGCGAAAAATCACCTGTTCACGTCCCGGTCGCGTCTGGTATGACATTCTGACACTCGTCCGGGGTGAGTGCACAGCCGGATGTCGTAGCGTAAAGCCCAGAGTGAGCCGCTGTCATGTCACATGGCTGACCCTGAAGCTAGAGCAGGTTGACACAACCTTGAGCCAGATGTGCAGTGGTTGCGTGCATGTTCTTTCCCCCAAACTGTTGGGGCAGTGCGAGTGGAAATCGTTTAGCCGTTTAGGGCCTGGGCATGTTTGTATTGTAGAAGGCCGCTGATCGTTAATGCAGCTAGAAATTGGGCAAATGACTGATCAGCGAAGTGCGTGCAGCAGCTCAAAAATTCAAATTCATTTCATCGATTCTTCCTTCTCGAGTTGTAAAAGTGAATCTGGCCAATTACGCTAGCCGTCTCCGCCTCCTTCCCCCATCCTTCCTCTGTGCGTGCAGAGATACACACATCTGGACTCTCCCCTTTGCTCCTCGTCCACACTCTCCACATCAGGCCGGCTCAACACCGTTGTCCTGTCGCCCCCCCTCTCAAAGCCATCTCAACGCGGCTTCGTCAACATCTTATCGTTGCAACCCATTCTCACAAACACCTTGATGACCTGCTAGCTATCTTCGCCCCTACTTCCGCTCTGGTTTTGGCTTTACCCTCTTTGTCCATATCCTTCCCATTCTGTTCACAATGTCGTCCAACTCAGCATCCACCGCAAGTAGCACCTCGTCGCTCAACCTGGCAGCTCAGCCTCTCTCTTTACCGAGAATCATGCTTCGAAAGCTGGCGTCTCGAGCTTCCAGAAACCCTATCGAGGTCATTGTCACCATCTTTATCGTCGTGACCCTCGCCTACTTCCAGCTTTTGCATGCTGTAACGCATTCCAACTTCTTTGAGCCCATATCATCAGAAGCAAGCAGTCTGGCTGCAAGCTCGTCATATTCTGGCCTCTTCAAATGGGCAGGAAGTCAAGCCACTACAGCCACAAAGACCGAGCCGGTAGCAGTCCCTGACCAGACATACGTCGAGACCGTCTATGTTCGAAAGGCAGGAAAGACCAGCAAGTGGCAGCCTCTCAGCAACTTTGCCCGCACCCGGTCTTCGGTCGGCGTCGAGCTTTCTTCTGTCGTCGATGCCACAGCTCAGACATACTTTGTCGAGCCTGTGCTTATCACGGGGGCTCATGAATCCGCGTCCAGCTCTTCCGCCCAAGAACTGCTACTTCCTTCCATCGCAAATGACCTCGCGCGTCACTTTTCCCCATCGAGCGCAAAAGTCAAGCTCATCAAGGACGAGACGTCACAGCATTCTGCCTACGTTTTTGGCAGTACCTTTCTCGACACGGCAGGCGACAACTCTCCAGCTCGGGCTGAATTTCTTGAAACCCTTGTCGACTCTGGCACCTTGTCCAATGTGCTGCAAAGCTCTCTAGAAACGGTTCCACGACCAGCTGCAGCAGTCTTCAAAATCTCGACTGCCGAACTGGACAAATTGTACAGTGGTCTTCGTATCGTTCCACTCGTGCCAGATGGCGAGTTCAACCCTTACGCTCCCAACAATCTCAAAGGAAAGAGAACCTCGGGCAATGCTGACGAAGTGCAACGCATTCGCTGGTTAGGATACGCCGTCAAAGCTCTCGTCATTCGCTTTTGGGCTCTCCTCAAAAAGTCAGATTCTGCAGATATCTTCGTCATGCTGTCCGCCTACATTCTCATGCATGGCACCTTTGTCAACCTTTTCCTGTCCATGCGAAAGTTTGGCAGCAATTTCTGGCTTGGTACCTCTGTCCTCACATCCTCCACCTTTGCCTTTCTACTGGCGCTGACCTTCGCTTACTACCTGGATGTTACCGTCGATCCGATATGTCTATCCGAGGCCTTGCCTTTCTTGGTGATCCTCGTTGGTTTCGAAAAGCCGTATTTGTTGACCCGCGCTGTCTTCACACATCCCGACATCACGCCTTCCGCCAACTTGACTAGCAACAAAGAACGCTCAGACCTTTTGCTCAGTAATCTCGACCAGGGCAAACCGGACATTGGCACTCTTGGCAAGCAGCCAACCAACGGCGTCTCTGCGGTTTCGCGAGAGGAGTCGTTTGTGCAGGCCTTGACAGAACGACTCAAGAACGACAGCAACCTACGATGGGCTGAGCCAAATCCTTTGCCGGCACACGACATTGTCGTCTCGGCCGTTCATCGAGTTGGCGTCCCCATCATTCGGGATTACATCATCGAGATTGCGGTCATGGCGGTTGGCGCTACTAGCGGTGTCAGTGGGCTTCGAGAGTTCTGCCAGCTTGCTGCCTTGATTCTCATCTTCGACTGCATCTTCCTGTTCGCATTCTTCGTATCGATTCTTACTGTCATGGTCGAGATCCACCGGATCAAGGTCAAGAGAGGTCATCGCAAACCCAAGGTCGATGTTGATCTGTCTCTTGATGCAGACTCTGCCCCAGCCAGTCCTGTCTCTGATACCTCAGTCTCTCGTGATGCTAGTCCGACACCTGCTAACAGACCTCTGTGGAAGCGCATCTTCCGCACCGTCTTTGGCTACATTCCTCTCGAGAATCGCAGGAAGTCTGAGAACCCTGCAGCACGACTCAAACTCCTGCTCATCACCTCATTCTTGGTTCTTCACTCTTTCAACTTGATCTCGACCCTCACCACTCAATCGGCAATCACTCGACACCACGCCACATATGAGCCTTCCCCGTATCAGGTAGTTGCAGAACAGTCGCCTATCTTTGGTCCTTCGGCCAGCGCGGCCATTACCCCTCTCTTAGCGCAACTTGCTTCCTCTTCGCCCGCCAACATTGATCTCGTCGCTCGAATTTCGGAGCCAACCATTCTCGTTCTGCTCGACTCGACTGCTGCCCACTCGCCCTCTCGCAACACTCTTGCCAGTGCTGCGCTCAATGCTTCGGGCTTATTCTCCCAGTCTCTGTCTGCAGGTATTCACCCCGTTCCTCTTGGTCGCTCAAGCTCTTCGCTTGCAGTACTGGACAGCTTCATGAGTGGCTGGACCATCATCGTTGGTGACCCAGTCATCAGCAAATGGATGTCGCTGGCTTTGGGCATCAGCATTTTCTTAAATGCGTATCTGCTGAAGGGTATTGCCACTGGTAATGCCACCCTTGCCGAAGGCAACGCGGCCGGTATCGCCGCTTATGCTGCCGCTCGCTTCATTGGAGCTCACCTGGACAACGAGGCGAGAGCCACAGAAGAGCAGGGCGAGAGACGACGCAGATGGAGTGCACGTGGCGAAAAGCCGCAACTGAATCTTCGTGGTCACAGTGCCGATGGCGTAACAAGCTATCACAAGAGATTGGCCGAGGTGTCAGCAGCCAACGCGTCTTCTCCACTTGCCAAACTGGCGCATCAGAACTCCATAAAGACAGCGTCCAATCACGAGAATGGCAACGCCGACGTACAGAGGCCCGTTGCGATTCCTGCCAAGGCTATCAAGGCGGATGCTGCCGATGCCCTCAAACAGTCAGACGTCCCGGCGAGCTCTGATGGTGAAGGCGCAATCACGGACTCGAGCGACAGAAACCAGGAGATTCGTCAACAAGACGCCACCTATATCGACGCTCAGGGCGAATCTGTGTCGCGGCCGTTCGAAGAGCTCGTTGACATCTACGCTGGTGGCGCTGGTGTCTTTTTCCTCACGGACGAGGAAATTGTTCTGCTCAGTCAGAAGGGCAAGATTGCCGCTTATGCGCTCGAGAAGGTCCTGCAGGACCACGAGCGAGCCGTACGAGTCCGACGAGCGCTAGTCTCGCGTGCATCGTCTACCAAGACGCTGGAGTCGTCCCTTTTGCCACACCGTGACTACGACTATGCCAAAGTGATGGGAGCTTGCTGTGAGAATGTTGTTGGATTCATGCCAATCCCTGTCGGTATTGCCGGCCCGCTTACGATCGACGGACAAGTGATGCCGATTCCTATGGCCACAACAGAAGGAACGTTGGTTGCATCGACTTCTCGTGGGTGCAAAGCATTGAACGCTGGCGGTGGCGTCACAACGGTGCTAGTGCAAGACGCTATGACGCGCGGACCGGCACTAGAATTCCCAAGCGTGGTCTCTGCTGCCAAAGCCAAGCGATGGATTGACTCTCAGGACGGAGCATCCACCATCAAGGCTGCCTTTGACTCGACGTCACGCTTCGCCCGTCTCTCATCGTTGCGGTGCGTAATGGCCGGACGAACTCTTTACGTGCGATTTGCGACTTCGACAGGAGACGCAATGGGCATGAACATGATCTCGAAGGGCGTCGAAAAGGCGCTTGGATTGATGATGGAAGAGTACTTCCCCGAGATGCGAGTCTTGTCGCTCTCTGGCAACTACTGCACGGACAAGAAGCCTGCCGCCATCAACTGGATCGAAGGACGAGGCAAAAGCGTGGTAGCCGAGTCGGTGGTTCCTGGGCACATTGTCAAGACTGTGCTGAAATGCAACGTCGCGGACCTGGTCAATCTCAACACGAAGAAGAATCTGATTGGTTCTGCCATGGCCGGCTCTATTGGTGGATTCAACGCGCACGCTGCCAACATCTTGACCGCCATCTACCTTGCCACGGGACAAGATCCAGCGCAAAATGTTGAGTCGTCCAACTGCATCACTTTGATGGAGGCGATCAACGACGGACAAGATCTGTTGGTCACCGTGTCGATGCCGAGTATTGAAGTCGGCACTGTAGGCGGAGGCACTGTGTTGCCGCCCCAACGGGCTATGCTAGAAATGATGGGTATTGCTGGAGCGCACGCCTCCACACCGGGGGCCAACGCACAGCGTTTAGCTCGCATCATTGCTGCATCCGTCATGGCTGGCGAGCTGTCCCTCATGGGCGCATTGTGCGCTGGCCACCTAATCCAGGCTCACATGAAGCACAACCGATCGGTGCCATCTACTCCTGGCACAATGACCCCACTGCCGCGACCCGAGACGCCCAAGCACTTTGCCGCTAGCATGACGCCTCTTGTCGCACAGCCTATTGGGCAGCCTTCACGCGGATCACCGCCGGGGGTCCGACCTGCCAATCTGTCCATTCCATCGTCCGACAGCGCGCGACGTCTCTCTTCATAGACCCACCCTTTTTTGGCATACTATCTTACAATACATTACAATTTTGTGCTCTCGCGCTTGTACCAAAGTGGTGACCTTGTGGCTATTGACCAAAGTGGTGACCTGCGGCCATGCCCTGAATTTTGGTATGGTCTTTGAGTTGAGGTGCGCTCTCATAGACAATGTTCTGGGGTGCTTCGCGCGTCAAGCCGGAAGATTTGCCCTTGAATCCGAGAAAGAGCAGACCGGCGAGGTCGGCGCCGAGACTTGCGTCGATAAAGAGGGTGATGCTGTCGGTGTTGGACCACTTGACGGGCTTGAGGGGGATGGAGATGAGCGAGTTGGTTGCGTTCGCATCGTGGATGGTGGGGATGGAGTCGAGAGTGGTTGTGATGGCCGAGTCAGGGAGGGAGGAGATGTCGTCAAAGTTGATGCTTGAGGCAGGGAGGTTTCTGTACAGCTTGAGTGTCGCTGGTGTATGCTCTGAATTGGAGGGAGGACGTAGGAGGAGTGTAGATAGTTTGACCGAGGTAGTAAAGGGGATGTGTAGGATGAGCTGGTCGTCGGCGTCCGAGACCAGCTCGGGTGTACTGGCGAAGCGGTCCTGCCAAGTCTTGAGGATCCCGACCCCAGAGCCATTGACTGCCTCGTTGAGCACAACCACCTGGTCACGATCAATACTACTGTACAGCAAGTCCTGTTCGCCCTCGTCGGCTTTCACGTGAGAATCATCGTCGTGGTGATGTTCATGCCCGCAAGATCCGCTGTGGTGATGTTGCGACATGACTCCCTTCCCTGCTGAGGTCGAGCAAGAAGAGCAAAGCAGCGGAACCTGACGTCTCTTGTGGAGCACTGAAAAGCGTACAAATACACAGCCAAATAAAGGAGCGACGTAAAAATGCTTTCGCGTGTTTCTTCTTTTTTGAAGCTGACCGACTAGCTTACAGAGATGTTTTACAATGCTGCGATATATAAGTGTGCGGGTGGGAGAGGAAAGGAGTGCAAGAAGGAAAGCTAGCGCTTGAAAATGGTGACACAGTCTTCGTCCTCGAGTATATGGTCGATACCAACACGCTGTCCGCGTGGGTGCTTGGCCGACTTGCCCCAGACCATGGCGAATTTAAACTGCTTGATAATCTCCTTGTGAATGGCATTGCAGAAATCCTCAATCGAGCTGCGTCCACTCTTGAGAACGACGGGCGCCGAGTAGTCGGGCGCTGCCTTTCGTGGTTTCGTATACACGCGCACAAGCGAAAGCTCCTGCCACATTTTCTCCACCAGCTCGTCGTCGACGTTCCACCAATGCTGTGATGAGATGGGCACACTGTTTGGAATCTTGTACAGCAGATCAAGCTCTTCAATGCTGATCGAGTCGATCTTGTTGAGCACATAGATGCAGGGCACGTAGATTCGGTTCCCCTCAATCACGTCGATCAGCTCCTCAATGCCGGCATCTTGGCGGAAAGATACGTCGGCATTGCTGATCCGGTATTCGGACAGCACCGCCTTGATTTCATCGTGGTCGAGTTTCGTCAGGGGCACAGTGTTGGTGATAGCAATTCCACCTTTGTCCTTTTTGCGGACGACAATGTGCGGTGGCTGCTTGTTGAGCCGGATGCCGAAGCCTTCCAATTCGTTTTCGATGATGGCTTTGTCTCGTAATGGTTTACCTACGTCCAGAACGATAAAGATCAGGTTGCACGTCCGCGCAACAGCAATGACCTGTCGACCTCGACCTTTGCCGTCCTTTGCACCTTCAATGATACCTGGCAAGTCGATGATTTGAATAGGCGCTCCATGCACCTTCATCGTGCCGGGGACTGACGTCAAGGTTGTGAATTCGTACGCGGCCACTTCGGACGTTGTGCCTGTAAGACCAGACATGAGCGTCGACTTGCCGACAGATGGGAAACCGACAAATCCAACGGACGCCACACCTGTTTTGGCTACATCGAAGCCGATACCAGGTCCACCTCCGCCGCCTGATGGGGTGATGAGTTCTCGTTTCAACTTGGCCAACTTGGCACGCAATTGACCCAAATGGTATGATGTGGCCTTGTTCTTCTGCGTCTTGGCCATCTCATCTTCGATCTCTTTGATCTTTTGCACCGTCGTCATCTTGGGCCAGACGTCTTGATGTTGTTTAGGGAAATGGTTGATGGAATGACGTTGGGGTCCTATGCACATGCTGCAAAATTTTCTTGGGCGAGAATATTTCCAGGCCTAACACGTGATTTCTCCACCTTTCACATTCTGTGGGCTTGGGCCACGCGATATGCTCAACACTACCACAACTGACATCAGCAGCTACCCCGACTCAAAAGATGATGGAACCAACGACAAAGCCCACACAGTATGTATTGCACCACATCTCGGTGCTGCGAATCTCGCTGACCGCTCTGCCTGTGACAGCCCGCCCAAGGACGATCCTTTCACCCCAGAAGAGTTGGCTAAGTACAACGGCTCTGACGATTCCAAGCCAGTCTACGTGGCCATCAAGGGCAAGATCTTTGACGTATCTGAGAAGCGAGACATGTACTGTACGTATCACGACAGAGCTGCGTCAACGCTCGAATCGCCTGACTTACAATTGTATTCAACAGTGCCCGGCAAAGGATACCACATTTTTGCGGGCAAGGACGGTTCGCGCGGTCTGGGCAAGTCGTCGCTCAAGCCAGAGGACGCTGTGTCTGACTACAGCACCCTGGATGACAAGGAGCTTAAAGTGCTCGACGACTGGGTACGTCTTGTTCCTGCGGCTCACAAACAAAAGCACGTATACTAATTCTCAGAACACTGGCCATTTCGCAGGTTGCTTACTACACCAAGCGTTATAACATTGTCGGCAAAGTTGTCTCATCTTAACAGTGAGCGCACCTTCACACGTAGACTACACAAATGCTCTTTTCTTTTGGCTGTGAGCTCAAGGAGCCAGTCTGTCGATGGTCCAGGTGTCAGTGTCGGCGGGTTGGGAGCTGTCGATACTTCTGGTGTATCGAAAGCGGTCGTGGAGACGGTTGGGTCTTCCACACCAGAACTCGATTTCGTCTGGCACGATTCTGTACCCGCCCCAGAAAGGTGGAAGGGGGAGGTCGACATTGGGTCCGTCGTACTGGTTGGCTTCGTCCAGGCCTGCGGCGTTGCGCACGTCAAACCTCTCCTCGACCTGCCTGACTTTGTCTTCGAGCTGCGCTCGAGATGAAATCGTGGTCGACTGTGGACTGGCCCAAGCACCAACTCGACTACCAATCGGTCGCGAATCATAGTAGCCCTTTGACTCTGATGGCGACAGTTTCTCCACTCGCCCACACACTCGCACTGACCTATGGAGCTCCTTCCAGTAGAACGCCAGTGAGGCGTACGGATTCTGTGCCAGCTCTTTTCCCTTGCGCGAGTCATAGTTGCTGAAAAAGAGAAATCCTTGCGGGTCAACCTGTTTGAGCAGCACGACGCGGGAAGAGGGTCGTGATACACCGGTCCGCGCATCCACAGCCACTGTCGAGATCGTCATAGCCTCTGGCTCTGGCACGCCATTGTGCAGCGCATACTGGAACCACGTGTTGAACTGTGCAATGGGAGAGGAAGACAGCTCGTCTCGCTCCAAACCGGCCGTCTTGTACTGATGGTGCGACGTAATCGACGTCACGGAAGGACCTTGCTTGCCGACTTGAGCGTCCATCTCTGTGCCGCACGTGCTGTGCCGTCCTCTCAGAGCTAGACGAAAGGAGTTCAATGCCGGACGTACAGACCGTAGCGAGTAAGACAATCGAGCTGTCGAGCGTAGCATGCAAGTAGCAGCAGACCACTGGACGAAATTTCAGCAAATAAGCTCTGACTCCACAATTCCGTTTTTTACGTCAGACCCTTGCACACACCTCACACCATGTACGACAAAGTTCAGCAAAGTTCAAGTCCATGTCTGGCGTACAAAGGAAAATTTAAAGCAAATGGAAGCGAAAACGGGTAAGAAACGATGTAGGGTATGGTCTGAGACAGCGCATCAGATACGGGGCGCATCGTCGTCATCGTCATGTCGGAACGGGTTGGCACCGGTTTTGCTCTTGCTGTTCTCTTCGTCTTCGTGTCCATTGCGGTCTCTGCTGCTCGACGCTCTTCCTAGACCCTCCCCGTAATTGTAACCCACAGGACTGATGGGACTCTTGCGGTCATCAAAATCGTCATCCATGGTACCTCGATCGTACTTTGGCAAATCGCGAGGGTAGTCTGGCTGCTGCTGAGGCGGCGGTCCAGGAGGGGGAGCGTATGCTCCGTACGGGGCAGGCGGGTACACGTTCATCGGATAGGCTTGGGCCTGAGGATCATACGGGCCCTGGTGACCGAATTGCGCACTGGGAGCCTGATTCCTACGTCGGAACCAGCTACCCGATGACTCTGTGACTCGTGATGGATCGCGCAGCTCGCGGACAAAGGCGAAGCTGAAGAGGACAAAAGGTATGCCAACTAGCAGAGTGATGACTAGCCAGACGATTTCCCAGTTTGAATCGTACTTCCACTGAGAGTTGCAGTAAGACTGCGCATCGGCTTCTGACATGACGCTATTGCCATTGCTGCTGCCAAAACCAAAGATACCACCAGAAGAGGCTACGGTGCCTGTGTTGTCGGCGACGCACTTATTGATGATGGTGGTCTTGAACTTGTAGTGACCTATCACGCCCAGTATCTCTGCTGCAATGACAATGGCCAGTCCAGGCACGGTGAGCTTTGAGTAAATTGTAGCGAGCTTGAGGTTGGATCTCAAAGCGCCCACAAAGCCGACAACCTCTACCACGGCTACTGCGAGAAGCAGGGCTCCGATAAGAATATCAAACAATTTCATCGCCGCTGTGTTGCCCTCGTCGTCGACTTTTTTGAAGTTGGAAATGGCAACCAAGAGGACGTAGAGGAAAGTGAAGAAAGACGTGACCATGACCACCGGTCGCATCGATCTGCTGTACACCTTTCGGATGACATTGGCGTAGGCCGGTGGCGCACCCGATGGCGGGGGTCGCGTCTGGTTGTAGGATGGTAGATAGTCGAGCTGCGGCATCTGTTGATGAGTTTGCGCCATGATGACAAGGGCTAGGACCAAACGAGGTGGAAGAAGCGGGACACGTTGCTATCGACAAGGTTGCCCGCCGAATACCTAAAACGGCTGTGCACCTGACTGAGCCAAAGCAGTTTGGGCGCCGAACTGTCGAACTGTGACTGTGACTGAAGAAATCACAATTTCGGCACCCTTGTGTTAGGGCGGGAATCTACCGGTCTCTAGTGATCTAGTTCGGCACTATCTTGACAGCCGAATGATTCTCAACGACCAACGCCGAGATGGTGGCCACGTTGTTTCGTAATGGCTTGCTCTTCACTGCTCAGCCTTCGGAGCTGAAGCCAGAAGCACTCAAGGGCTCTGACATAAAGGACAGATTTGCAGAATGTATGCTTGTTCAAGACGGTCTTCTGGCGTACGTCGGCACGATCGGATCTATTCCGAATGATTTGGCTAACGAGGCAGAGGTGGTAGACCTTCAAGGAAAGCTTGTTGTGCCTGGCTTTATCGACGGTCACTCGCACATGCTTATGTTCGGCCAATCGCTCGACAAAGTTGATCTGACACCGTGCAAAGATCTTTCAGACATACAGCGGGCCATCAAAGGGGCAGCCAATGCCTGTCCCACGGCTCCTAGGTTACTTGCTTCCGGGTGGCTACAGGATATGACTGATGGTGTTGCTCTCGCATCCTGGATTGATGAGGTCGTTCCAGAAAAGCCAGTCTATATCGAAGCTAAGGACTTGCATTCTCACTGGTGCAATACAGCTGCTCTAGCTGAACTCGGCATAACTGACGCAACCCCGAATCCAGAGGGTGGCGAGATCCTTCGCGATCCAGCCACCGGAAAGGCTACAGGTCTGTTGTCAGAAATGGCAAACATCACAATTGTGTGGCCCGCATTGGCCAACCTAGCAACGCATCAAGAACAAGAGATGCAATTTCTCCGCGCTTGCAATTCCTATCTCGCGAGCGGCTATACTGGCGTGGTCGAAATGGCTCTCGATGAGCTGGCTCTAGCCTGCATTCTGCGCGTCAAAGAAACACTCAAAGGACGCCTGCCCGTGAGGGTCGCAGCACACTGGCTTATCCGTCCCGAAAAGTCAGACGAGGAGAATTTAGCCCAGGTCCGTCACGCGTTGGCCCTCAGCAAAATACACAACGACGAATGGTTCAGAGTAGTCGGGGTCAAACTGGTCTGTGACGGTGTAATTGATGGCTGTACAGCCGCTCTTAAAACGCCCTACTATAACGGTACCAATGCAGAACCAATCTGGCCCTACGAAGCCCTGCTTCCCGTCGTACACTATGCGGATTCCGTTGGTCTGCAGCTGGCCCTGCACGCTATTGGCGATCAAGCCGTTCACAACGCTGTTGAAGCCATCGCGACACTCGGAGAGTCCAACACCGATCGGAGCACATCAATACGGTCTCGTCGTCATCGCATTGAGCATTTGGAACTCACCGATCCCAAAGATGTTGAGAAGCTGGGTAAACTGGGTATAATTGCGAGCATTCAGCCCGTTCATTCAGACCCCAGCATTCTGCGAGGATGGTGCAGGATGCTTGGCGATCCCTTCAATCAAGGCCGCTGTGCTCGTGCGTTTGCCTACCGTGAATTCATGGAATGTGGGGCCCCGATCGCACTCGGTTCAGATGCTCCCACCGCGCTTCACTGGGTGCTGCCAAATCTATACAATGCAGTCACGCGAAGATCTGCTAGAAGTCCAGATTCGCAAGACCGGACTACGCCGCAATTCGCATTGCCCCTAGCTACCGCGCTCGCTGCTGCCAGCTATGGCGCTGCATACAGCTGCAGAGCCGAATCATGGACGGGAACCTTGGAAACGGGTAAAAGTGCCGACTTTGTAGTCATCGATACGGATCTCTTCAAGCATCAAACGGAAAGCGGAGACGGGGAACAAACATTGCTCAAGACCAAAGTGTTGCAAACATGGCTCAAGGGAGAACTCGTCTACGACGGACAACCGTGATTAAGGATAAAGCAGATTAATTCGGAACTCTTTCGAGGGGAGAGATGGGTATTGGAGCGCACCAGCCTGTCCCGCAGGTCGGCTTCGCAGTGAGTTAGAACGATTCACTCTCTGGGTTTAACGGTGACGTGTCATTTGGGTTCCACGATGAAGCCAGGGTAGTCGGCAGGGTCTGGCTCGAGTCGTACGCCGGGTTCTGCATCAGACCTGGGTCAGGGATTTGGCCGGGATAGATATCTTCGAAGGGCGTAGGGATCGGTGCGGCCACGACGAGCACCGCCGAGATCGCTGCCAGGAATGCAATAAAAGATCCTTGCATGGTAATTGTGGATTTAAGTACTTCTTGTCGTAGCAATTGC
The DNA here is from genome assembly GCA_023212645.1 of Farysia itapuensis. Lineage (NCBI taxonomy): Eukaryota > Fungi > Basidiomycota > Ustilaginomycetes > Ustilaginales > Ustilaginaceae > Farysia > Farysia itapuensis. The sequence continues at coordinate 335,428 of JALBYC010000007.1, read as the reverse complement.
AGAGGTCCCCAGAAGCGATGTACGCGGTGCGATAAAAACGTTTCGCAAGAAGCTGGGAGGGTGATGAATGCTCCGCTTGCGGGGGAAGATTATATACACCTGGAAGCAGGGTCTGCTGCAACCCATCGGTGGAGCGTTGTTTGTGCTCCACACACGATGCACTGTGCGGTCAGCGGAGGCGAGCCGGCCCTGTCCTTCACGTTTGTGCCCCGCTCACACGCCAGCCATGCTGCATCTTCGCTTGAGGCCCACCTACTATGGCAGACTCGGCCCGTTTGGTTACCGGTCCGCTCTACCATCGACCGATTTCATTGCCGTGCATAAGTCAGGAGTGTGACTCTGACTCTGCGATTCGGGCCGAGCTTGAATTGTGCAGAAAGGCGCAGATGCATAGACAAGAATGGAGCGACTTTGGACCACGGAATTGGTCGGGAACATGGTTGCAAGACATTAGCACGTGTAAGAACATCTGATTCTCTCGAGATAAGGTGCAACGAGAGAAGAAAAGAGAACAAAAAGACACACGCTCACGATCGCGCATCCCTTGAGCCCGCCACTTGAATTTCATCGCGCCCCGCACGGCGGGCGTGGACAGATTGCGGGAGCAAATGAGACTGTCCACCCTACCCTAGCAACCAGGCGCCCGTCAAGCTAGCCACAATCGCAAACGCACATCAGCTGCATCTGGAAAATGCAATGATCGTGTGCCTTTTGCATCGGCTATGCACGTCGCTATCCGTTGCCAGAGCTTAGCACAGGATGTCCTGCCGCAGCATTGGCATCTCCCCACGCTTTGCTGGCACATTGCTTTACTCACGGAATACATCAGTGGACGTCTTTCTTGCCTGCATGGGTAAGCCAATGGTGGCTATCCTCAGCTGACCCTGTGTGGTGGTAATGCCGGGTGACGTGGTGACACTTGTTCACATTTGACCTCGTCAGCCTCATCTCTACGCGCACAACTTCTTCTAGTGTGGGAGCCACAGCTGTACTGAGCATAGACACTCAACGCCGTTTTTGCCGGCACGTCCTTCATCTTATTAGACCTTGAGCAACCAAGCTCGGTACCCGTACTTGGCACGATTGGATTAACGTTTTCTTTTAGCTTAGTTTGCATAGCCTTGTTGCCCTCTGCCCTGGGATCTAGGTTGCATCTACTGATAAGGTTGATATTGCTGTTGCTCTCGAGTCAAACGCAAAAGGATGTTACGGCGAAGAGATTGAAGTCCACGGCGTACCGCTTCCTTGTAGTGTGATCACAGAAGATGGACCATTTACATGTTACCGGCTGTTGCTTGTAAGGCACCAGGTTACGAACAACACATCAAACGTCTCTTTCTAGATCCGAGCAAAGTGGTTGACAAACCATCGTGTGCCGTTGCTTCCTGCCTCGTCGCGAACGACCATGGCGGTAGTGGTCTCGAGCATCTCCATCATCTCGTTAACGAGGAGGATGGGTACGTTTTCCTGCTCTGCGATTTCAATAGCAGAAGCGCCTGATCCCCATGGCGACAGATTGTCGCCTGTCTCGCGTGGTCCGAGTTCGATGCGGTTTACTTTGTGTTCCCATTCGAGCGTGTCTAGGAAGTGGAGAATGCGGGCGGCGAATGCATCGTCGCTGTACTGGGGTGTATGGAGAACCGAGAGTCCTGACTTGAACGTTTTGATTCGGACAGAGGGTGTGGTTATGTTGGGCAGGTAGACTGCAGCGCTGCGTAGGGCTTGAGGTGGTACAAGTGCGACTCCTCGAACGCGGTTCCAGACACACCACACTTCATCGAGCGCGACGATCCCCCTTGCTTTTCCTTTGCCGCCTGATCCCATCATGCCATTGGTGCCGAGTAGAAGTCCAGCCAATTCTCGCGCGAGCTCGCGATGATATTCTTGCTGATCACGCGCCATATCTGCCGTCACCGCCGGGGCTGAAAGGCCGAGCTGAACAAGTGACGAACGAATGAGCGTGGCGGCTTCCGGGTCTGGCTGCGTTGGAGCGTCCGGATCGCCAGTAGCACGAGCCGCTGCAGCTGCCTGCTCTTGTTTCGTGAGCTTGGCGTTGAGCGCTTCCGCAAAGTCGACCATCTGCTTGGCCCGCGCCATAAGTGCCTCTAAGTCCTTGAGCGCACCCTGCATATCATCGTTTTGCAACTTCGCGGCAGAGTCTACAGAGGATAGAATGCCGTCAATGCCGACTCTTCGATTAGCGGCAGCTCTTCCGTCGAGATCTGGTGTGTTTGCGTCGCGACTGTTCTGCAGGCGAGCGATGCTCGTCGAAGCAGACCATGCTTTTGCACGTAACGTCGATCTGAGCAGACTGTAGAAGGGCTTGTCACCACCTTTGCGGAAACTTAATTTGACCGAGCTGGTGGGAATACCGGGCGTTGACGAGCGAGTAGGCGCGATGCTGGCGGCGTCGAGACTCTTGCGCGTAGGCGTCATCGGCGCAGACGCGGAAGAACGACGAGGTTCTGCCTCCTTGAAGTGACGACCAAGACTGGCGCCACACATCTCGCAGCTCGTCATGGACGGGTGGTTGTGGAACGTGCAGATCGAACATGTTGTCGAAGGTTTGGACGTGGACGATTCGTCGAGGAGGGGGGTGGGTGATGGCCGACTAGAGTCGTCTTTGGATCGTGATGGCTCCTTTGTCACTCCGCATAGTTCGCATGAGGAAGCGGAGCCGGTATTACTGAAACCACAAATGGCGCACACCCAATTGGCTGTGAGAGCGACAGGTTCAGCTGTAGCGGCGGTGACGCGCCAATCTTTTGATGTTGTAGGCGAGAGATCAGGCGAGTCTGACGGAGCCAATGTCAGTGTGATTTTGGGGCTACTTTTCAAGAAGCCAGCGTAGAACTCGGTCTGCTTGATCAGAGATAGCTCTAGGCTACACGAATAGCGATGAGGCTGAGCATCGTCAATGTAGAGCAGCCTGTGTGAGGTGAGATAGACGGTGCCGCTGCTCTGGTTCAAGGTCTTGTCCTTTCCGTCATACAGTCCGATTCCTTCTTGCAGACTGACAACTTCTTCATCATGCAATAGAACAGCACCGATGGACGAAGTGCTGGCATCGATCTGTCTGAATCGATCCATCACCGTTCCACGTCTGGCAAGGCATGTGTCTGTTGCTCGGAAGGTCAAGAATCAGGGTCTGAGATCTAAAAGCTATCGGTGGCCCGATGCTCAACCGATGGCCTGATACTCTTTCACAGACGTGCGCGTCTCGCTTAAGAGTGGAGAATTACAATTTAAATTGAGTGGGCGCAATTGTGCATGTAATTGCGATCCGCATTCTGCAGAAAAGTGGTTTCTACTTTCCCATACCCCGCAACCGTAAACCGCAGCCAAGCTTGGACGGCAACCACCATCCTCTTGTCCCCTATCGCTATGGCTCCGCCTCATTCTCGCGCGCCTGTCGCGCCACAGTTGCTTGAAATCCCCCTCCAGCTTGCGGTCGTCGCTTTCTCAGTCACGTTGCTCGGATTGTCGGCCTGGGACTTTGCTCGATGGAAAACACTCCGTGACCGCACCAACATCAATGACCTCGTTCGACTCGAGGACAACGGAATGCAGAATGTAGTCATCGCGACCATGATTGTTGCAGCAATCACCTTTGCCTTTGGCAACCTGGCCGCTTTTCTCGCATGTGTTCAGTTCCCAAAACGTCGCGGAGAGAGGACGGGCAAGGGCACGTTTGGCTACATTCTTGTTGGTCTCGTTGAACTCACTCTTTCGGGTGCCTTGACGGGCATTGCGTCCGCATACACCGCATACGCTGTGCAGAAACACCCCTCCTTCTCGCGCGGGCCAAACTATTCAGAGCCATTCACCGACTCGCAGAAAATCTTCCTCCGCTCCTTGTACAACCAATTTGTCAATGGCCAGACCTCCAACACGCCCACCACCACAACACAGTCTCTTGCAGCGCTCGGTGTCTGGGCAAACATCGACAATATCGAAGAGGCCAATGCATACTTGGCCCAAAATCGATACCTCAATTACACCACCTACCGCATCACGACGGCAATTGCATGGGTCACACTCGCCACCACCTTCTTTGTCACTGTCGTTCACTTTGCCCTCCCGATTGTCCTCAAATTCTTTGGCATGACACGCCCTCCCAAGGGCGAAGAACCTGCTCGCTACCGACGCAACCCCGCACCTGCCGCTTATGGCAGCCGTCGAAACGATGGCTACAAGCACGAAGAATACTAATCTATCCAGAACCCTCTCCGGCTTTCCCGCCCACCCGTTCTTGCTTACCCCCCCCCGGATATTCCCCTGCCTTTCGATTTCTTTCCGCGACTGTCGCTACTTTGATGCTATTAAATGTGACTGTATGCTATGCTGACTATGCTGTATGAAGGTAAGGGTCTAAACATGGAAGATGACAAAGAGCCAATGCCGGAGAAATGCAAGTGGGAAAACGATCGTCTGTGTCATTATCGAGGCGAACGACTCGACAAGGGAATGGGAAGGAGTGCTGCTCTGCAAGTCCGATTTTGTCAAAACTGGCCTAATGTGCAGATTGTCAAGGTAATCATCGACGGTGCGGCTTGTTGTGAGGGGATGGTGCCGATCTTCTGCTATGGAGATGGAAGGTTCGATGGATGCGGTATGAATTGAAGATTGAGCTAGTTGCTGCTCCAAGAGGCGAGAGAGGTGATCAATTTTAAGGTGTAGGGCCTGATTGGCCGTTTGACTGGCGTTGAAGAGTGACACCATCATGTAGGTCAGGAGCAGCGTCCACAGCAGGTGTGAGATCCGAAAGACAATGCCGCTTCGGGAGGGTGGCGACGTCGACCTCCCTTCTACCTCGCGCGACTGAAGTGCTGCTAGAACTTGTCTCAAAATGTCCTCACTCACCGGTGGAGATTCTGCAAGTGAATCTGTTCGAGTCGCCGTTTTCTCGTCGACAGGCGGCTGCTTGGGCTGTTGGTGCAGGGTTTCGTGTATCGTGATCTGGCTGGGTGGATCGATCTGCGCGCATGGGATGCGCAGACCTGGAAATTTGCTCTTGTCAAGCTGGGAGCATTCAGCATGACCCGCGATGCTGATGGTCAAAGGCTCGGTTGACTGCACAAGAGGCAGCAGGTTGAACGCCACAATCAGCACGTTGGGCGTGACGAGAGAACAATGGTTCGCCGCTTCGGCCTTGCTTCCCACAGCAGGGGAAGAAAAAGCAAATCGACTCTGCTGACCGGCCGAGGGCGCGCCCATGTCCAGGGAGAAATCTAGCCCAGCTTGGTTGAGCCCACTGAGGGGTGCTACTTTGAGCAAATCCTCTTCGTCTACTGATTCGCCGAGGCTTAGGTCCGGCCAGACTAAGTTGTCAACAGCTCGACCTGGAAGAGGTACTACTGGACTCTCTTGGTCCTTTTTGCCAACACCACCCATGGTCCAGCTGACGATGCCGTGCGAAGCATCCACCGCGGTCGGAAGCCAGTTGACAGACGCGTTGGCAGAATCGAGTTGCAGATAAAGAAATACTTCATGCTCCAGACCTGCGTAATACGGCCTGGTAAGCTCTACAGTGGCGTGAAATGCGATCTTGCTGCCATCATGCACCAACCCATGCTCGAACTCGCAGTTAGGGTTGTATTCGATTGTGCTCGTTGCAGATTCTGCGCGCAGAGCGCAAGGCAGCACGAGACCAGAATTGTTGTCCAGCATATAGTTTCCTGCTTGGTCGCTCGCGAAGCGGAGCACAACAGCATCGCACGACTTGAATGGTCCCTGTATGGTTGCGCCGTCATTTTCAGAGTCAGATTCGTCTGAAGGCGGCTCGAGGATCGTCATGTCGCCATCGTCGCTCGTGCCAACTTCAGAAGCCCTGGAAGATCTGGCTGAGCTGCGTCGACCGGACAGTACTGGCGGATCGACTTCCACAGCAACCTGTTGCATCCCGTGGGATCCAACGATGGACTCGTCCACAGTGAAACGTAGGTAGTTGTTCAGACAGAAAGGCTTTGGTAAGCGTACTACAAAAGGACCGTACGGCGGCCGTGACAGTAGCTCAACGCGTACATGCAGCGCAACCATGTATATCGAGGCCTCCGTTGAAGCTGCCAGCTGGATGGAGCCGTCATTGTGAGTGTAAATCGTGGGAAGATTGCGCTGGCTAGTTGCACTGTGTGAGAGGGAGAGGGGTGTGCCGAGATTCTTGGCCGCCGCCACAGCTGTGGACGAAAGAGCTGGAGCTGATCCAGATGAGTCCAGACGAAAGATGTGTGCCTCTTGCAGCTCTACGCCTGTTTCGGTAGTTAGCGGGACGGCTTCATCGGGATAGGTCGAGGTGAGGTCTAGCTTGAGGTAAAGAATGTAAGAGGCGCCTTGAGAGCTTGCTTGGCCTCTGAGCACGAGCTTTTTGCAGACCCGACTACGGCTCACTGCTGACACAGAGCCTAGCGAGCTTCTCCCCGTCGAGCTTCTTGCGGCCGCCATCGAGCTCAGCTGTGCGAGGAGGTGTGTGCTGGTTGAGCTGCTGAGAAGTGTTGCATTTGCGTGTCGGTGCATGTATGCATGTCGCGAATGTCGGTGAAGAACAACACTTGTTAGACCGCAATATTCCCGATCGGAAGAGCGAAGAGCGAAGAGCGGAAGAGGGAACGGCACGTGAGGCGTGAGGAAAGCAAAGGCGCAAGATTTTTCAATCCTTCTCATCACTGTAACCCCCCTCTGACGACAAAGTACCGACAGCATGACAGCGCCACTCTTCGCAGCGCGGCTGAGTGCCTCTGGTCCAGCGCTCGCGTCTACGTCGCGTAGCACACTAGCGACATTCACAACGTCAGCACGCGTGCGCAATGATGAGCCAGCGGCAACAGCAAGTGAGCCAGAGTCGAGTGATGCTGCTGTTCCAAGAGGTCGCAGACCCGGGGGCAGAGGCAGGGCTGAGACTTTGGCTCCCTACCCCGAATGGATCAAGACAGCCGCCAAGGCGTTTAAATACCCAAAGCCAGGCATGGGCCCCAATTGGATCGGCAGAAACCCTTTCCCTCTCAATCCCTCGTTCAATCCCCCACCTCCTGTTCGGCAGAGCACAAGAACAACGATCTGGAACTTACACGCTGGAAATCCCGAAAAATGGACGATTCGAGCACTGTCAGAAGAGTATTCGATCGGCCTGCCACGTATGAAGGCCATTCTCAGACTAAAAGCCCTAGAAGAAGACTGGGTCACTGCGGTAAGTTGCTTTGAATCCCCTCGCCCAGCCGCTCGTATGATGAGCAAAACAAACACAATTCGATTAGTCTTGAAGACATCTACATGGTTACCAACTTTTACAATCCTTACTATACTGATTTCAAGCGGCATGGTCTCGTGTGCCGAGCTCCTTTTTTACTGACCGATCTTGCTGTTGCGCATTGCATTTGACAGAACAAGCCTTTGCAGATCGACTTCCAAGCCAACATGGATCGTTTGCTCGGGGCACAAGACCGTACACGCGTACCCGAAGAGAAGCCGGCAGTCAAGACCAAAGATGGCTCCATGCGCGGCATTCAGCACGAAGAATTCTCGGATACAGAGCCCCTCTCCACCCCTTCCGTACTGGGACCCGCTTTGGCTGCTGAATTCGAAAGTCGAAGGGAGGCACTTGCACATCTCTACACAGGCGGTCCCGACCGTACCGCCATGAGTGAACCAAAAGTCGTACGCCCGGCTGTCGCCAAGCGTACAGGTCTGCAGATTGTTAACGTCGCCGGCGAATCTTACCGAGGCGCAGGAACAATGGACAAGAACATTCGACGAGCTGCCAAACGCCAATTCCAGAAGGATGAGAAGGCAGACAATAGCAGCGTAGAAGTCAAAGGTGTCAAAGTAGGGAAGCGCAAGACGAAGATCACGCTCAAAGGAACCAAGACCAGGCCTGAAGTCAGGTCGGAACAACCAGATGGCAAGCCAAAAGTAACGCCAGAGGCAGTCAGCAAAATCGCCCCGACGCTCACGACAAAGCTGATGTAAATGGCAATCGTATTTGCACGTGTTTTTAAGCATCCTCGAGGTGTGTGTGTGGTGTTGTGGCAGCCATGCTTTAAGAGTAGAGAGCGAGCACGCGGTCTTCGACGCCGTCTCCGATCCAGCGTACTGTGGAGTTGTCCACGCCGACCAGCTCGAGATTGTCGCGCTCGGCAAGGTGCAACTTTGCGAACTCGGGGGCTTGGCCGGGTGCGGTTGGATTCATGCCCTGCATAGGTGCTGCTGTCCCCGCCATTCCCGCCATATCGCGTGTTCCGTCAGCAGCTGCGGACCAAGCAGTAGATTAGTATTGTGTGCGCCAAGCAGGATTGGAATTCTATTACGTACCATTATCTCCGCCGAGAACGAGGCTGTAGACCGCGTTGAGACCAAAGAGAGTCAAGAAGTACCACGAGAGCGACGAAACCCAGGTGACGTCGAGATCGGCCGTCTCGATACCACGCTGTAGCATCACTTTGAATCTCAGCGTCAATGGGAAGGGCAACTTGAGGAGCACAAAGCCAGAGAAGAAGAAATTGATCCAACCCATGATGAGGGTCTGCGGAATCATCATGACCATTTGCTTCTTCATGCCGTCCATCATACCGTCCATGCCACCTGCAGGCTCAAATGGATTCTTGAACTCGTCCTTCTTCTCTTCGGCCTTGGGCTGAAGGTAGGTGCCGTTGGCCAGTGCGTCACCGAGAAACGCTTTGCGAGACAGGAACGAGGCGGGTGGGAGGTTGAAGTAATTTTGTCTCAGTGCACCTGTGCGTGCCAAGATACGTCTTTGTGCAAGAAGCGCGTTAGTAAGGAGAGCCAAGGGGGTTTGAGTAGCAAGAGGGCCACTTACTGTTCTCGAAGTGCAGGAGCTGGGATCTTCTTGGGTGGGGAATTGAGCAGAGAGATGACATTGTGGCGCAACACTCCCACCAGAATCATGACAATCAGGATTGGGATCAACACCCAGTCCCGGATGGCGCTGTCGAGGAAGAGCGACTGTTCGAGCGCCATGATTGCGACAGACTTGATCGTGGTGATGGGGCGAGTGTCGGTCATCTGCGCAAATCCACGTTATACACGTTGAAAGATCCGTGCATCGATCTAACAAATTCTGCTAACACCATCTGGGCCTATCTGAGCTATCCTCTGCTTCTCGTCATCACAGCATGCACACAGTCTGGCTATGACAGAGCCGCTTTTGGGCGTCATACTGGCCACGTCCTCGTCCCGTGGCTCGCACATTGTCTTTCGATGGCCAAACAATCCACGCTTGTTCAAGCGGTACTCAAAAGTACGCTACTATACTGAACGCCGACCTCGCCATTCAAAGCAACACCTCGACGACGAGCTGGACCCAGTCCGTCAAAAAGCAAAGTGGGACAGGCATGATGAAGATGAAGAAGATGAGGATGATCACACACGGTCCGAATCTCATGGTCAGAGCGACACCACCTCGTCCTCTGACGCAGAGGACTCAGACCCTTCTGCCGCCGACGACGACGACTATCGCTCAAGTCGTGACAAGAGCGAAGCGGCGGTGTCCCATGGCAGATCTAAAGCAAGCGGAAATGCTGCAAGTCGGTCCAAGAGCAAGTCTCGGTGGCCAATGACGAATGTCGAAGAATCCAGCGCTCGTTCCAACGGGAACAAGGAAGCCAATTACGACAAGAGCCCAGATTCCGACACTGGAGCTTCGCATAACCATCTCTCGCCCGAAGAGAAGGCACGGCGGGAGGAAAGAGCAGCGAGAGCTTACAAAACGTATCTCGGCTACGATGTCGACATTCTTGCTAGTATTCTCAACCCGAGGCAGGAACTCGCGCACCAAAAGTTCGAACTGGTGGTAGATGACTTGGCTTTTCTTGGCCATCCTGTCTGCGTCGGGAAAGATGGGAATTGGGGTGAAGTAGAACCAGACAATGATGCGTCTTCTTCCAGCGTTGTCAAGCCTTATCGTGTCAACGATGCCCAGGACAAGGATGGCACTCGCAATGCCTCGTCTTCAGATCCAGCTCCTGCCAGAGCTACACGCGCTCCTCTCACACAATTTCACTTGGTGCTGGTGCTCGATCGACCTGATCCCACTACTACACTGGCCGGTATGGACCTGTCATCCTGGCTTCAGCTCTTTTACGATAACATCGTATTCAAAATGACGGCCGCATTGTTCGCGGAACAAGTCCGAGCCGAGTACGTTGGTCACGAAACAGAAAAGCTCCTTGCACTGCGAGAACGATGTATGGACGACGGCCAATCATACTCGGCGTACGCTGCCCAATGTCTTGGTATTTCCTCGCTTGCTCGCTGTCTGCGCGATCTACACAAGAGCATTAGCACCTCTTCGGATGCGTTTCTTACCATCAACGATCGTATGGAAGTGCACGTGCAACTTCCGCCTATCCTTCAGGACCCGGCCAATCTGGTCAAGGTCTCGGATATTGAGACAGAACTTGACCCCAACGATCCTGTCTTTCTCTCGGGCGGTGGATTTGCTGGGCTCGGTAAAGAGGGTGCTAACCAGGATGGGGCCGGAGGCAACTACGAGCGTTTGCTCAATCTCAGCCCCCACGAGCTCACTTTTGAGGAATGGACGAGGACAACGGGGCCCTACCTACTGCCGTGGAAGACATTGCTACTTCTCAACGATCAAACGGAATCTGCTTTGCAGGGTTCTGCAGCGGATAGTCCGCAACGCGCACAATCTCCTGCCGGCCAGACATACGGTTTTGAGCAGCTATCGCGCAAATTTACCGCCCTCTTCCGCCCTTCGTTGCACAGCGTGCTCAATTTTAGCGAGGTCGCGGATCTACTCGGCTGGGATCTATACGAAGACGTGTATCCAATGGTGCGACATTTGATATACTATCGCCAAGCACGTGTGATCGACATTCCACGCCCGGGGCACGTCTATGGCATCTCTCCTTTGTTCGACTTTTCTATCTTGCCAATCCTCTCTCGAGCCTGGGCACATGCCTTTTTCGACTTGCCGCCACTTGCTGCATTTCTATCGCATTTGTCCTCATCAATGCGTCCGCTGAGTGCACTGTTCCCAGGCCGTCACCAAAAGCAGCTTGCACTAGACGTGCTCATCTGGCTGCTCAGGCACGATGTCGTTGTCAAGCTGCACGTTCGTCTGCGTCTCATTGCTACTGAGGACGTTAAGCGCAAAACGGTCCAACGACGCATCCAACAGCACGAGCGACATCGTGTCAAGAAAGAAAAAAGACAACGGCGCATAGCACGGGCCGAAGCAAAGCGCATGAAGCAGTCCCAAGCAGAAGAAGAAAAGAGGCGCAGGGCAGAAGCCGATTCGATAGCATCTAAATCCGGCCAGACTGGCCAAAGCCTCGAACAAGACAGGAGGGGACGCAGTAGAGACCGCGAACGTGGTCCAACACAATCGGCGGACACGTCGCGGCAACAGTCAGCAGCGGCTGGGGCCTCTGCTGAAGTGACTGAAGGTCCGGTCTCACGGCTGAGCAGTTCAAGGCCAGTGCTCTTGCCTGACGCAGACAGTGTCGTTCACGCCGTTGGCACGGCTGCTGCTATCTCAGCCTCATCGGGCGGACTAGATGCGGCCGCACCAAAGCACGGCGCCCATCACCATCACCATCATCATCATCACCACCACCACCACCACCACCACTCAGATCAGGCCTCAGACACGAACCGCCAACAGAACGCGGTCTCGCTTGGAACTTCCGCTCCAATCCACGCTCACAGCTCCGTCAAGAAGCCACTGGACGAGATCAAATTTGAGCGTCGACCGGTGCTGCGGTCACGGTCTCCTTCAACCATGCAGACTGCTCAGCCTGCGTTGTCGGTCAGCTTCAGCAACGTTGACCGACCTGCAATGTTTCAGCGCTCGCGTGCCGACACCATCGGTTCTGGGTCTTCCAGTGGTGGCGGCGCACGCATGTCACGTCCTGGCACGCCAAATACGAGCGAGCTGCACCCTGGTAGCCGTCTTGTTCCATCTTACGTTCGCGACCAGTCGGCAGGACAGTCGTCAGGCGCCTCTTCCAGCGTGGAGGGTTCGTTGCCGCCTAGAGCTCGACGCAGTACGCTGAGTGGAGTCAAATCAGCCGCTCGATCGCGGTCGCCTTCCCGGGCACGCATGAGAGTGCGTGGATTCGGCATGGGCGCCGAGGTCGAAATCGACGACGATGACGACGAGGAAGACGACGGGGCTGCCCGGCCCATCGACGTCACTTCGAAGAAAGAAGGCCTGTTCGGTACCGCAGACGACCCGACAGCGTTGGCTGGCGACACGACACTCACCCAGGCGAGCGTTCGATCGTCAGGCTTGAGTGTACGGGGCAGACAAACACAGACCGGTACGCGACGGCGGATCTCTACCGCCAGTGAACGGCCGGAGCTCCCACCGCCGACTGAGAGCGCATCAAGCGTTGTCTCGCGTTCCTGCTCGTCGTGTAGCTCCGAGACGTCCGGATCGGTTTCGTCGTCGAACCTGTCACTCTCTTCGTCATCGGGCTCTTCGTCTGCAGACGAGGACGTGTCCTCATCGCTTGTCGAACCTCTGCGTCGTCGGCACCGAGCTCGACGTCACACGCAGCCAGATGCTTCCGCATCCGCGTCACCCATCGACCACGCCCATTCACCCAGCGCAGGTAGACTCACAGACGCGTACCAAGACATCGACTTGACCGAATCGCTCATTATCGAACCATCGCGCGCATCGCGCCGCGAAAATCAGTACATCGCCACCATGGTCGAGCACAAAGACGCGCTGACGGTCAAACTTTTTTTCCGTTTGCTACCCTACCTCAACGGTAAACACACCATCGACGAGATCGAGTACCGTGTCAAAATGCGACGCAAAGACATCCGCCGTCTGCTGACAGTGTTTCGACAGTCGATCTTGACCTTCATGCACCCCTAATGGCACCGTGCTAGTTGAACACAATCTCATCGTTGGCAGGGTTGTAAGAATTGTTAAGCTTTGTTTTGGGGGCGTGGCTGTTTTCGTGGTTTTAGGTCATGAGAGGTTGGAAGGAGGAGGAGAGCACTTTCCGGCCCTGCACGACGTCTGTGGCGAGACGGGCGATGTTGGCCTCGGCAATAATCACGTCGGGTGAGAGCTCCGTGTCGAGGGCGTACCTGATGCCGAGCGAGATTTTCTTGGCCTGTTTTAGGTCCCAGATGGTGAAATCGTCCGGGTCGGTGTGTGCGTCCGATACCAACGGGCGGGGGATTGGTTCCGAGGTCGAGGTTGGCGATGTGGGTACGACACCATCGCTGCGCGCGATGGTTGGGCTGGTGGCGGTGGAAATGGATAGACGGTGCGGTTTCGTAGTCGGCAAGGAGTAATGTACAATCTTGCGGATAATGGTGCAGATCTCGTCCAACTGGTCCGCGTCTTGATCCAGCAGCTGCGCATTGGGTGTGGGGACGTAGATCTCGAAAGGGTCCGAACGCGCGAGGACGTTGTGTTTGGCATCGTGATGGTACCGCAGTTCGTACATCCCAGGCACCCAGGGAAGCTTGTCGTCGCGAAAGACGGTGGTTCCCCGAACTTCCGTATCGGACTCGCGAGCGTTGCCGTCCGATCCCAAGCCGGTGGAACCAGAGCCAGTGTGAACGTCTCCGTCCCACTCGTCTTCTGCTACACCGAGCCATTTGCCCTGACTAGAGATTTTGGTGACTAGAGCAGCTTTATCGGCGCTCTCCTTGCCGCCTAAGCGCGACAGAAGGTAGAGACCAATCCAGTCCCGTCGTGAATGAGTGGGTGCGGCAGTCCAGCGAACCGTGATGGGTTCGCCAAGATGGAAGCGTGGCACTGATGAAGGTCCCACGTTAGTCTCAACACTCTGCACCCGAACATTGTATCGTTCTTTGTCCACTCCGTCTGATCGCAGTTTCTCGTCGTCTTCCACACGAACGATGAGTAGACGGTCTCGACTGTGCTGCAGCAGAACCTTGGTGTCTTCGAGCATGCCCTCGAACCTCGGCTTGGACTGCTTGAAGAACTCTTCAAACGCCTCAGCTGCATCACGTTGGACTTTTTCCAGAGTGCCCTGCACATTCTTGACTGTTGGATGTTCCTGAGCTGCTCTGAACAAATCGGAGTGTCGCGACCACTGGGATCGAATCTGCTTCGTGACACCCGAATCTTTGCGCAGCGCTGCATTGCCGTAAAGCTTGCGCATGTGCGGACCCTCGACAAAGGAGAGGAAGCCCCAGTGGGCAATGTAGGAGATGATGGCCATGGTCAGGGTTAGCTTGGACCCGGAGACGAGAGCCAGACCGAAGAATGCCGCTCCACCCATAGATCGTTCTGGGTTGTTGAGGAAGCGGTAAATGCCAGTGTAGTACAGCTGATGCGGGTATTCGTCGACGAAAAAGTCTCCGTACAGCCAGCCAAAGGGACCTATAACGTTGTATGAGGAATTTGCGGTCCAAATATGCAGCGCGACAAGTAAGAGACCAAGCGTATGTCGCAGCAGATTGGTTCCCACCGTCCAATCATCGTAGTCAGAGTACGTATAGCAATTCCAGGCAAGGGCACCAAACGAGAGATATGTCATCACCAGAGACGTGTTGTACATCACTTTCCAGTTGGCGAATGCCTCAAACACGGCATCTTGCGCCTTTGTGTAGTGGTACGTCTTCAAGTAGTGGCGAACGATCCATTTCGACTCAGATTGGCGTGAGAGAGCGATTCCAAGACCGAAGGAATGGATTACGCGCCATGCAAGTGCATTGAGGAAAAGCATGGTCAGACGTGCCGTTGTGCCCATCGACGGCAAGATTAGAGGAAAGATAGCGTATGCTGCGCCGACCACGAGCAAGAAATCGTTGGCCCGCATGAGATCCAAGTTGCGGAAGACGACGGTGTCCTTGCGAAAAATACGGTGATGCAGATCGTGAAGGGTCGTAGCTCTTGGTTTGTTGCTTGTTCTGCTGTTCAGATCGGTGAGACGCGTTTGTATGGCATCATTTGACGAGGAAGAGGTGCGCAAGGCAGTCTGGCGGATGTGCTGGTGCAGAGTTTGGTCATCGTCTTCGTTGTCGCTGTTATCCTCTGCGTCTGAAGATATGGCAGTACTGCTTGCGGCCTGGCTGGAGCTTGGTGCGACTAATTCCTGTTCGTTCTTTTCAGCAAGAGCGGGAGGGGTGCCGGCAGCGTCTTCGCGAGCAGCGTTTCGGGAAGCTGCATTGAAAGGAGCTTGACGCAAAGGTACCCTCGCAGCAATTGGTTTCCTCTCTCCGTAGGTTCGCTCGATATGTGGACCCTCGAAGAACGTCATGAAGAGGAACTGGGAGAAGTGGGCCGCGAGCGATACAAAAAGTACAGCGTAACTGCCACTGACCAGTGACAGGCCATAGTAGCCGGCATAGCCGATAGAGTACATTGGATCTGGGGCGATCTCGTAGACACCGTCAAAGACAAGGCTCTGGAGACAGAGGAAGAAGCAGTCACCCCAATACCAGGCATAGTCTTTGACGACGCGGTGTGCGTCCATCTTTACCCACAGGTTGAAAAAGATGAGCGTCCAGCCGGCGATCCAGCGCAAGACATGCATGGCAACCGAATGACCTTCAGGAAGGCTAGTACAAGAAAAGGCAAACAAGGAGTAGGCGACGAAGTCGTTCAGTAGAATGACATCGACCATGCTGCGAAAGATGAGCCAGACGTTGTAGTCCATGGGTGTAGCCTCAAAGTCGTAGTCATTGTCCATTTTGGTGACAAGCTGTTGCTTGACCCACTGATGGACTTTGGGCCTACGTTCTGCATCCATCCAGCCGTGCAGCTTGATCTTGCGCACGATCCAACCCTTTTCGCTCTGTTGCTTGAGGATCCAGCCTAGACCTAGATTGTACGACCCACGCCAAAAGGCAAAGTAGACAAAAAAGAACAGCTGAGCGGCGCGACGGGAGAGGGCAAAGTAGCACACGATCTGAAAGACGAGCGAGACCACGGTAAAGATGTCGAGTGGAGTCTTTGGTTGTCTTGGATCAAAGATGGACGAGAGCATGTCGGGCGTATGCGGCACGCTGAACACTGCACATGGCCATGTTGGACGGCGGAGATGGGACGAGCCAGTGCGGGGGGAGCGGGCATTGCCGAAGGAGGCGTTCACAAGCGGACAGGTGTCAAACAGTGGGTCAGTTGATGTCACGATGCAGTACAGAGTGTCCAGCAGGAGGCACGGCAAGAGAGCAAGAGCCGACGACAGGATGCAAGTGGACAGTTGTGCCGCGGCCCATCTGTCGGCTCCTGTCACCAAGCCGAGATCTGCAAGGAACCGCCAGGATGAGAAGCTCGACTACGTACCTGTACCGTCGGGTGTTCTGCCTATGACGCTGGGCTGTGCACTGGCAGATTTCGCCGATGTCGCATCCTGCTGTCTGGCCTGTGCAGGTGAGGCGACATTTTCAGCTACATCGGAACTGGCACCTGTCTGCTTGCCTCGATGGCGTAGTCCACTACCCGATTCAGGGTGTCCCGCAGACTGGTCGTCAGCAGTTAAGGACGACGACGACATGGTCTGATGTTGTAACCAGACGGCAATGCTACACTCTGTTGTACGTCAAAGAAGGTTCAACAGCCGTGGGATTTGCACTCGATCGCACTGTGACTTGACCGCCAAACAATTTTCCGCCTTTTTTCACAGTCAAGGCAATTTTGCAGCTTGGTCCTTCGCGTCCAAGAGAAATCACAACTCCATGCTTCTATATACATACATACAGACACTTGATGCACTTCACATCTGAAACTCAATGCTGCTGCTGTCGTAGTCCAGTTCATCCTCGTGTGCAGCTCGGAGCGGAACCTGACCCTCGTCCACTGAGTTGTCTGCAGACACTGCGGCTCGGCGTCGAGTGGACATGTCTGTTGCGTCTCCAAAGATGCTGGATCGGGCGCCTTTCATGCCAAGCGGATCTGATACCGCACGAAGAGACGTCTGGATTTGAGGGCGCAAGCCACTCACACGAGGCAGCGGAGCACGTACCGGGGCCGATTGAGAGCTTCGTTGTAGGCCGTGTTCCCCATGCATGGACAGACCATTCCACAGCGTTCGGCTATGTTCATGAGGATTGTGCTTCCAGCGTAGAGCTTGCGCCGCTTCGTATGCACCAAAGTCTGCTGGTAGAGTCGGTGTCGGGAAGACTCCCAGCGCGTTTGGCAGCAAAGGCATCGAAGGCCAAAGAGGAGCGTTGGACTGCGAATTGCTGTAGTTCCGGGACATGGGGAAAGATTGTATTTCCATTGGATACAGTCCGGCTTGTTGAGAGCCCTTTGAGTACGACAGTCCAGCTCGCCGAAGGTACTCCGCCACCGGATCAGCAGCAAGGCGATGATGGTGATTGTAAAAAGAGTCATGAGGTACAGAAAGAGGAGCGTGTCCATTGAGAGAATGGGGAAGTTGATACAGGTAGTTGCCCGGGACGTCGCCTGGCGCACCGAAATAACGCTCACCGAAGCCAGCTTGCCTGTCCAGATTGCTGCGAAAGGCTAAATCC
The DNA here is from genome assembly GCA_023212645.1 of Farysia itapuensis. NCBI lineage: Eukaryota > Fungi > Basidiomycota > Ustilaginomycetes > Ustilaginales > Ustilaginaceae > Farysia > Farysia itapuensis. Next base: position 317,980 of record JALBYC010000007.1, on the reverse strand, counting down.
AGGTCTTGTTGTTTGCCTACCCTTGCAAATGCGCTGTTGCTAGCGTAAAAGTCGTTTAAGCTAGAATCGAAACACCACTTGTCCTGAGACGTGTGCAATTTGTTCAATGACTCGGCCGCATTGTAAGCAGCATGTGTCTCATTGTCGTGACCGAGCAAGCGCAAGGACTCGAGTGTCTGTTGCTGATGAGCAGCCTTCTTGAGGCCTTTCTGGGCTTCACTGTCAGCGAATCGGACTTGGAGAGGCAGTGTCGTGCCTGGAAGAATTCGGCCATGCAGCCTACGGATGCAGCGTTGAGCTGTGGTGCGATCCATCAGCCGAACAAACCCGACGCCACGACTTTCTCCATACATGTCTTGTAAAATTTTGAGACTCGCAACCGGATGAGGAGCGAACAGTTGCTCCAGCTGCTTAGCTGTAAACTTGAGCGGGAGGTTGCTAAGATAAACGTTGGTCGAGCCTGAATCCTCCATGCGACGTAGTCTCGCTGAGAACGACTCCTGTTGTAAATGTAATGCAATCAGCGTACTTCGATCGGCACAAGTAGACTACGCTTTGACGTACCTTGGCGAAGGAAGACGTGAACCCGTGAGCCCCCAGCCGCTGTATGGCGTTACGTGCTTCTTCGTGAGTGGCATACATGAGAAACCCAAATCCCTTGCATGCGCCGGTTTTGGAGTCCAACATAGCCTTGTGGCTGATGACCGTTCCGCATGCCGATCCCAATTCAAACAGATCATCGTCTCCCACGTCTCTTGGCAGATTAGTGATGTAAATATTCGTCAGAAGTTCCTCCTCCCCTGCTTTGTACACGTTTCCGTCGGGACGAGGTTCGTTGCTGCTTTGCATGCGATGCTGCTCCGCCTGTAGAATGAAAAGATCTTGCTGGGCTAAAAGCGCTTCTGTCTTGCTCTCCTGGGCGTAGAAGCTCCGTCTATCATCACCTACTGTGGCTTTGGCATTTATATTGTTCCGTCTAGCGTCCACATCTCCGGGCATGAATATATCCATCGGATCGGATCGAGTTTGCGCAAAGTCTTTAGCTGCCGGAGGGCCGGCAGAAGGATGTTCTCGTTGACCTTCGTGCGAGGTGTGCGATTGCAAACTTTGCACTGTCTTGGACTTCCAAGGAGCGACAGAAGCTGATTCCTTCGGCTCGATCTGGATGCTGGTCATACTGTGTGCTTTTGTAGCGAGTAAGTCTGCAAAATGGTTGGACTTTGATGTGATAGCAACAGCAGCGCAAGACGACGACGTGTAGATGTATGTCCCGCTTAGAGATTGAGCATGTACCGGTAGCGGTAAAGATAGCAACAGGGAGATAAAGAAAAGCCAAAGTCAAAGGGATGAGTGGCAAGCAGACACTCTAGAGGTCAAATATGAGGCTTTTATAAGCTACTGCGCGGGTAGGCGACTGCTACAGCGTACGAGAGCGTGTTTACTGAGCAAGTGCCCCCCTTCAAGTCTAGCATGTTCCGTGCCCAGGATGCCGGGCTAGTGTTTCTTTCAATTGGATGAGCACCCCTGCGCTGGCTAATTTGCACCACAGTAGCGCGGGTCGCACAGAGTGGTCGGAATGTTCGTGACGATGCGGCTCGGCTGTTTGTCAAAAAAATGCACATTTGAGCTGATCGACACGGCGAACAGCATACATTCGCAGAAGTATGCCATACTGCCTTCCACCTTCGTCCCCTTTCGCTGCGGGCGTCTCTGAGACGTAGATGAAGCGTTCTATGCGAGTAAGCAGCGGGAGGAATAGGCTCAAAAGGGCTTTCATCCTGGCCGCAAACGTCGAAGATCGTTAGGCGTCGCTAAGTGGAAATTCTGGTCCGCGGCCAGCTCATATGCGCGCAAAAAAAGAAGAATGGAACACGTGATACGACGCGAGCTTGAGGGACCACTCGTTGCACAAGACGCTTGACCTCCTTTCTACTGATACATTGTTTCAGGGTGTATATTTGCGATTCCAATGCTTCTCAGCGTGATTCATCGAATGGTGTTGTCGAATCATCAATCAGACTTTGCCGCTTGTGGTGTGTGTTGGTGTTGCGTGATGTGCCGTTAGTCTCTGGGTGCGGCTTGGCTTGGCGAAGCAAGGTGGCAGTGTCTTTATCTGAGTCGCCATCGTCTTCGTCGAGGCGGGTCAGACCAAGTGCTTCTTCGTTCTCATAGGCATGGAACAGGACAGACGAGCCAGCACTTTCCCTTCTGCCATGCGAAAAGACCGAGGACCTGCGCGGCTGATTGCTGAAGCTGCCGCGGCCAGCTGCGTGCATCATGTTACGTTGATGATCTAAGAGCCGGTCATGCTGCTCGGAAAAGCGAGTTGTTCCCTCGCCGGTGACAAGGGACATGCGTGGTTGTTGCGTTACGGGATCAATCATCCGGTTGAGGTTGAGCAGATAAACGCCGGTAAAGATGACGATGAAGCCGCCGAGCAGAGACACGGCAGGAGCTGTGGAAGTGTTGAACCCTTGGAAGAGCAAGACGGAAGCGAGGATTGTCGAGAAGGTGAAAAAGACGTAGTAGATGGGATTGACGACGTTGGTAGAGAATTGGTCGAGCGCCTTGTTGAAGTAATTCATCTGTGTGATGATGCAAACGACGACCACGATGGCAAAGCAATAGGTGGACGGGTGTGTGAATTGGTTGTTTCCTGCAAACGTAAGCTTGAGCGCGACGCCAAGACCCTTGACGCTCATGACAGAGATGGAGCCCACAAGGCTGCAGATTGAGATGTAGACCAGAGGTGTCTTGCGACCGTACTTGGGCACCATGCGGAATATCATGAAGAGGGAGAAGGACAGGACGAAGAAGCAGTAGAACATGAATCCGGGCTGAAGTGCGTAATTGAGCATCTCATCTACTGTTTGGATCTCCTTGTCTTCGGGCGCGTTGACGACGATGATGACGGTGCCGACCAGGCAAAGTGTACAGCCGACCTTACCTAACCTGCCCAATTCCTCCTTGAGGATAAAGGATGCTAAGACTGCTCCAATCAGGACACTGAGAGCGCCGAGCGGCGTGACGAGGATGGGCGGCGCAAAAGTGTAGGCGGCAAAGTTGGCGACTTCGCCGACAATCATGGTCGACATACCTGCCCACCAGATGGGGTTCTGTAGGTAGGAGTGATCATCGGACGCAAGACCATTGTGACGTTCAGCGGCGTCCATAAGGCCTTTTTTCGTTATGATGAAGCTTGTTCCAATGGCTAAAGAGCTGCTTATGGCGAGCGTGAGACCTATCCATTTCTGTTGCGTCAACGAAGACTGAGCTGAGTCGGCTGCTGACTGCGGCTCTTGTGGCAAGTAGGCAGGCCGATCAATGGGTGACGGCATAGCCAGTGTACTTGAGAAGGAGAGAAGCATTGCGCCTATGACAAGCCGGCAGATATGCCACATCCGTAACTGCGATACCGCTGCTGTCATGATGTGAGCAAAATATGGCTGGCTGGATCTTGGTCGTGTGATGTAGTCAGAGTGTGAACGGTTCGCGGGCAAGAATCGCGGAACAAATTGAAGACTGCACAGTAGCCAGCTGACCGCTCGTTTACGTGTAGAGCTGCTACAAGGGCCGCAAGCGAGGTAAGGAGGACGGGGAGCAGGTACCAGTCGTGGCGGTCGATCTGCAGCGCTGTGAGGTTCAATGGTTAGATTGGAAGGAATCGAGACGCGGTTCGTGGTTGCGTGCAGCGGTGCAGGCACCGGCGTGCAGCGGAGTGTTACTCGTCCGAGAATCTCGGCATCTATGTATATCACGCAGCGAGACTCTCACACACACACACACACTCGCTCTCTCGTTCATTCCTCAAGGCGCAAGTCTTCCAAACTTGGCACTCATGTAAGAGAGCTTGTGATCTGGCATCTGACGGTTTGCTGTTGACTTGAGCGCAGGCTGGACGGTTTGATTCCGATACGAAGAGGTCACCCCTGTCAATAAAGTTTAGCCACGGGATGGGCCACTCACAGTCTGTGTATGTGGGTGCGGATTGCGGAGAAAGAAGCTTTATTTCTGATTCCACCACTCTCGACGCACGTGTGACGTCTTATGTAGAGAGACTCAATTTGATCGGGTGTGAGAAGGAATGGGCTCTCACAGCTGTTTTGCGCTTGCGATAGAACGTGTTGGCGACTTGGCGTGTTGCCTGCTTGGCTGCCGTAACCGAATTGTTCTGCAGCAGCCAGAAATATTATTTTGGACCGAATCACAATTTGAAAAGGCCAAGAGGCGTCATTGGCCAGCGCCGTCCTGTGCAGGGACCGGGACCAAAACCAAAAATGGAGGCATGTGCACGCTCTCCGCTAACGTCGGCTTCCCCGTACATCGTCACCTCAGCATTCAACTCTGCACTCGCTCCCGCTTCCATTGCTTCCCAATCTGCTTCCGACTCTTAGTGAATCAGCTGTCTAGCGCTTCGGATCGCGCCGCGTCTCTGTTGTCTATCTCGTCGCAGTGCATCGGAGCTGCTTGCCGGTGAATTAGCAATCATGTCCAGCACAAAGGAGCCATCGGAACCTGGAGTGACCTTGGCCGATAACAAGGATGCCACTGCGGACGAAATCGCTGCTGCACCCGAAGCGGTCCAGATGACAGACGAAGAGGAGATTGGCGCAGCTTCCGACAAAGATCAGAGCGATTCAGGCAAGCTGAGAACCCTTCTTGGCATTCTTAAACGCATGGTCGGCGTCAAGGACATTGCTGCCATTCGCATCTCGCTGCCCGCTAATCTGCTGGAGCCGGTACCCAATCTCGAATACTGGACTTACCTCGACCGTGCGGATTTCTTCACCAGCGTTCCTGATTTGGAAGACCCGCTGGACCGCATGCTCGCCACCCTGCGCTTCACCTTCACAAAGGAGCTCAAGTTTGTCAAGGGCAAGATCTGCAAGCCCTACAACTCCATTCTTGGCGAACACTTCCGCTGCCACTGGGACGTAGAACCGGCGAAGATCAACGACTCCTACCTGCTTCCTGTTCAATCCGTATCAGCGGAATCAGCGGAGCCTTTGCCACTGGCCTCTATACAGTCTAGGACACCTGTCGTCTCTGCCAAAAAGGGAAGCGCACCGCCCTCTCCGCTAGTTCAGCCAGTGGACAAGGTGAAATCTCGTCCCGGCTCCATCAAGAGCTCCAACAACGATAGCAGCAGTACCACTTCTACCGGCAAAAAGGGTCTGTCCAAGCTGCTCGGCCGCAAAAAGAGCACCAACGACGCAAGTGACACTCAGAGCATCGGACCGTCTTCGCCTTACACCGAAGATGCCTCTGACGCAGCATCTATCTTGGTCAGCAAGTCTGATTCAATTGGCAAGCGCAAAGTCTGTTTCTTGACGGAACAGGTCAGTCACCATCCACCCATCTCCTCCTTCTTCTGCGAATCCAAAGATGCTGGAGTGCAGCTGTGCGGAGTGGATCAGCTTGGCGCCAAATTTACAGGCACCAGTGTCAAGGTTTTCCCAGGAGAGCAAAATCTCGGCATTTTCCTTCGTCTCACTGAAAACGCAAGATGTCGCGCTGTAGGCGAAGAGTATCAGATAACACATCCCACTGCTTCTCTCAACGGCCTCTTGCGTGGAAGCATTTGGGTCGCCATTTGCGACCAGCTCTACGTCACCTGCCGTGGGGGTAAGCGCGAAGGCAGTGAAACCGATGATGGAAAGCGGTTAAGAACTATCGTCGAGTACAAGGATGAGAGCTGGATCACCAAAGCAAAGTACTATCTGGAGGGAGTGATCTACGAGTACGGACCCAACGATGACCCAGACGCCTTTACCCAGATCAAGCAAGTACCACAAGAACAAGTGGTCGCGACGATCGAGGGTTCCTGGAAGGGCAAAATCACCTACAAGAGAAAGGGGGACAAGGATGCCAAACTCCTGGTAAGCCTGACCGAGCTGGATCCAATCCCGAAAGCAGTACGACCACTCGAGGCCCAGGAGGAGATGGAGAGCCGCAAGATCTGGGAGCCTGTGACGACATCCATCCTGTCGAAAAAATTCAGTGAGGCAACCAAGCACAAGCAGGAGATTGAGCAAGTACAGCGGACCACTGCTGCAGAACGCAAACGCAAGGGCGAGGCCTTTGTGCCACGCTTTTTCGACGCTGACATCTCAGACGGCCGACCAAGACTGACAGAGGAGGGTCGAAAGGCACTCGACGGCGAATACAACTTGGCAGGATACGATGCTTCTTCCAAAGCATCAGCAGCTACCCCTGCTACTGACGACCAAGACGACGATGATGATGACGATGAAGCCGACTTTCAGGACGCCGAAACCTAATTAACGTGTTTCCCGACCTGGCTATACCTCACTGTTGACTCCCTTTCTTCTTTCGGCCTTTCTTCCTCTCACACGGTTATGATGCACTCCCTAGACTATTCCCCAATTCCCTCTCGAAGGCAGCACAGAATGTGTTCAACATTGCTGTTTTAGATATCTATGACCTGCGCGCTGTTCTGTCATTACGACTGGGTATCGGACGGCCCGGGCCGCTGCTTCCTGAACCTAGAAGCCGTGGCTGATTTTTTCATCTCTTTCCGCACCAGTTTGATTTGGTGTTGCAGCTTAAACTTGCGTTCCTTCCAGCGGGACGCGCGAAGTCTACGTCTAGACTTTTTGACTGCTTTGCAGGCATTGAGGTCGATTGGTTGGGTAGTGCGGAGGAACTTGATCGTTGCTGGCTCCATGGCTAGTGTTAGAGAAGCTGGTGGTTGGCGTGAAGCGGCGGCAGCGGCGGTCCGGACAGCTGTGGTGAGCCACGCTGCTTTCAAGTGGCACAAAGTACCTGTCTGTTTCGCGATTGCGGTCAAAACAGTGTCGAGGTGCTTGGACGGGAACGATGATGTTAAAGCAAACGCAGAGCATCGAGGCAGCCCCACTGCTTTGGACAGCAGCGGCTCAGACCCAGCAGGGAGGGAGAACAGGATCAGATCATCTTGTGCTAGCGAAACGCTCTTGACAGCGTTCACAGCGCAAGTCAACATCGGAAAGTGTGCGAACAACGACACTGGCGAACCATCGTGTCTGCACACAAACACAATTCGAACTTTGACACCTTCCGACTCTTCCTTCCGTTTTCCCGTATCAGTTTGTCTTTTGGCCGAAGATGTCATGCGGGTGATCTCGCTTTCTAGTTGTCGGGTGATGCTGTTGATACCGGCAAAGATAGCTGCTCCTGCGGCTGCTGATGAGTCAGAATTAGCAGCGCGGCTACTTCGAAGCGCAGCTTTCCTCCCTAAATTGTTGAGAACGGTCTGTTTCACATCTGGAGCATTTAGTACGTCCAACAGCGTGTGCAGGACGGTATGCGATGCAGCGGCTGGCATTTCAGGCCACGAAACCATGGTGGAACTGGCCAGAACTGGTCGGAAGACCGGCTTTCTCCCAGCGGGGACGTGAGGTATTGCGACCTTTTCAGAATGTGTCGGAACAGGCTTCTGTTGCTTTATGGCGACATCTTTGGACGTGTCCAATCCTGTAACGGCTTCTTTTGCTCTTTTGGTGTTCTTCTCTCTTGCATCTAGCAATGACAAAGCTGGTACAGGATCTCCCCGGGCCTTTGGGCTGGGACCAACACTAGGCTGGGAAGCATCGACTCCCGTCTTCTTCGCAACAGATGGTTGAGACAAGGATCCGAAAGACTGCAGTCCTACCGTTTTGTTGAGCGTTGTTGGCGGCCTAGAGCTGGACGCCAAAAGAGACGCTAGCGTGGCATCCTTGCCATGAGCGTTTGGTGAGAAGAGCGAGGAGAGGGACGATGCCAGAGAAGCGCCTGATGCAGAGCCATATGCATCTGACACCGACAATTTCTGGCTGGACGAACGTTGCTTGGACTTAGATACGGACCGAATGCTGGGTCCAGAGTCTACCCTCGCCTTGGGCGCCATGTCTACATGGCGTTGATGGTAGTATACCAGGGTCTATATGTGCAAACTATCAAAAGTCGGAATGACTAATCAATTGTCAGCACGGCCACCCCTGCTATCAGCATTTTGACAGCTTCACTTAACACAAGCCTCGTCGTCTCACCCTCACAGCGCTGCTCCATTTGACATCCGCGAAGCTCGAAGCATGCCTTTGAAAGGCAAAGTAGAACTCTGATGTCTACACTAGGCTCTCTATACGGCCATTCTTCCGCAAAAGTCCAAAGAGCGAGGCCGACGCAGTCTCACAAGCCACCTGCGGCTACTCCTGCACTGACCAGCATGGAGATCAAGAGACTTCAGGTACCCGTGATTGGCTTACGGCGATCTGGTAAGAGCTCCATCCTCAGTGTCGTCTACAACGAGCTTTCACCCGACGACACTGTCTTTCTCGAATCAACGACAAAGCCCAGTTTTATCCTGTCTGACAGCTTCCTACCAATACGTATCATCGATACGCCTTCCAGAATCTTGCTCGGCGATGCTAAGCTGGAAAAGGGTCTGCCGTTAAGTTCTCCGGCTGCCGTGCGGTCTGGACCTCCGCCTCCTGTCCCAGCGCGTGGTGTACCACAACAGCCAACCGCTACGCCAAGTCCAACTCAGGACATACTTGCATGGACTGATGTATCCGCCGTAGTATTCGTCATTGACTCACAAGACGACTACTACGAGGCATTGTCCAAACTGCATGTCATCATTCTCTCTGCGTTCGCTGAGAACCAGACAATCGACTTTCACGTCTTTGTTCATAAGATCGATGGCTATTCGAACGACTATCGTCAAGATACGCTTGCTACAATCCAAGGCAAGGTTCTAGATGATCTGGTTGATAGCAGTCCGAGCTTCGTTGCTCAACCGTGGTCTTATCCTGAGCCACGTCCTGCATCAGATAGCGCAGCTAAGAACGGCACGGACAGGAGCCGAAGCAAGAGCAAAGACGTTGGCTTCTCGAGATCTCCGGTTGCCCATAACGGCAATTCGAGCTCAGGCGGCGGTGGATATGACGCCAGTGCGTCAGACATTTCCGCGTTCTCCAGCGGCGGGCACCGCAGTGACGTGCCTCTGGAGCCCGGTCAGATCAATCTGGACCAGGCCGTCCGCATCCACTGCCACGCTACTTCAATTTATGATACGAGCGTGTTTGTCGCTTTCAGTAAATTGCAGCATACTTTGGCGCAAAAAGTCAAGGCAGAGGAGTCGGCTGAATCGACACCGGCAGCAACGACGTCCGATGGGCCGACGCCTGCAGAGGAGCAAGTCAGCCCGCATCGTCCTGCCGCACCAGCGCTCGAGAGGAACTGGACTTTGGCCGAGTCCGTGGAGCAGGTCTGCGATTCGATCTGCGCTTCTTGCAAGTTTGAGAGCGTGTTTCTCTTCGATCTTCCCACTCGCACGTACATCGGCACTGACTCGGCACCGTTTGACAGCCCCAGCTTCGACATTGTCTTCGACTACGCAGGCTTTCTCGCCAAGTTTGCAGGTCTCTATTCCAATCTGAAAGTTGACACCGCCGAAAAGCTGAACCAAGCGTCCAATGCTAGCGCGGGTCAGTTGTCGACCTCTCCATCGACGCGCAGATATCTCTCGGCTCGAACCGCAAAAGACTCGACAGCGAACACCACCGTCAAGACAGCGCCAGTACCAGCACGCTACGCCTCATCGGTAGCCCGACTGCACCCTGACCGCTCCCTCTGCTTCTGGCAGATCAATCACCGCATTTCACTAATCGCCCTTATGCAGTCTGACACACACGCACACCAGACCGGCTTGATAGACTACAACGTCACATTCTTCCGCAAAGCCGTCCAAGCCCTCTACGACCTCGCCCAGAATAGCACCTAGCATGGCCAAAAAAACTTATTTCTCGCCAAGGCGCGAACCATGGTTAATTCGCACGTGCAGTGCCTGTATTGCGCCGTATTGTGTTTTGCGCCGTACTGTGTTTTGCGCCGTACTGTGTATTGCGCCGTAATGTTCTATGCGGGTATGTGAATTTGTGCTAGTGCTTGTTCGACAGCCTGCTTTGAGCGGGTGCTGCGCAGCGAGAATGAAATGCAGGAGGCCAACTCTTGTCGAGTCAGAACGTGGTTGGTATACGCGTCGAGAAGGAGCTGTTCAGGGGGCAGTGAATCCATGCTTTCTGACAACGCGGCAGGAATTTGTGGAAAGAGGGAACAGAACTGCATACGCTGCTTCGAGTAAACCTTTTGCACCTTGACGACAAGCTGCTGCACAGCATCACGATTCAAGTGAAAGTCAAACGACCAGATAAGGTAGGAGACGGCGATGTAGAGTGAGTTGGAGGCGAGGTCGAGGCCGGGGCATATGCGCCGGCCGAACCCAAAAGCATGATGGTCGTGGGTGAGCTTACCGGACATGTTGGGGGAACCACCGTGACTTGGTAAGAAGCGATCAGGGTTGAACAAGTAGGGATCTGGATACACTTGAGAGTCGTGATGAATGCCGTAGATGTTGGGTAGAATGGTGGCGCCAGCGGGAACGATGCACCGGAGAGGACCTTTTGTGTGCTGTAAATCGACGATGTCGGAGCCTTTTGTGCGGGAGGAAGTGTGTGCAACGCCGGAGCTTCCGGTCGGCGTCAAACGCAAGCACTCCTTGACAATTGCGCACACATACGGTGTTCTGTCCATCAGATCAAATCCAGGCATCCCTGCACTACCGTCGCCAATCTCAGCATCTTGAATCGCCTCGTTCAATTCTTGTTGTGCGCGCAGCAGAACGGTTGGATGTAAAGCGGCGGCAAGCAGAAAGGTGTTGATTGTCATAGCCGTCGTCTCTGCTCCAGCCTCGAATACCGTGGCGCAAATATAGGCAATATCTTTACGGTCCAGCTCGCGCTTCTTGCTGACTGGTCCAATGTCTTGCTTCTCGAGAAGATGAAGGAGTTCGGCGGCGCAGCATTCCGACACTGGTATCACAGACAGCTCCGATGCCGACAATGCTTTGTCAACTTGTTCTGCATAGGAACGCACAGCAAGCCGATGCTCTACATCGGATACAAGCTCACCATACACCCTTGCTTCGAACAGGTGATGCTGCAAGAGCTTGCTTTTCCACGGCGCCAGCCAGGTCGGCAGCCAGTCGAGAGCAGGATACAGTTCGACCAACTTGTTGCTCTGCGCAAACGCGTTTGCGATATTACGCGAGACTTGGTCAAGATCCCTTAACACGCTGTCCTGGCTGCTTTTGGCTCGCCTAGCGTATGCGATCTGAAGCACCGAACTAGCTGTAAAGCGCGAGACTTCGTCGAGAACACGTGTGTCTGAAGCTGTTCCGGACTGGATCAATGATGTCAGGTTTGTGACGAGGACGAGGGCTTCATGGTGCAAAGCTTTGCGCCACTTGTGCTGGATTTTGTCCTTGAGTAGCAGCTGGACAAGTGCTTTGTGGTGTGATCGCCACTGCGCTCCATAAGGCAGTAGCACGATTCTGCGGTTCGAAGAAAGGTACTTGCCCGCAGCAATCGATGGACCACGTGACGAGTACGTGGCGCCATGCCGTTCGAGCAGCACTTTGGCTTGAGCAGCCGAGTTGACCACCAGCACCGTGTCTGACAACTTGCTCGGCAATGTTTGACGTGGTGTCCGACGCCAAAAGAAGGCGACGTTTTCGAGAGCAGCGAGCAGAGGGTATGGTCCCTGTTTGAGTAGAAAGACGGTTCCGAAGTGATGAGACAGACGCAAATTCTGTCGTGCGTCGTATATGGCCAGATGCGGACGAGGAGACCATGTACCGGTCGTCTGTACACATGGCGGCAGGCGTGCGTTCTCTGGAACAGGGTCCACACTTCGCTTTGGCGAAACAAAGAGGAGCAGGATGCTGACTGCCACCAGCGCAGCGATCGTCAGAGCGACATCGAACGGCCTAGCTCCTCGTGTTAGCGCTTCAATCATACGCTCCATATTGATACGCCATTGAGCAAGTTACGAAGCATTGTGACGCTGCCCGCCTCTACAACAAATTGGTGGTGAACAACAGAGACGTCACGAAACGCCGACCTCATATCTGTCACTTCTTCGCGTTATTAGGCCATTTTTGGTAATTATTACAAATTGACAGCTAGTGAGCGGTACGCATAGCTCGGCGGAGCCACCTTCGACGACGAGTCTCGGATCGCATCTTTGGGTCATGATCCACCACGCCGGCGCTCAGGGGTGGTAGGGTACTGCGCACATCTGAAGCGACGTCGTCTTCTTCGTCATCGTCAGCGACTGCTTCATCGTCGAAGAGCGAAGGGGGGTAAGCTGGTACACCCCCGCCATGTCCATAGGCATAGCTTGCTGGCTTCTGCCAGCTCGAATCTGTGTAAACGTATCCTTCAGCGTCAACGCCGACAGCTGACCAGCTTCCGCCCCAGTCGATGCGCCAATCGTCACCCGAAACCCACTCCCAACCTGGTTCTAGCTTCATAGCCACTTGTCTGCTGTTGTAGAAACCAACAAAGCGGTCAGTGATGAACAAGATTGTTTTCGCGCTGTAGCTTGAGACTCACCTCACATCAATCTGGTGTCCTGGCAAGACTTCGACCTCTTCGGACGACCAGCCGTCCGGACCTTTGGTCCATGGTCTGCGCTCGCCCATGCGAAGGTTGTGCGCGCTCCAGCCACCGACGGATCCGTTGGAGCTAGCCGCTTTGTGAGTGGGTAGGTACCGTTCATTTTCGAAAAGCTCGACATTGCGCCAGCCATGCTCCCATACCTGGTCGTCGAGACGGTCCTGTTCGATCCATTCTCGCATCTTATGCCCGCCTTCTTTGAGCAGACTGACCATCTTGCGGCCTTCACGTGATGTGTCAATGCGCTTGGCGATGGCCTCAAGGGCCGGTTTGGTCCAGGGATGTGTGATGATAAAAGCTCCTTCTCCCGCTAGAAATAGAACTAGCCGATATGGTACGTATGGCGCGACAAAGAAGAGGAGCAGGGTGGTGATGATGGAGAGCTGAAGTATGTGAAGCGTGCGAGCATACGACGACCAGTTCAGATACGGCACGAAGGGCACTACGAGGTCGTAGCCATCGATAATCATGCGCATCATGTTCTGAATGTCCCGCAGATTTTCATAGTACTTGACCGTGCCTTCGTGTGGTGGATTGGGCATCAAAGGGGGCTGCAACTTTCCTTCGCCTGTATGTGTGGGAAAAGTAGTGGCGTACTTGAGTACCTCTGCTGGGGTCGGACCCGAATGAGGAACGTCCTTGACACCCGCCTTGGAAGCCGGCGACTTTGCTGCTTCCGTCTGTTTAGTCATGGGCGTCATCGTGTCCTGGAATCTTGCTCTATGGGTCATGATGAGGATGAAGCTGAGGATCGTGCTGGGCGCCAGCAGTAAAAGCCATGGATATATGGATACGACAGCCCAGATGGCCATCCACATGAGCGTCCAGCTAGTGTCTTGCCATAGCAACGTCGCCTCCACCCCGTCCTGGAACCAGAAGATCGGGCCTGACTTTTGCACAAAGCCACGAAAGTTCTTGGTAGTCGTCGGCAGCGATAATGGCTCCTTGTTTTGCGCAACTGGTAAGCGAGGCGGTGCTGAGGACGCAGCGAGTACTGACTCGATTGCGAACGACTGCAATGCCATAGACGTCTGCTGAAAAATATTGGACGATGACCTGGTTGTTCCCGTCTCCGATGCGGCATTCGTCGACGACGACGATGACGAGCGGCGGTCACCGACCATACTCGAGCTAGCAAACAGCGAAGGTCTTCCCAGTCCAATGGACGAGACACTGTCCTCCATCTTTGCGACCGCCTGGTATGCCTGGCAGCTAGTATGTGGAGATGGACGAGCGACTGACTTCCAAATCTTGAGCGTGAAATACGAAATCACTGACCCGCGCTGCATCACGATCGCGATCGCTAATCGGGACAGGTACACGAAATGTCAAAATCAAGGTATATATGGCGGCACTTCGTAACGATGACGAAGCTATGAAGGCTATGCTGAGGAGTGCAGGAGGTAATCTCTAGGCCGAGTCTTGCATTCTAATGGGGTTTGATTGCTGGCAAAGAGCTGGTTATCGAAAATCTGGGTAGATTCGGACGTGTTGTCGTGCTTCCATTCGAGATCGATCCATCTTTCGGCGTCAGCTTCTCTTTGTGCTGCCATGAGATGGTCTCGTGCCTCGCTGCCTGTACCCGACGAGGGACCCATGCCGCCCGTCTTTTTGGCATTGGGATCGCCACGCAGTGCCACACTGAGTGTCTGAGCAACAGGCTTCTTGACATCTTTCTTGGCTCGGGAACGGGACGACGCTCCTGGGCCGGACGCTTCCATTTCAATGAGTTCTTCTTCGTCCTCCTGATCTGAGTCGGCTTCGCCCGCCAGTGCTGCGCGATCGCGTCGCTTCTCGGCTTCTCGAGCCTCATCGATGGCGTCGAGATAGTTCATCGACGGCCTCAGCTGAACAATGGACTTGAGCTTAGTCAAGTGTAGCGCCTGATCGCGGATTACGCCGACCATGTATTGCGTGGCGTTTGGCACTTGGGAGCTCTCGAGTAGCATCTTTTCTAGCTTCTGCGGGCTACGTTGCGCATAGGCGTCATCTTCTCTCTTGATGCGCTGACTTGCTGGCTCTTGTGACCCTGAGCCTTCGTGAGCTGCGTCGGCACGAGCCTGCCTGTGCGCGATCACGTCTGCGCCCGCGCCAAACTCGGCGCCTCGATCCGTGTTGTACACCTCTGCTCGCACATCCAGCGGCAATTCGACCTCGACTCTGTTGGCTTTTGGTCTCCACCGGCCGGATACTTTGAGTCCGCGTGCAGCAGCCGATACTGGCACTGGCAACGGTCGGTCTCGAGGATATATGGGATACTGAAACACGTGCAACGAGGAAGAGTCTGCCAGAGAGCTGTTGAGAAATACAGGCAGCGACGACACCAGCTCAGATTCTGGCGGCAGATTGACAGATGATACAGGCACAAAGGCTGGTGAAGAGTCCGGTCCTTGACTCTTGGTCGACGCTCCCGACCTCATCGTGTCTGCATCCGACCCGCTGGAGCCCATAAAGAGCTTGTCCATGACGTTTCGATGTCACGGAAGAAAGGCAAAATTTAAATCACCGAAAATTCAGCTGCAAAAATGAAACCTCGAAAATAGATCAGACCCGGTAGAAGCGGCTGGTAGCGCGGGTCTGTGCATTTGTCGATCGGCCTTTCTTCTCCTCGTACTTTTTCCGTCTTCCACCTCGTCAAGCACAAAGAGACATCATGTTTGCCCGAGCTGCTGTTCCCGCTCTTCGAGCTGCTTCGAAGCGCGCCTTTACTACTCAGGCTGCTCCAGCCAAGGCAACTGCCAGGGGATACATGGGCGCCGCAGCGGTTGCTGCTGGTGGTGCAGTAATCTACAGCGCTTTCAACAATCCAATCCATCTGGAAGGACCCAAGACCATTGCTGGCGAGCTGGGAACCTCTACCGAGCGATCCTATGTCATGATCAAGCCTGACGGTACCTCGCGACAGATTGTTGGCGAAATTGTCAGCCGGTTTGAGAAGCGAGGCTACAAGCTTGTCGCCATCAAGAGCGTCATTCCTTCCAAGGAGCTCGCCGAGGAACATTACATTGACCTTGCCAAGCGACCCTTCTACCCTGGTCTCGTCAAGTACCTCACCTGTGGAACGCCCGTGATCGCTATGGTCTGGGAGGGCAAGGACGTGATCAAGCAAGGCCGACGACTTGTAGGCGCTACCAACCCATTGGATGCTACTCCTGGTTCGATTCGTGGTGACTACTGCGTCTCCGTCGGTCGCAACATCATCCACGCTTCTGACTCGCACGATTCGGCCACCAAGGAGATCGGTCTATGGTTCCACGAACAGGAGCTCGCAACCGAGTACCAGCCCGTTGCCTGGCCCATGATCATGGCGGACAACTAGGTTAGCGCCTTTGTAAACACACTTTCTTTTTAGCAATATGTGGTTTCTGTGCAATTAGTACAGATCACCATCGCCGCTTTTGTCTGCGCAGAAGCCGCGCGTTGCGCGCAGAATGTCTGCCTTCTTTGCCTCGCTTTTTGCTTTGTGTTCTGCCTCTGCTTCGCGTGCGGCAAGGAGTTGCGGTAGAGCAGATGGAGGCAACGGTGCAGCAATGGATGGTGGCACCTCGTCTTCCGCGTCCAAGTCCTGAAGCGGTGCTTTGTGTGAGTGAGATTCGCCAAAGTCTTCTGAGATAAAGCACGATACTTACAATCTCGCCCATCAACACAACATTCTCGCCTCGCACCAAAAAGACGCCACGTGCGATATCGCCATAGCGGTTGCCGACAAAAACTCTTTCCACTGTATCTTGCAGCACTAGGTTAGCTGTGAAGAATAGCAGGAGAGAGTCAGATGGCGCAAAAAGTAGCGTCGGAGAAAGGCAACGTACCGAATTGATCATAGGACCGCAAAACGCCTATAAGCTTCTTGCCGTCTCTGAGCATGACGAGCATCTTCTTGTCGACACAGTCGACGAGCGACCCGGAGGTGGTGAAGGCAATATTGGAGGCAATGTCCTGAGCATCCATCTTGTTGGCCGACTCTGTTGGAGGATGGTAGTGGAAACGAGAAGCTCAAGCGGATAGATGCCCTTCGAGCATGTCACGTGAGTTTTGTTAGAGCACCGAATCTGCATGCGAGCGTCCAAGCGTGAGTCACACACTCACACCGGACGCGGGCGTTCAGACCAAATTGTATGGCAAGGAGTGTGAGTGACAGCAACGCTCGACGTCGAGACAAGTGCCGAGCTTGACGGCTGATGTCCCGTCATTGCCACTGCGGTGTGAGATGGCGTGCGTGCTGAGGGTGTGCGCGCGTGCGCTTGCCAAATTTAGCCAACATTGTGATTGCATGCATTACCTCCACAGCGAGTGGCACCAAAAAGTGAGACCTTATCGGCTGGGCTGGCGGTGTAAACCCGGGTAACGGCTGAATTGAGTGGGCCGCGCTCGAGTGACTTGTGTGTGTGTGCATGTGCGTCTTTGAAACGATTTCACTCCTCGATCCGAGCAGCCCCTCCAGGGTAAAGCAGGACCCTTGACTCGCTTTGCTCCGTTCCCCTCTCCCAAAGCTCCCAACTCATCCCATCCATCATCCACACAACGGATTGTGTCCCACTCACACTCTTACGCCACCACTAGCAGCTCGCTTTGAGATAGGCGAGCTGTTCACACATCTGTTCCCATGACTTCTCCAAAGCGTCGCATCGAGACGGATGTCATGAAGCTGTGAGTCACCCTCGATTGCGTCTGCCGACAAAGCGAACTTAGCTGACCCTTAGTCTCAACAGACTCATGTCCGACTATGAGATTACGCTGATCAACGACAGCATGCAAGAGTTCTACGTTCGCTTCCATGGACCCCAGGAAAGTGAGTGCAGCTCTTGGCACACTGGTGGCTGTACAGAGTGCTGACGGCATGTTGCCACCCCTTAGCTCCTTTCACAGGAGGTGTATGGAAGATCCATGTCGAACTGCCAGACCAATACCCTTACAAGTCGCCCTCGATCGGATTCATGAACAAGATTTTCCATCCCAACATCGACGAATTGTCGGGCTCTGTCTGCTTGGACGTCATCAACCAGAGCTGGTCACCCATGTTCGACTGCATCAATATCTTTGAAGTCTTCTTGCCCCAACTTCTGCGATATCCAAATCCCACCGATCCGCTAAACGGTGAAGCAGCTGCTCTGCTTATGCGCGAACCCAAGACGTACGAGGCCAAAGTCAAGGACTACGTTGCCCGCTATGCTACCAAGGAAGCCGCCAACGCAGCTGGCGAAGAGGAGAGCGAGGACGAAGATGAGGACGACGAAATGTCTGACGTCGGCAGCTTTTCCGACCATGACCCCACGGGTGACATGGACATGTAGTCACACCACTCTGGCATCTCGGCCTCGTTCTGCAGATCTTTTCCCGTCGCCTTCAATTGTACTATCGCATTCTCTAGCATCCTCATTCCACCTCTCTGGTCTCGCAGTCTTTCGTAAATCAATTTAGCTAATCTCTCTCTTGATTGCTGTTGGTGAATGGTGTTGGTATGAGGACGTGCGATGCATATTGGAATTAGCAGATCTTGACAGTGCATCATTGCGAGGAGCTGGTTCGTTTCTTAGCCTCTTCTTGGCTGAGCACCTTTTTCTCCTCTTCGACGACCTCGTTGACGACATCTTTGGTCTTGGCGAGCAGGCCTCTTTTCTTTTCGGCTTCTAGTGAGCTCTTGACGTCTTGCAAGGATGTGGCTCTGTACATTTGCACGGATAGTAGGGCCATAGACGAGTTGGAGACTGACTTTGTTGCTTCTACGACTGTGGTGTATTGCGCCCATTCGCGCAACGACTTGGTCAACTCTTTCGTTTCCACGTCTGTGGATTGTAAGCCTCGTTCGCTGCACGCTTTGGCTAGATTGTCGACGCCTTCGGGCATGTTGGCCGCGATCCATTTGTCGTCTTCACGTAGGTAGGCTAGATGCGTATCAAGCCGGCGGCGAACGATGCTCGCGCCACCCCAAGTGGCCAACGAATACATCTTTGCGAGTAACGGAAGCTCTTCGCGGGACAGCTTTGAGAGCACGTCCGCCGCTGCGTTGTCCCGATGTGTTGATGTGAGAGCTTGTGCATTTGGCTCTGTGTCGATCACGGGCAGCAGAGATTGAACATTCTCCGAATCTCGCAGTTTCTGACATGCCTCTGCGCGCTTGACTTCGGTGCTCATGCGGATCTTGAGAAGCTGACTCGGCAAGACGCACGTCGATGGGAGCAGCGAAGGTGCCCAAATGACGACCAGTGGCAATGCCTCTTCCAGAATTAGCAGAATGAAGAGGAAGAGCGGTAGCTTCTTCATGTCAGCCTTGTGTGTACGCAGCAGCTGAAATTCGTCTCTGCTCTGTAGCTCGCCGCCATTGGCAATTCGCTCTTGTATTGCTTTGACCAACTTGCGGTTGGCCCAGATCTGCTTTACGCCGGCAAAGTAGAACTTGAACAGATACTTGGCTGTGGCCCAGAGACCTTTGACTTTTTCCGTCAAGGTCTTGGTTTCCACCTCTGTCTTTGATTCTGATGGCGACGTCAATTGCGTCGAATTGGCGGGCGCTTCAGAGCTATTTGATGTCGAAACTGTCGCTGACGCTTGTGGGGAAATTGTCACTGGCTGTTGTGTGGATGCATTAGGGATACGCGATTGTTGACCTTTCGCTGGTGTCGGTGTGGCCGTCTTGACTTTGGCTGAACTTGCCGACGGCTCATTCGTCCTGCTCATAGCAGGTTCTTGGTGTTGAGCCTTATTTTGACGTGATGTCGCTGCAGGGCCAGGTTGCTGAGGCTTTTTGATCTGCTTTGCTTTCAAGAGCATGCTTGTTTGATGAATTGTCCGCCGCGACTGAAAGCATTGATGCTGTTGCCGTAATGCCGATGTTGGAGTATCTGTACACAAGAAAAGCCTAGATGAGCTGGCTCTTGGTCTTGCCACTGCCAATGTAGATGACCGAGAAGCCAAAGTGGCTATTCTGAGTGTTGTCTGCATCTCCGCCACCGTTCACCGAGCAAGAGACAAGAGCAGCGCTCGAGAACAGATACGATGGTGTTACGTTAGCGCTCGGTAAAGTTTTTGCACCTTACCCTTTCTTCTTGCCCGGCTTCCACGAAGAAAAATGCTCCGAAGCATCTTCCGGCCGTAAAATCTGCAACCTAACAATCTCACAGCTTTTTCTCGCGTTTTCGAAGCTGTCAAAGCTGCTGGCTGAGCACACACCAAAGGCTTTATGAGACCACTAGGTCGTCCCCACTTTACAGGCATCGGGCGTATCGCTATCAAGCATCGGCAGTGATGTGCAGATCTGGCCGCCTGCAGTGCTCGGAACCGATAGCATCGTTATCGGGCGGTTTTGGAACGGGCGGAACGGCGGAATCTTGAACCGGCTTGGAAATTTTGGGACAGACGCGAATTTTGGCGGTCTAAGTTTGGGGCATGGCGAGATCCGGGAGATAGAGGACACACATGCAACGCCAAATTTATCCAAATTCGCCGTTCTCTGGACCCTGGATTTCTCTCTATTCACTGCCAAACGGCGCCATGATTCCCGGCTAAAAAGCGAAAGCCCTTGCAGAGCCTGAACAGAGTATGGATCAGGTCGAGTGTCAGAGTTGACTGACTGTCAATGTCTGAGTCAATTGTCAAGATGTCAATGAGTAGTTCAACCACGCAGAATCTGGAATCTTGCGGATACTTTCAGGATATACTGTATGTTGGTGTTGAAGCACTGCCATCGTCTCAATAAATGCCTTTGACTGCACACGTGTGTGTGTGCCACAAGATTGGCTGGCGCTGCAGGATCGATCAATATGTGACAAAGTACCATCAAGGGCTCGACTACTACTTCGGGACATGGCCAATTGCGTCGACTTAACGCGCCAGGGTCCGTGCTTCTTTTTGGCTTGACGAGTGGAGTGCTCCACTCGCTTATCCCTCCTTTTCCAAACCGACGCAATCGCTAATCAAAAACGCAAGCAAGCAGTGGCCCATCTAGCTTGATATCGATGAAGTTTGGCCTGTCGACGCTGCTCTTCTGACGCTCTCCGTCGCGGCGTCAGTGCACGAAACACGGACACAGGATATGCTTGCGCATTGGTCACCAAAAAAAAATGCAAATGGGAGCGAAAGGGAAAAAAAAGGTTGGAATTCCACCTGTCATGCATTGCAACTGTAACTCAACTGACGCTTGTTGGGAAGGTCAAATATCCAAATCACTTGCCCCGCCCCCGCCCGCCTGACCGTGTGTGTGTGTGAGCGTGCTGCCGTCATTATCTTCCTCTCTTCCGGCCGTTCCAGCTTCTTTCTCATCTTTATCCCATTCTCATCTTGCCACTCCAACGCCAGACTCTCTCGCACAGACAAGGTTCTGACCGACTTTGTTTACAGAGACTCTTGCTCATACCACCACAACCGCCCAGACCAGTGACGACGGACTAGGCTCAACCAAGGTTCTGTTTATCTTCGACTGACTATCGAAGTCTTCAGCACATCTCGATTCCCTCTTCGACCCGCATCAAACTAGGCTGTCTGACGACCAGCTTTCTTCGTGGCGTGTCTCTCTTTCACAACACATCCCAGCACCGTGTTACCCATCATGTCGGTCGCAAAAAGCACTCCGTCTGATGACAGCTATGTCGATCTTTCAGCCACTAGCAGCCAGAGTGGCGCTAACGGCGTAGCTCTCCGACCTCTGACCATCGCATCACCCGCTGGCCTTGAGGTTCAAGTCCCCGTACCTTCCTCCCCCTTTGACGCCTGGATTGCGGCCGACGTTCTTCGCGAGGAGTTTCAGCGATCGCTGGCTGCCTCGCCTGAGCAGGCCGACATCCTTGAGGTCAAGGAGGAGCTTGACGAAGCTGACGTCGCCAAGAGCGCTCGCGAAGCCCAGGTGTCTCTCGCTGCCAAGTTCCTTGGATACCTCGCCTCGCGTGTTTCCGCAAAGTCGTCCCAGCACGAGCTCAACGTACTCCATTACAGTTGGATCCACTTCCACAACGAGATTCTCACCGAGCACAACAGCGTCCACGACCTAATTGCTACCCTCGACTCTGATCTCCGTACCCCCATCCTTCGAAGCTTCTACGAGGCCTTTGTGCAGCTCGAGAATGTCAGCAAAGTCAAACCCGCTCTGACCACCCCCAAGCTCTTCGGCATGTCTACTCAAGGCAAGGCTCAGATTCACGCCGTCTTTGGCGGTCAAGGCAACAACGAGGTAAGTTTACTATTTCCAGCCATTGTCGACCTGCTCGATCTCGTGTCTAGCTGGACCGCCTCGCCTATTGCCGGCTAAAAATTCCGTGCAGAAAAATGTTACTTCCCCCCCGCCCTGCACGGCCTTCTTACTCGCGAAATTTTGGCATTTCCGTTTTTTGGGGGCCTACTGCGAGTGCGTCACCAGTCAGCCGAAATTCTCGAGGTGGACCCTGAGGTCCATCATGCAAGCAACACACTTTGGAGCAGATTAGCAGACCCGTAGCGCATCGTACTGACACCTGTTCTTGGCATGTACAGGTTTACTTCAAGGAGCTTCGCAACCTGTTTGATACCTATCGCCCTCTGGTCCAGCCTTTGCTGGAGGCTACGCAGCCTGTTCTCGATCGACTCGTCGAGGATGCTGTCGTTCAGGGTTTTGCAAGCTACTATGTGCAAGGCATGGATGTGCTTGGATGGCTCACTGGCGCCACTCCCGAGCCGACTACCGCCTACCTGGCTAGCGTTCCTCTCAGTTTGCCCCTCATTGGTCTTACTCAGATTACGCAGTTCCTCGTTAGCGTTCGCGCTGCCGGTCTTTCCCCTGCCGAGTTCCGATCGCAGATTCACAGCGCAACCGGCCACTCACAGGGCATCGTGTCCGCTGTGGTCCTCTCAGCTTCTGACAGCATCGAGACCTTGACCCAAAACGTGGTCAAGGCCGTAGAGCTCCTCTTCCACATCGGCAAGCGTGGACAAGAGTTCTTCCCCTCTCTCTCTATTGATCCTGCACTCGTCAAGGACACCGTGGAAGGCGGCGAGGGTGAGCCCACACCCATGTTGGCTGTCACGGGTCTCAACCAGAGCGCGCTTCAGAAGCACATCGAGAAGACCAACTCTCATCTGACCGATGCTCAAGCTGTTTCAATCTCGCTCTTCAATGGTCCTCGCAACTTCATCGTGACTGGCTTCCCCAAAGCACTTGTTGGTCTCGTCGGCAGTCTCCGTGCAGTACGAGCCGAGTCCGGTGCTGATCAGGGCAAGATTCCTTACAACAAGCGAAAGGCTGTGTTCCGCATGAACTTCCTACCGGTTGGCGTGCCATACCACTCTGCCTACCTCGCCGGCGCTACTGAAAAGATGCTGAAGGAAGACTATGCTGGCCGCTCCACCGTTTGGAATGCGGAGGAACTGAAAGTGCCAGTGAAGAACACCGAGGACGGCTCGAACTTGGCTACTTATGCTTCTTCGGACATCCTCAAGAGCATCGCTGATCAAATCTTCACCAAGCACATCTACTGGTCCAAGGCAACGGAGCTTCCCACTTCGGCTACTCACCTTATCGACTTTGGTACTGGTGGCTTGTCGGGCATCGGCGGCCTGACCGCACGAAACCTTGAGGGACGAGGCGTTCGTGTTGTGATCCCTAGTGGCACCCACCCTCACAGCTCCGAGCTGTACAGTGCCTCCTCTGTACGCTTCGAGGAGCAGTGGGAGAACGCATGGTCTCCTCGTCTGGTCAAGACCAAGAATGGTATCAAGATCGACACCCCCTTTTCGCGCACGACTGGTCGAGGCATTCTGATGGTTGGAGGCATGACCCCCACCACTGTCAGCGCAGACATAAACGCCGCTGTGCTCAACGCCGGCTACATCTGTGAACTGGCCGGCGGAGGCTTGCACAGTGAGCCCGGCCTCCGAAAGAGGGTCAACGAGATTCTGGCCAAGCTCGAGCCAGGAAACGGTCTGGAGCTCAACGGTCTTTTCATTGACCAGCGACGATTCGGATGGCAGTACCCTCTCTGGGGTCAGATGCGACGGGAAGGATTCCCTTGCAAGGGTTTTACTATTGCTGCCGGAATTCCCTCGACCGAGAAGGCCAAGGATATCATTGACGGCCTCAAGGCAGCTGGTATCGAGTATGTCGGTTTCAAGCCTGGTACCGCGGACGGTCTTCGATCCGTAGCCGCCATTGCTGCCGCCAACCCTGACTTCAAGATCATCTGCCAGTGGACTGGTGGTCGTGCAGGTGGCCATCACTCTACCGAGGACTTCCACCAGCCTATTATCCAGACCTATGGATCCCTGCGCAAGCACAAAAACCTGATCCTTGTTGGTGGCTCTGGATTTGGTGATGCAGAGGGTGTCTGGCCTTACCTTACTGGTGAATGGTCGGTCAAGCTCGGCTACGCTCCTATGCCCTTCTCCGCTTTCCTCTTCGCATCGTGGATGCTTATTGCCAAAGAAGCCGAGACTGCTGATGCTGTTAAACAGCTCCTCGTCGACACTCCTGGTTGCGGCGATGACAAGTGGCAGGACACCTATGGCAAGGGCGCCGGCGGCACCATCACCTGCAACTCTGAGCTTGGTGAGAGTATCAGCTACGTCCACAATCGCGGTGCCGCCCTTTGGCGACAGCTTGACGACCAGCTCTTTTCGCTGCCTCGGGAGAAGCAGCGCGTCTGGCTGTCAGAGAAGAAGAGTTGGCTGATTGAGCGACTCAACAAGGACTTCCAGAAGCCATGGTTCCCTGCCAAGCTTGACGGAACTGCTCTCATGAACGTAGCAGATATGACTTACGACGAAGTCACCCGACGAATGCTCAAGCTCCTATTCGTCAGCCATCAAAGTCGATGGATTGACCCTTCTCTCAAGAACCTCTTCGGAGATTGGTGTCGACGAGTCGAAGAGCGTTTCGCTGGCATTGAAACCGCCGGGAAGAAGGAGTCCCTTCTCCAGAGCTATTCAATCCTCGACAAGAACCCGGCCGCTTTTGTCGAAACTTTCTTTGCTGAATACACAGGCGCAAAGGAGATCAGACTCGCTGCCGAAGACGTTGGCTACTTCCTCAGTATTTGCCAGCGACGCGGTCAGAAGCCAGTACCATTCATTCCTGAGCTTGGTGATGGCTTCCAGACTCTGTTCAAGAAGGACTCTCTCTGGCAATCCGAAGACCTCGATGCTGTGCTTGATCAAGATCCCCAGAAGGTAATTATCCTGCAAGGATCAGTCGCTGTCCAGCACTGCAAGAAAGCCAATGTTCCTGCTGGCGAGATGCTCGGCGACATTGAAAAGGAACTTGTTGCCCGAGTATTGGCCAAATACTACGACAACGACGAGAGCAAAGTCCCCCTCGCTGACTACATCTCGAGCGACGTGCTTCCCATCACCGAGTCCGAGGTCCTTTCCAAGTCCGGTGTCTCTCTCTCCGCCAACGGCAATGAGAAAGTCTTCAAGATTGGAAGTCTCCTCCCGGATACCAAAGAGTGGCTCGAAATTCTTGCCGGCAGCCAAACGAGTTGGCTCCGGGCTTTGCTCCGCAACGTGAGCGTCGTTCAGGGCAAGAACTATGCTGACAACCCGATGTTGCGAATGCTTGCTCCCAGGCAGAACCAAACCGCCAAGATCGTTTACGGAACCGACGGCGAAGCTACCAGCGTCACCCTATACGGAGCTGCTCGATCGTATGGACGTCACGACGACTCGTTCAAGGCGATTGAGATCACCAAGTCGACTGACTCGCCGCAGATCCAGGTGACTCTCTTCGAAGAGCGACTAGGCGAATCTGTGCCTCTTCACTTCTACTTCACCTACCGACCAGATCAGCCATTTGCCTCCATTCACGAGGTCATGGACGGACGAAATGATCGCATCAAGCAGTTCTACTGGCAGCTGTGGTTCCACGCCGATATGCCAGCGTCGGCTCAGCTTGCTTCCGCCAAGGAGTTTGAGAGTCCCGTCAAGTCTCTGGACGAGGCTGCGATTCGCAAGTTCTGTCACATCGTAGAGAACAGGGGCGAAGTGTTCACGAAGGGCCAAGCTCCGATGGACTTTGCCATCGTAGCCGGCTGGGAAGCTATCATGCAGGCTCTCATGGCTAGTTGCGATGCTGACCTCCTGAGTCTTGTTCACTTGAGCAACTCCTTCAAGGTTGTCAACGATGCTCGACCTCTTCAGGCTGGTGACATCTGCAGTGCAAAGGCTCATGCCAGCAGCATCAAGATCTCCGACACCGGCAAATCCGTCAGCGTCACTGGCACGGTTTTGCGAAAGGATGCTAGCGGCAATTTTGTCCCTGCTATCTCTGTCGTGTCGAGCTTCTTCTTCCGAGGCCGATTCACCGACTTCAACACCTGCTTTGAGCACTCGCACAGCAACTTTACCATGGACATCAAGACCAAGGCCGATGCTACCGTCCTCTTGGCAAAAGAGTGGTTCGACTGGATTGCTCCTCAGCCACTGGCGTCCGGCACGACGTTGCACTTCCAGATTGACAACGTTCTCAAATTCCGAGACAGCAGTGCCTACTCGGATGTCGAGGTATCTGGCGGTGCCTACGTCAGAGACTACAAGGATGATCTGATCAAAGTCGGCGAGATTGAGTACGTTGCAGACACCATCAGCTACGGCAACCCGGTCGCCGAGTACATCAAGCGATCTGGTGGTGTTTCCACTGGAGGCATCGCCCCTCTCGAGACTGGCTATACTCTCGATGCGTCTGATGTCTCTACCACGTTCATTGCTCCTGCCACTAACGAGCCATACTCCAAGGTCTCGGGTGACTTCAATCCCATTCACATCAACCCTTACTTCTCTTCCTTCGCTTCGTTGCCCGGTACGATCACCCACGGTCTTTTCTCCAGCGCTGCTTCGCGCAAGTATGTCGAAGTGGTTGCAGCAGAAGGCTACCCCGATCGCTGCCTGTCCTTCGACGCCACATTCGTCGGCATGGTTCTGCCCGGCGACGAGCTCACTGTCAAGCTTCGACACGTTGCTATGAGCAACGGCAACAAGGTCATCAAGGTAGAGACTTTCAATCAGAATGGCGACAAAGTCATCGACGGTCAAGCCGAGATCAAGCAGCCTGCAACTGTATACGTCTTTACCGGCCAAGGCTCGCAGGAACAAGGCATGGGTATGGACCTCTACAATTCCAGTGTCACTGCTAAGGCACTTTGGGACGAAGCCGACGGCCATCTTCGCAGCACCATGGGCTTCAGTATCCTCGAGATCATCAACCAGAACCCTTTGACAAAAACCATCCACTTTGGTGGTGTACGCGGTCACACAATCCGAGAGCGATACATGTCCATGACCTACGAGTCCACCGATGCTAACGGCAACACTGTCACGCTACCTCTCTTCCCAGAGATTACCCAGTCGAGCCAGAGCTACACTTTCCAGTCGCCCAAGGGTCTTTTGTTCGCCACGCAGTTCGCGCAGATCGCTCTTGTGCTTGTCGAGCTCAGTGCCTTCCGGGACATGAAGCAACGAGGTCTGATCACTCCTGATGCCGCTTTCGCTGGTCACTCACTCGGAGAGTACGCTTCTTTGGCCGCCGTCGCAAGTGTGCTCGAGGTGAAGTCGCTTTGCGATGTCGTCTTCTACAGAGGTCTTTCGATGCAGAATTGCGTTCAACGTGACCCTGTTACTGGTGCTTCCAACTACGCTATGATGGCCTGCAACCCTCTTCGAATCGTTGGTGACAACCCCTCCTTCGCTGGTCAAGCGCTTGCCGAAATCGTAGATTCCATCAGCAAAGAGTCTGGCCGTCTTCTCCAGATTGTCAACCACAATGTAGCTGGTCAGCAATACGTCACCGCTGGTGATCTTGTTGCCCTTATGACCCTTGGCAACGTGCTCAACTTCATTAAGGTGCAGAAGATCGACCTCAAGAAGCTCGGTGAAATCATGCCCATCGAGGAGGTGCGAGAGAAACTCGCCGAGATCGTGCGCGAGGTTCTTTCCGCTGCTCTTGAGGAGGAGAAGAAGGGCCGTATCGAGCTCAAACGAGGATTTGCAACCATTCCTCTTCCAGGTATCGATGTGCCTTTCCATTCGCGCTACCTGACTGGCGGCGTTGCTCCCTTCCGAGCTTATCTTTCCAAGCGAATCAACGTGGATGCAATTCGACCTCAGCTCCTGGTCGGTCGATACATTCCCAATTTGGTTGCTGCTCCCTTCGAGCTCACCAAAGCCTACGCCGAGCTTATCTTTGCCGAGACCGATTCACCCCGACTCGACAAGGTCTTGAAGAACTGGGAGAGAGATGAATGGGAGTCGCCCGACAAGGTGCAGCGATTGACGGCCACTCTCGTCGTCGAGCTCCTCGCTTACCAGTTTGCCTCGCCCGTTCGCTGGATCGAGACACAAGACATCATGTTTACGACCTACAACTTCGAGAGGCTCGTCGAGTTTGGCCCCAGCCCTACACTTGTTGGCATGGCAACGCGTACTCAAAGCCTTAAGTACTCGGCTATTGACCTCGCCCAAGGTCGAAAGCGAGTCATGTACTGCTCGAGCAAGGATCGGGAGTCTCTGTACTACTCGTTCGCTGATGAAGAAGGTGATGTTGCCGCACCCGTTGAGGCTGCACCCGTAGCTGCTGCACCTGTCGCGGCTGCACCTGCCCCCGTTGCTGCACCTGCCGCTCCGTCCGGTGGGGCTGCTGCTGCCGACGTTCCAGATGAGCCTCTCAAGGCTGTGGACACTGTCAGAGCTATCCTGGCACAGAAACTCAAGAAGAACATCTCCGAAGTACCGCTATCGAAGTCGATCAAGGATTCCGTTGGAGGAAAGTCAGTTCTCAGCAACGAGCTTGTCTCTGATCTCTTGGCAGAGTTCGGCAGTCTGCCCGAGCGCGGTGAAGAACTGCCACTCGAAGAACTTGGCAGCGCACTCCAGGCTGGCTACAGTGGCTCGCTCGGCAAGACAACCTCTGGTCTTATTACTCGAACTGTCGGAGGCAAACTGCCCGGTGGCTTCAATCTTTCCTCAGTCAAGTCTCACATGCAGAAAGCTTGGGGTCTTGGTCCTGGACGCACGGACGCTGCTATGCTGGTCGCTATCACCATGGAGCCCGCCAAGCGACTTGGCTCCGAGCCCGAGGCCAAAGCTTGGCTCGACTCGGTCGTGCAGGTCTACGCATCGCAAGCCGGGATCAACCTTAGCCAAGCCAGCGCTGGCGGAGGTGGTGGCGGAGGCGGAGGAGCTACCATCAGCAGTGAAGAGCTCGACAAGCTGAAGGCTCAGCAAGACGAACATGTCCGTCGACAGATTCAAGTACTCGAACGATACCTGAACATGGATGGCCGAGCTAGCGGTCGTCTGGCTGAAAGCACCAAGGCTGAGCTCGGTGCTGCTCAAGCTCAGCTGGATGCTATTACAGCCGAGCATGGAGACATGTACACCAACGGTATCATGCCCAAGTTCACGGACAAGAAGGTGCGACACTTCAGCTCTTATTGGAATTGGGCTCGTCAAGACGCTATGACTTTGCTGTACGACATCATCTACGGCCGTTTGACCACCGTCGACCGAGAGATTACTGCACGATGCATTACACTCATGAATCGAGCTGATCCCAGTCTGCTGCGATACATGCAGTTCCACATTGACCAGATCAAGCCTGAGCACGGACCGACGCACGCCCTTGCCAAGGAATACGGACAGCTCCTGATCGACAATTGTCGCGAAGCGTGCTCGGAAAGCGCCACGTACAAGGAAGTTCACGCCCCCACTGCGCCTCAGACCGAGATTGACGCTCGAGGCAACGTGGTTTACTCCGAAGTCCGACGCGCAGGCGTTCGCAAGCTAGAGGCATACGTGAAAGAGATGGCCGCTGGTAGCCGACTTCTTGGAGCTGGTTCCCAAGTCAACCTCGACAAAGCTCAGGAGAACGTTGCAAAGCTGTGGACCCTGATCCGCAACGAGGCCTCTGTCAGCAAGCTCAGCAAAGCCACCATCAAGAGCTTGTACGGCGAAGTTGTGCGATCGCTCGGCCCAGCACGACAAGCCCGCACCCCCGTCCGACAAACTCCCCGAGGCCGCCGATCCAGCTCCAACACCCAACGACCTCAGGTGAACGATGCTCCTCAGCCAGAAGACCGCACTCCCTTCCTGCACGTCAAAAGAAAAGTTGCTGGTCAATGGCAGCTCAGCCGAAAGCTCACTTCAGTTTACCTGGACATTCTCAGCGAGATGGCTACTCAGGGTGTCACTTTCAAGGGCAAGAACGCACTTCTCACCGGTGTTGGTAAAGCTTCTATTGGTGTTGAAGTTGTCAAGGGCCTGCTCGCTGGAGGTGCCCGCGTGGTGATTACTACTTCGAGCTACAGCCGAAGCGTTGTCGAGTACTACCAGCGAATCTATCAGGAGGTTGGTTCTCGTGGTTCCACTTTGACTGTCGTACCCTTCAACCAGGCGTCAAAGCAAGATGTCGACAACTTGGTCAAGTACATTTACGGCACTCTGGATCTCGACCTCGACTTCGTCGTGCCTTTCGCAGCTATCTCCGAGAACGGCCGAGAGATTGACGGCATTGACGACAAGTCCGAATTGGCCCATCGTCTCATGCTGACCAACATGATCCGACTTTTGGGTGCCATCAAGATCGAGAAGGCTGCCCGCAGCTTTGACACCCGTCCTACTCAGGTTCTTCTCCCACTTTCTCCCAACCACGGCACCTTTGGTGGCGATGGTCTTTACGGTGAAAGCAAGCTTGGTCTCGAAACTTTGCTCAACCGATGGGAGAGCGAGAGCTGGGGTCAATACCTTTGCATTACTGGTGCTGTCATTGGTTGGTGTCGAGGAACAGGCCTCATGTCAAGCTCCAACACTGTCGCCGCTGAGATCGAGAAGCTTGGGTGCCGAACTTTCAGCACGACCGAGATGGCTTTCAATTTGCTCGGTCTTTTGGCTCCTACTGTTTCCGCCATCAGTCAGGTCGAAGCCCTCCTTGTCGACCTCAACGGTGGTATGGACAAGATCGTGGATCTCGCTGAACAGACTGGCAAGTTCCGTGCCGCGATCCAGGAAGCTTCGTCCACGAAGCGTGCTCTTGTGGCCGACAACTCTGCTGACTTCAAGGTCATCAAGGGCTCCGCCGCAGAGGCTCTGCACAAGAAGGTCCACATCAACCCTCGCAGCAACTTCACTTTCAAATTCCCCAACCTTGGCTCTCTTGAGTTCAACCAGGAGATCGCCAAGAGCTACTCGGAGATGGACTTGGAGAAGATCATTGTCATCACTGGTTTCGCCGAAGTCGGTCCTTGGGGTTCATCCCGAACTCGTTGGGAGATGGAGGCTTTCGGTCACTTGACCAACGAAGGTGTTACCGAGCTTGCATGGATCATGGGTCTCATTCGATACCATGACGGTCAGCTCAAGTCCGGCGCCACTTACGTCGGATGGATCGATGTCAAGAGCGGTGAGCCCGTCGATGACAAAGACATTCGAGCCAGCTACGAAGAGCACATTGTCAAGCATGCCGGTATCCGTCTGATCGAGCCCGAACTTTTCCGCAACTACGACCCTAACCGCAAGGGCTTCCAGCAAGAGATCGAGCTCAACCACGACCTTGAACCGTTGGAAGTTTCGGCAGAAGAAGCTGGCAAGTACACACTGGAGCACGGCGACAAGGTCGATGCCTGGCAAGACCCTTCGAGCGGTGGCTGGTTTGTGGTGCTCAAGAAAGGTGCTCGTATCTTTGTTCCCAAGGCTGTTGCCTTTGACCGTCTTGTTGCCGGTCAGATTCCAACTGGCTGGACTGGTCAGCGCTACGGTATTCCCGATGACATCGTCGCTCAGGTTGACCGAACGACACTATGGGCTCTTGTCTGCGCCTCCGAAGCTCTTGTCAACTCTGGTATCTCGGACCCTTACGAGCTTTACAAGCACATCCACCCGAGCAAGGTCGGAAGCTGTATCGGATCTGGTATGGGTGGTATGACGTCTCTCAGCAAGATGTTCCGAGACCGTCGAGAAGACACCGATGTGCAAAAGGACATTCTGCAAGAAACCTTCATCAACTCTGTCGCTGGTTGGGTCAATCTTCTCGTGATGTCGGCTGCTGGACCGATCAAGACTGTCGTTGGAGCTTGTGCTACTGCACTCCAGTCCATCGACGTCGCTGTCGAGACGATCTTGTCGGGTAAAGCTGAACTGATGCTTGCTGGTGGATTCGATGATCTTTCCGAGGAGGGTTCGTTCGAATTTGCTAACATGAAGGCCACCTCCAACGGCAAAGAGGAGCTGGCTGCCGGTCGAGAGCCATCAGAGCATTCGCGACCTTTCTCCACGTCACGAAGCGGTTTCATGGAATCCCAAGGATGCGGTGTACAGGTTCTCACTACTGCTGCCAACGCTATCAAGCTTGGTATGCCCATCCAGGGTGTTGTCGCCTATTCCAACACGCACACCGACGGTGCCGGCCGATCTCTGCCCGCCCCCGGTCACGGTGTCATCAGCAGTGCTGATGGTATGCAGAAGGCATTGGCCCGCTTCAACTTGACCGCAGACGACATTGGAGTTATCTCTGCGCACATGACCGCCACGAAGGCTAACGACAAGAACGAGTCTCATGTTTACCAGGAGCTATTTACACGAATGGGTCGAACGCCTGGTCACGCTGTCCCTGTCATGGCTCAAAAGTGGCTCTGTGGTCACGCTAAGGGAGGTGCTGCTGCATGGGCTCTCAACGGTGTCATGCAGTCGCTACAAACCTCGATCGTTTGCGGTAACCGAAACGCAGACGACATTTCTCCAGAACTTCGCAAGTTCGACATGCTGCTCTACAACTCCAACTCGATCCACCGAACTCCTCACCACGTCAACGCCGCCGCTGTCTCGTCCTTTGGTTTCGGTCAAGTCGGCGGTATCATTTTGGTGCTGCACGCTGGCCACATCCTTGGTCGACTCTCACCCAAAGTGTTCAACGAATATGTTGAAAGAAGACAGGCTCGTCAGCACCAGACCTACACCCGCATGCACTCTGCTCTCACGAAGGAGGACCTTGTCCGTATCAAGGACAACAGACCGTGGCCCGCCGAGATCGAAGACCAAGTGCTCATCAACCAGAACGCGCGCGCAGTTGAGATCGGTGACAGCTATGGCTTCAAGATGCCCCTGCCGCCGATGCCTGAGCTGGCCAAGACCGACAGCGTTGTGGTTCC
Source organism: Farysia itapuensis (assembly GCA_023212645.1). NCBI lineage: Eukaryota > Fungi > Basidiomycota > Ustilaginomycetes > Ustilaginales > Ustilaginaceae > Farysia > Farysia itapuensis. The sequence continues at coordinate 285,390 of JALBYC010000007.1, read as the reverse complement.
CGCCAAGCCGGCAGACGTTGCTGCTCAACAAGAGTCGCTGCAGGCCATGATGGGTCACATTGCTGGCATTGGCATTGACTGCGAAAAGATCTCGACCTTCCCTTCGGACAACGACAACTTTGTCACAAGGAACTTTACCGATGTCGAGATTGAGTACTGCCGATCGCAGGCGGACCCCAAGGCCTCGTTCTGTGGACGCTTCTGTGCCGCAGAGGCCGTTGTCAAGTCGCTCGGTGTGCGCACCCAAGGGTCTGGTGCCTCTCTGAAGGATGTCGAGATCGTTCCTACTCCCGAAGGTCCCCAAGTCAAGCTGTATGGCGATGCGCTCAAAGCTGCCAATGGCTCGCGCTTCTTGGTCTCCATCACCCATGGCGATGACACGGCAATGGCCGTCGTCCATCGTCTTCCCCCCGCCTAAGTGTCTCTGCGACAACACAAGGTGTTGAGTCTCTCGCTCTTTCGACCCGAGGAAGGAGTCGTCAACCGGCCTCGCAACGATCTGCGATTCTCTCAAGCCATGTGTCTATCTGCAGTCATCACTGTATTCCCGTTCCTGCTGCTTTCTTTGTTACGACTCTCGCAATGCTGGAGGACAGAAAACTTTCAGGGCTCCAACCACTGGTCTACTTTAGCGACTCGTCACCGCTGGAGCTGAACTGTGTGGCACACGTCTCTGCTCTGTACCTCTTCGTTCTAGTTTGCTATCCAATATAGATTTTGTTTTCAGCTCTCCCACGCTGTTCCGTCTGGTAGAATTCAAGTTGTTCGATTTACCGATCTGAGTTGCTTGAGGGGTCCAGTATAGTGTGCAGTAGAAGGTTGGTGCCTGATGTCTGTGCGGCATTTGCAACCGGCGGGGATTCGGCTGAAGAAATTCCAAATCAAAATTTCCAAGGAAAGGAAAACGAAGAGCGGCAAACAAGACTCGGCTGGACCCTGCCGCTGCTATAGTGCCGGTGTTTGTGCATGGAGTGTGTTGCTTCCATCATTCCACCATGTCGAAGCAGATGGACCTTGAGGAACCGGTGCAGGAGGTCAACAAGGCTGGCGACAATGCCGACGTGGCCTCTCTATCACAATCGTCCACCGACGACGTGAGCAGTACGGCAGGTAGCAAGATCTATGCCACTGCCTTGCTCTCCACGGCTGAAGACGTCTCTGCACGTGAGGATCGCTACCAGACCGGACGATGGGAGCTCTGGGCTTTCTACATCTACTACATCGGAAATAGTGGTCTGGGGCCGTTTAACTTCGCGCCGTCGCAGTTTCAGAATCTGCTCTACCTTCAAGCCAGCAATCTGGGCAACGGTACGTGCGGCGATACGGGACAGCCTGAATGCCGACTGGCTTTCGCCGGCAGCGAGCGGACGGTGGAAAGCATCGTACTGCTGTGCAACGGTCTGAGTTTTGCCATTCAGGCCGTGCTATTCCTGGTGATTGGTAGTTTTGCCGACTATGGCAAGAACCGACCGTACATTCTGATTGTCAGTACTGTGGTGGCGATCGCAATCAGTTTTGCCTGGTTAGGCGTCAAGAGGCCAGAACAGTGGGAGACGGCTATTGCGCTATACATGATTGGACTGGTTACCTACCAGCTCTGTCTGAGCTATTGGACGGCTGCTTTTCCTGGATTGGCGCGCAACTTGCCGCACATGCGTCAGGCTAGAGCCGAGCTTTCTAACGCTGCCGGTCCCGTTCCAACTGCCAATGTCGCTGCACCTGACGAACATGTCGAGCACAGCGACAAGCAATCCGACACTCTGCCAAATCCACTCCAGCCAGTCGTCACCGATGGCCGTATGACTGCGGGGAAGTACGCAGTGTTGGAGACGATGGCTATCAACCGGATTTCCAATATCGCCTTTGCCGTCTGCTCGTTTGGCGAGCTGATCGTGCTGGCCATTATGCAGGGAATGCTGTACGGCATTCACGCCGACCGCGATACCGTATCCAACACCAACGCACTCTCCGCAGTCGTTGCCTTCAGTGCCGGTGTTTGGCTGATTTGCGCCATTCCCTGGTTCGTCATGGAAAAGAGGCGACCAGGTCAACCTCTGCCCCCCGGCACCAACTACTTTACAGCTGCCATCAAGCAGGCTACCCTGGCAGCTAAGCATCTGCGCCACTTGCGACAGACGCTTATCTACCTCATCTTCTTTTTCCTCTTTTCCGACGCACTCAACACTTCGGTCACTGTGATCTCGACGATTCAGAACCAGGTCGTTAGCTACAGCACCACCAAACTCAACATTCTCCTCATTGTCGGAATCGCAGCACAGGGCGTCGGCATTTACGCCTTCTGGCTGATTCAGAAACGCTTCCAACTCTCGACGCTGTTTATGTTTTCCTGGGTCGTCTTCTTCACCGTTCTGCTCCAAGGATGGGGTTTTATTGGAATCTTTACGCAGAAGTTCGGTTTCCACAACCTTTGGGAACCGTATGCTTATCAGGTACGCTCCATCTTTTGATCTTTGCTTTGTGAAAAGCTGTGACTGACGCTCCTTGTCTCCTCCCTTAGGCGTATTACGGTCTGTTTGTGTGCCCGTGGTATGCTTACTCGCAGACCATGATTGCAGAAGTGACCCCCAAGGGATACGAGTTCTTGTTCTTTAGCTTGTTCAGCTTGGTCGGAAAGACGTCGGCCTTTATCGGTCCCTTTGTCACCCAGGCCATTGCAAACGACACGGGCAACGTCTCGTCACCCTTCTACTTCCTCCTGGCCCTGTCCATTGCGAGTTGCATCCTGCTCTGGCCACTCGACCTGGCGAAAAGCAAAGTTGAACAGGCTAACTTTGTCGCACGTGAAGCACAAGACAAGAAGCTCAACCTTGTCGAGTCGCGTTAGACAACCGGCGTTCGCACATCTTCTCCCCTTTCCAGACAGTCACAGTAGTAGGGTTCGAAAAATACGAAACGGGTATTCTCTTGTCTCTGGCCTGTGTGCATCTTCCTCGATGTAGCCTCTCAAAGCACGTGTCCTAACTGGATAACAAAGTATTGTCCATGATACGAGATAAAAACTAGATAAGCAAAGAGTTTAGGCATAGGCGGCGGGCCGTTCAGTGGATTTGGAAGAGGGCTGCTGTTTCTGGCTGCGTTTGAAGCGGTTAAAGAGGCTGCCGTTGCGTGCCAATCCGTCATTTTCGGAACGGGCAGTGGTGATTGCCGAAGAGTCGCCGTGGAAGTACGAGTCGTCCTCCTGCTCACGTCGTGCACGTGGGGTGAGAAGATCGGGGTCTTGCTGTTGTGCCGCTCGTGCCTGTCTGCGACCGTTGCTGCCACCAAGTCCGACCGCGGCGTCTGCTGCGGCGCGCGAGTCGTGGTTGTACTCGTCATTTCGCGCGGGAGGCGCGCTGGGCGAGTGCTTGTGCTGACCTGCTCGTCTTCGTCGGCCGACAGAACCCATTTCAACACCTTCCTCCTTTGGTGGTACGTTTGGGTTGTCGCGCATGCTTCGGATGCGCTTGATCAAACTCTTATTGCGTCGCGGACCGTCAGAGCCAGTGGCTTTGTCGTCCCAGTTGGGCTCTGGGAAAGGGCTCGCACTGCCGGCGGCAAGCTCTCTCTCGCCGCGAGACGATTTGGTCTTGCCCGTCATGATGGCTTCCATATCAAGCACACTGCTCGCAGCACTCGTTGTCCCGCTGCGATCATCGCCATTGCCAGAGTAAGGGCTGAGATGTGAACGCTGTGCAGCTTTCGGTTGGGCAAAGTCTTGCCATGGCTCGGCGCTGACGCCCCAGACATCGGCATTGGGATTTGATACATCGTGTCGGCTGTCAGGAATGTTGGAAGGTTGTGTGTGGTAGCCCTGTCGACTGCGCCAGACCCGCTCGGCATCTGCGTCGTGATCAGCTTCGCCCTCCTCGTCGATTGGGACTTCGACCGTCGAGCTTTCTGAGTTCATAGAGAGCGAAGGGACGAGGGGAGCGGTGGAACTTCGACTACGACTACCGTTGACGCCAGCACTGGGTCGGCTAACTTTCTCGTCCGATGGACGTCTGCGGGCCCCTTGCTTGCCCGGCAAAGTACCTTTGGGCAGTCCCGTCATAGGATCAATGTTGGGGTCGAAAGCGCCTACTGGCGCACGCTTACCCTTGTTCATGTGTGGCGTGCATGCGTCATAGGGGGAGTCGTGGTGAAACATGCTGGAGCCATTGATGCCGGACAAGTCAAGACGGTCAATGATGTCCATACGGCTTGTGCGGGAGGCGGTCCTGTTAATTTCCTCGTTCATACGCTGGTCTCGAGCTGCTTTCTTGGCAGCCTTCTCCTCTGACGTCTGCCTACGAAAGGCATTGGCAAATTTGCTCGACATTTTGGACTGATCTTTGGGGGGTGGTGGCAGGCTCTTGTCCTCGAATGGACTCTTTACCGGTAGCATCGAGGGTGGTTCCGAGATGCTCAAAGGTTGCGCTTCCGAGTAATCAGGTTCGTAATGGCGATCTGAGTAGGAACCGTTGGAGCGAGGGTCGACAGAGACAACGACGTCGGAAAGTGCGGCAAGAACAGAGTCTTGACGAGAGTGGTGGTAAGCTGTGATGAGGAGCAGGAGGTTGTGGGTCAGAGACGGGTAATGTGGCGGGGCGAGATGGAGCGATATTTCAAACGCGCGATCAAGCCTCGCTCCTCTTTGGGCGTTTGGAACCAGAAAATAATATAATCATCGCTCGTACGCGCTGTTCCCCCCAACCGATTTTTGAATAACAATTGGGACTCTAGCGCGTCAATGCGAATGAGCAGGCTGACCAGGCCTATCGCATCCATGGCGATGCATGACAAGAGCATCTGACTCGAGCTTCATAGCCGATTCATGCCAAATGTGCAAACAGTCATGCTGATTGCGACCTCCTGGACATTCGTTGCGCTTCTTCTTCTTCCCTACGTTGCAAACTTACCCATAGTCAAACGTATCTGCACGGGTGCGTGTGGATGCAAAGCTTGTCCGAGAGAGAGTTGTCGCGCAGCACTTGGCGTACTTGGCGCAGCAGTGGTGCAGTTTGGCTGAAGAAACAGCTGTAGGCAAGGACAGTGAAAGGTGAGGAGTGACAAGGAGAAAGGCAGGGATGGCGTCCGGTCGATCTGATCTTCAAAACCGGCTTCCTCGTCATTGCTGTGTTGCCCTGATTCGTTAAACCATGATGCAGCCTCCCCCCGGGTCGGCGTCAACACGCGAAAATGTGAATCAAAAAATCGCCGAACGCCTGGCTGAAGAGACCGAAAACGTGGGTTTTCAATTGTCTCGTACGAAACAGGTCATCTTGTGCGAGTCATTTTGTTGCACCCACCTCAACCCACCCACATCCTATCTTGGTCCCAACGCAGTAGTATCATGGAGCAGATTCTGTCTGCCGTGTTTCCATGCTGCTTCTCTCGTCGACGTAACGGAGACCGCTCTCAGGCTCCCGATAACGAGCAGACACCCTTGTTAAGAGACCGACATGGCTCGTCCTCTTCCACGTCTTCGGTGGGTGCTAAGTTGAAATCAGTCGCTGCCGCTGCTCTTGGCACAGATGCAGGCAAGTCAAAGCACGTCTCTGTTCTACCAGCACCGCGCTACAATGCTGCTACGCTGCGGTTCATTGTAGACGACCTGAAGAGCAAAGTGATTCCGCTGGATTCGGCAGCAGCCAACGCAAGACTGCCACAACCATTAGAGGATCAAGCCAACACCTCTTCAGCAGACTCTACCGAAGCAAAGCCAGTAACACCCGTCCACTCTCTCAAACTCAACATACCTCCTACCTCGCCATCCACCAGTTCCGCTGCATCACCCGTACTCGCCAAACCCAAACTAGTCGATATCTGGTCTCCCCCTGTATCGGCACCCACATCGGGGACAACAACTCCCTCACAGCCGTTATCCTACTCGGCAGCAGCAAAGAAGGCGAAAGCAGCAAAACAAAGCTCTGCCAAGAGAAAGCAGTCTCCCCAGAACAAAAGCTCAGTCTCACCCTCTACGGCTCCTTCCATCGAGCAGAAAACATTCGAGTCCTTGTCCGAAGTCGCACTTTCCAAACCCCTCGTACATGCTTGGGACATGGACGACGAACATCACTAAAACCCAACCCCTCCTCTACTTCCCTGCCAAAAGCCCCCCGCATGTGTACTATATACCAATTTCTCATCCACACTGGGCAACCCAATTGTACTACTAATCAATGACATTCTTGCATGTGACGTGCGGAGGATTTGTGTCACTTATGCCATGCTGCTGTTGTCAGCGTGTGCAGTTGGGCTGGTATGTGTCGGTTTGGGAGGGATAGAAGCTTCCAGTAGATCTTTGCGTAGCTGCTCTCCGCTTAGGTCGGCGCTGACGTTGCTGTGGCTACCGCTGGACGAACCCCCAGGCGGGTCATCCGACCCTCGACGATGATGTGTCCTCGAACCAGCTGGACTGTCTTCACCACTCGGCAAGACATGCACGTTTGTCGCACCAACACTGTTGTCCACTGGGCCGCTGTTTGTCGTGCCGCTGGTAGACTTGTCGACACTGCTATCGGAAGAAGTTTCTTCATCATCATCGATCCCTAGACTCTTTGCTTTGCGGAAGAGCTCTCCTTCTTCACTCAGCTGACCTTTTGCGCGGTCTTCCGACGGCGAACGTGGGAAATGCTTGTTTGAGCCGTCTTCCTCTGCATCGGACTCTTCTCGGTCAGCAGCAGCCGTGTCAATGCGCAAGCCTCCGACCGCCTGTATAATTGTATCGCCAATTCGGCCGGGCCGAGACTTGCGAGTCTTGCCGTGCGGAGCACTGTCACTCTCATCCGACTCCTCCAGATCTGCCATTGAGTACGAAGGTGATGAAAGGGCGGATGACTCAGCTGGAACGGTCAGCTGCGCAGCTTTGCGAGAAGTTCTGTCAAACAATTTCGTGATACGAGCGGTGACGTCGCCCAAGGCGTCGTGAACGCTCAGTACCTTTTCGAGAAGAGCTTCGTCCTCCACTGTCGATGCGAGTTCTCCCAGTCGCGCGCGTAGTGCATCACTTCGCTTTGTCAAGTCCTGCACAAATTCCATCTGCGGCGCTGGTTGCTGCTCCGCTGACTCGCGTTGCCTCTCCTTCTCGCTCTCCAGCAAGTCAACAAGGACCTTGTGACACTCGGACGCTGCAGTTATCAAATCCCCGACCGCGCGCGTGTCTTTCCCTGCAGCGGTCAGAGCAGCGTCTTGAGCGGTTTGAATGGCTTTCAGACGCTCGTCGTTCTCCCTTGCTGCCCGTGCAACGACGGATTTGTAGATGAGTGCGGGGATCGGTTGCTTGAGCCCCTTCTGCGTGGCCTTCTTTTGTGCCAGTTCCGTGTTACGAACGCAACTCTGCAGAATTTCTTGCGACAAGCGGGCAAAGTCTGGATTGTTGGCTGGAATATTGAGGTCCAGACAGCGCAGACTGTGGTTCATACGCAGAGACACTGCCAAAGCCATGACACCTGCAATATCGATGTCATAATTCTCGGCGAGATCCAGGTGGATCAAGCTGCGAGCTTCTGGCAAGAACTCGGCCAGAGCAATAGCTGCTTCCGAAGAAAGGTCAGTGTCGTTGAGAAAGAGTCGCTTGAGGTTCGAATTGAGTGCGAACGCGGTGCGTAGAGTGGTAATGCCTTCCAGTCCAGGTCCACTACACGGGTTGTGACTCAAGTCGAGAGTTTCCAACGTCGAATTGTATTTGAGAGCCTCGGCGATGGCAACCAAGCCGGGCATCTCGATGCTGTTGTCGCTGAGATTCAAGACACGAAGTGTTCGATTCTTGCGCAAGACCTGAGCTAAGTAGAAGACGCCTCCTCGGATGTCGTTTGACTTGAGATCCAGCGTCAGCAGGTTACCAACTCGAGGCAAGTCTGCCAAGATGCGCTTGGCGCGTTTTGCTTGGTAGATTGCGATAGCCTCTTCTTCACTCAAATTGGGAGCCGCATTTTTGCGGATGTCCTGCCTTTCCTCTGTTGTCAGACGGGCATCTAGCTCCCTAGTCGGACTGCCAATGCGATGAGTCATAGCCTCGTGGATCTGCTCGACATTCGCGCCATATGCTGTGCCGGAATGTGAGGAACCATTCATTTTGGACATCTTTCGTGAGGTGATTCCGCCACCTGGACTCGACACTATCACAGGCACATCAGGGAGGTTGGGAGAGTAGCTTCGACGACGAGGATCGGACGAAGCGTTCTGCGGTGTAGGCAAAAGGCTTCGTCCTGGTCTTTCCTGCCCGTCTGTGGCGTCAACCGACGAGGAGACGCTCGAATTTGTTCTTGCTTGGTCAAAGTAGGACGGTCCTTCACTGTTGGCGCCAGTGGTGCTACCAGCAACGGTCGATACGCGATCTGGATAATCTTTCAGCAGAATTGCAAGGGCTACAGACGCCAACTGATTGATCTTGTTACGACGCAAGGAGAGGTGACGGATGTCGGAATAGCGTACTGCGTGTGACAGCATTTCCAAGGTAGATGTCTTGAGGCCACAATTCTCCAGCCGCAACGAGATCACTGCAGAAGTAAGAGGTTCCGTGTCTTCTGATGCTTGTCGTAAGAGCGGGGCCGTCGGCATTAATGGTGCCCCAGAGTCATCATCGAAAAATTCGTCGTCTTCATCCTCTTCGATGGTGTTGGCCTTGTTGGCGTCTGCATTGTGGGAGGCCTTTGGAGCTGAATCAGCTGCCTCGGTCTGACTCCTCTCCGGCTTTGCGATGGCTTGTAGAATATGCTCCAATGATGCTCGGTTGATCGAGTTCTCTGAAAGGTCGAGATACCTCAATGCTCGCGCCCTGCGCATAAAGATGGCTACGTAACGCCATCCGTGATAGCGAATCTTGCGATTACTGGCGAGGCTGAGATTTGGCAGAGAGCCAGAAACAAGTAGCGCATGAAGAATAGATTTGACGCTGCTGTCCGTCAAAGCGCAATTCTCGAGCACCAGCTTGTTGAGCCCAAAGTCTACACTTAGAAGATCGGCGATTGGTTCAACAGCATGACGATCCAGCGGAACGAAGCTCAGATCCATGGTCTTGAGCGCCGGCGGCGTAGATTGGTCTGCTTCTTGAAAGACGAGACGCATCTTTTTGAGAGGATGCTCTTCCCTCGTTCTGCAACATTCTCGATAGAGCGTTTCGAGCTCCTGAGGCGTCCATGGCTTGCCCCGACGGGCTTTCATCGTTCTTCGATGTTCTCGTTCGATTCGCAGGCGCGTCAAGTCTTCATCTTCGGGAGCGCCAGCGCCAACGATGGGATATGTGACCGTCATCTGGGATACCTGAAATTGAACTTTCTTGAGTGGTGTTGCAGAGCTGATTGCTGGTAAGGTACTATCAGAGGACTGGGAAGCAATGCTGTTCCGAGATGTGCCGACAGAGATATCCGAGTCTTTGCTTGACGCATCGAGATTGTCGCTACGACTTGACGTCACACCAGACGTATAGCCACCCGAAGAGCTTGGACCTGTTCCGCTTACGTTGGCGGCGGCACCAGCAGCCATGCCACCAATCCTGCGAAACATGCCGCCAATATACGAGGCAGTAGCCTGTGCTGTACCTCCTTGTGGGACTGGGACTTGAACATTCACACCTTGCTGCGCGAGGCGTGTGTTGAGATTTTGAAGGATATCTCTGCGGAAAGAGAAGGCTTTCTGCGGAGGAGGGGCGGGTTTCAGGATACCCTTCGGCTGTGTGCTCTGCTTCTTCTTGTATACAGGCCTGCGCATAGTACTGAGGGGTGGAGATGCAATTTCATCTCCCTTGCCTTCTGTGGAAGATGACGGCAGGATCGACAAAGAATCTGAGCGAGGCGGCAGGGTCACTTGTGCGAAATCGGCATTCGCTGCTGGGAAATGCAAGCTTCCAGAAGAGGATGATTCCTCACTCATCCCAACGGAGTCTACATCTTGTGGTGATGTTGTGCTTGCATTGAAGGGCGATGACGTGTTAGCATGCTGAATTGAGGTTGGTGAGGTCGATGCTGAGGCCTGGTCAGAGGCGCTGTAAGACATAGTGAATCTTTTAGATTCATGTGCAGACAGCTGGCTGTCTGTCAATGACCCTTTTGAGCACAGTCCCTCTGTACTGCGAGTCAGAGACGAAAGGAATGCCAAACTGCGGCGTCGCACATGTGCGAGGCTGTTGGTATGCACCGCATTCACACTAAAATAGAGAGGGGGTTGAAACGCCCGTACGCGTCTCGCTGCATTCCTCGGAAGTCGGAGTTTACACTTTTCTGGAAGTTGCTCCCAATCTTCGTTGCTCGGTACGCTACTTCCCATACAGCACAACGATGAGCGATCAGGAGCCGGTCACGGCCATGGCATCCACCTCGTATCAGCCGCGGCCAGCTCGAAAGCAGGTAACAGAGGCCAAGTTCAATGCAATCCGCAATGCGTTTGCAGCTCGACCCGACTCGGCAGGTACTTTCAACATTTGGTACGAAAACTTTGCCGGCGCAGATCGCGAAGAGAATGAAGCCATGAAAGCCAAGCGCGAAACGAGATGTGACATTGCTCGCGACTCTGGCTACACCAAGGCAGACGTGACTCTTCGCAATCAGGCTGCGCGCAGTCGAGCCGGTATACCCGACGAAGGCGTCTATTGCTGCATCCATTTTGCTCGAGGTTGCTGTCCGCACGGGGTCGACTGTAATTTTTTGCATCGCTTGCCACGGCCAAACGACTTTCCCAATCAGGCAAGGGACTGCTTTGGCCGTGAAAAGCAGGGTGGCTACAAGGACGACATGAGCGGTACAGGCTCCCTATCTGCTCTCAACAGAACTCTGTACGTTGGTCGCATTCACGAAGAGCATGGAGTCAGCTCATCAGCAGCCAACTCTGGCGGAGCTGCATGGAGGGACGGAGGCAAGACACTCAAGGGCGGTCGTAGCGCACAAGGCGCGCAAAAGAGCGGAAAAGCACAGGATCCCACAACCCACCGGCCCCAACACAATTCTTTCGGGCCTGAAACTGACAACGCCACCGAGAAAGTAGTGCGTCGGCACTTTGACGAGTGGGGTGAAATCGAAAAGTTGCGTGTACTCAATGGCCGATCGTGCGCCTTTGTGACGTACAAGTACGAAGCCAATGCACAATTTGGCAAGGAAGCCATGCTAAACCAGTCTATGGATCACGATGAGATTCTCAACGTGCGGTGGGCGTCGGACGATCCTAACCCTGCGTCCAAAAAGCGTAACTTGGAACACCTGCGGAAAGCTGGCGAAGAAGCCATCATGGCTGGCATGTCGGTTCAGGCCATCGAAGCGCAACGATCTTTACGCGCTCTAGAAGCGTTAGGGAGCGATTCAGCGGAAGACAACGATGATCATAAGCGCAGAAGGCTAGCAGAGGAGCAGTACGAGCGAGAAATGCTCAAGCTGGATGAAGAGAACCAGCGAGGATGGGAAGCAATCGCACGCCAACGTCAACAGGCAGCTCGAGCCGCTCAGGAATCCAAAGCAGCAAGTGCCGCTGCTGCTTCTTGGTCCGAAAAGGTACACGCGAATACACTGCTCAATACAGAGACCTTGTCTTCTGTCAATGCCTTGCGCTCACAGCAAAGTACGAACGGAACGATCCAAGCAAATGGACTCGGCAGTCTCGCAGCTTATGCCAGCGATAGCGAGGATGAAGAGTAGAACCAGGGCTGGTCACACTGTACATTGAGTGTTGTAAAGTAAAAGCCACCTACTCTGAAAGTCAAATTTGTTGCAAGCATACAATTGCGGCAAGCTAACCGGCTTACATTCTTCGCGTGCCCGTTGCTGCCATGATCGCTCACTCGCTCCCTGGTGCTTGAACCATGTTTATTGGTCAAAGTCATATATCCCAAGATGCCCTTCGCCATGCCTTTTGCTACGTCATTCGCATTGCTGGTGCCTGATGCACCCTGATGTGTGTGCCTGAGTCATGAGGTTCGAGAATCATTGGCCCGTGCTTTGTGGAGGGGAGAGCAGCTAAGTCGGCACACTTCCAGCCGTGTCACTGTGACACACTTCCATCAAAGCACTTGCACCTCAGCTAGTGAAGATGACGGAAGAGGTCTCAACGGCTGCTGAAGTTGCTGACGCTGTGTCGCAGGGCGCAAGCACCACCACCCCAAGTGAGAACGGATTCGAGCATCTTTCAATCTCCGAGGTCGATTCAAGTCAGCGTATGGATGGTACGGCGGCGGACGCTGCGCCCGAGGCAGTGCCTGCACGAGAGCCACATCAAGCTGCACAAAGCGTCTCTTCAACCGACAACGCTTCGCTCACGACGGGAACCGAAGGTCTGGTCCTGTTTGACCTCACCAACAAGCCTAATGGACACGCTTGCTTTTCACCACACACCATCAAGACCATCCTTGGACTCAAGCTGCTCAACATCGGTTACGAGCGTCAAAGACTTTCCTTCGTCCAGATTCGCAACGACCTTGCATCTCGAGTGACCGAGAACGTTACAGTGCCTGTGCTCGAGCTCAGCGATGGTAGTCATATCATTGATTCGTGGAACATCGCCGAGTATCTGGAAGCCCGTCATCCAGAAGGCTACAAGCTTTTCGGCAACTCGGCGACCAAGCGACTCGCTGCCATGCTCAACAACTTTGGCAAAACTGTCTTGGCGGCCCACATTGGACCACTGGTTCAGCCCGAGATCCACGCCATGCTCGACCCAGAGTCAGCCTCTTACTTTGCGGATGTCAAGATCGGCAAAGCTCGTTGGGCGAAAGTCTCATCGCTCTCAAGAGACGAGAAGGAGAAAAACGTCCAGCAGGCCGTTGCTCGACTCGAAGTGATCAACGCGATGCTCACCTGTGAGGGAAACGCAGCACGAACCACCGACCGATCTGCCAAGACAAAATCAACCTTTCTGGCCGGTGGCGATCAGCCGACGCATGCAGACTTTTGTCTCTTTGGCTGGTACGTATTCACGCGTGCTGCTGGCCCCAAAGTAACCAACGAAATCTGGTACAGCCACAAAGCAATCGGCACCTGGATTACGGCAATGCTGCAATGGTGTGGTCCTCTTGCCGACGACTTCGTATGATACTTTACGCCTACTAGCTTAAAAAGTGCAGTTGCTGAAACGACTAGAACTCGACTGATAGCACCGTGCGCCCGACGCCCTGTGTGACACTCTTGACGACCGATACGCGGTTTGCTTGAGAGGCCACATGCTGCTTGAACAGCTCAACACCACCGCCGACACCAAAGTAAATGACTTTGGCAGCCACCAGACAGACTGGTTTGCTTTCCGCTGTCTTTGGGTCTGCGTATCGATGCAGTAGGTCGACGAGTGCTGGCAGCGATGAGAGGGAGTAGATAGTTTCCGAGGTAAGTATGATGTCCATGGACGTACTGCTCGTCGTGAGGGAGCTGGGAAAACTGGACCATCCGCCTGAATAAAACCGCAACTCAAGGCGCTGGTCGTCCAACGACTGAGTGAAGGCTGCCAACAGTTCCGACGTCAACGATAGCTCGCCTGTACTCGGCTGTGCGTCAGCGGATTCTATAAAGTTGTCTTTCGAGTCAAAGTGATCTTGGCCCCTTCTTCGTAGCTCGTCACGTTCTTGAGCTGCCATCTGAGCGCCATGTCCGGTGCGGAATTGAGCCGATGCAGATGACTTCCACCAGGCCAAGACAAGGTTGGGCAGCGTGACGAGACTCAACACCTGTGAGTTGTAGTCCGCTAAGTGCAGCGTCACATGATTGCGAGTATTCCTGCGTTCAAGCAGCTTTTCGAGGAGGAATAGGGAGGGTAATGCTGTTCCACATCCAAGCTCGAGCACATTCTTGCTGTGCCACGGTTTGCCATCGTGTGATGTCATCATCGTGTCGAGCACATCAACCAAGTCCAAAGCGCACTCCCATGTTTTGAGGCCTCCTTCATAGACCCCTGGTATTAAGTCGGAATTCTGATCTATGTGTGCGTCGCGCGGTGCTGTTTGCCCGGATTTTGCAGCAATCTCTTCTTCACCATCGTTATCATCGTCGTCGTCATCCAGCAGCATCTGGAATCGGGCGTCAAAAAGGTCTCGTCGTAAAATTCTGTGCTGAGAGCTTGGACCGGCTTGACTTTGCTGTAGTGTCACATCTATGGAAGAGTACGAGATGCGAGACGGTAATCTGTCAAACAGCTCTTGCAGCGAGTGCGACTTGAACTCCTCTTCAGGTACAGCTGAAGCAGAAAGAGGTGTTAGCAGGTTTGATTCCCCCTTGCGTGCTTCGAAGGTCTCCTCCTCCTCCATGTCTTCATCTTGGAACTGAAAGGCGAATGACATCTTGATGTCTGCGGCGATGCCGGTAGGGCCTGGAAGAATTCAGCAGCAGAATCCAAAAAAATCTAGACAACTCGGATGTCGGGACCCGGACCTGTCACGAACCAGAGCCTCGGCGAAAATCCTCGTGGAGTCCCGTGCCCCGCAAATCCGTTTTACCGCGACGCATTTGGTGGAGAGGATAAACAAGATCGTCCGTCCACGGAACTCCTGGTCGAACCGCCGGAGCGGAAGAGTAACACCACCGAGACCTCGGGTCAGCTGTTTGCCTACTTATACCCCACCCCTGACCGCTCCCCCCCGTCGAAATCCTCATCTTTCTCCCTCTCTCTCTCTCCTCTCTTTGCATATATCCCTCCCCACTAAGCCCCGAACACAGCATCAACATGCAGTTTTCCAAGACCTGTGCCGTCCTCGCAGCTTTCGTAGTTGCTGCTGCCCCTGCTCTCGCCACAGACTACCGTCAGCTTTACAACTTCTCCGGCGGAAACGGCGTTGCTTTCTGCAACAGCTGGCGATGCGCCTGGTAAGTTTGCCTGTCGAGATTACACGCGTGGAAAGACAGGCGAGCTGATCATATTTTACCACGACAGTATCAACTACGTGCCCAACAACTCCAACCTCACCTTTGTTGGCGGAGTCTGTGAAGAGGGCGACTACCACGGCAAGCACAAGAACTCTGAGGCAAAGGCGTTCTGCGTGTAAGTAATTACTCTTCCTCGATCGTGTGATGATCGACGCTCATGCTCCTACTTTGCATTACCGCAGATTCGGCGACGGCACCAAGAACACAGTCGTCAGCAAGCACATTGCTGCTGCAACCAACGCCACGCTTGCCTCTTAGACCTGTTCCACTATATACCCAGACTCGTTGGATTGCTCCTTTCCTTTCGTCAATACCATCTTTATGTTAAAGCTAGTGAATTGGTTAGAAGATCTCGCGATCGGTCACGCATCCTTCCGATGCGTTCTGAACGTTGCGAGCAAATTTGTAGAGCCAGCCGCGGTGAACCTTGAGGGTCTTGCCTTGCTTGGTGCGCTTCCATTCATCCAAGCGAGACTGTTTCTCAGCATCGGTGATGTGCAGGTTGATTTCGCGCGCTTCAGCGTCGACGGTGATGCGGTCGCCGTCATGAACAAGGGCGATGGGTCCGCCTTCCGCCGCTTCAGGCACCACGTGACCGGTACAGAAGCCATGAGAGGCGCCAGAAAAGCGGCCGTCCGTGATGAGCGCGACGCTGGAGCCAAGCCCAGCTCCCATAATGGCAGCTGTTGGGCCCAACATCTCGGGCATGCCCGGCCCACCTTTGGGACCAACATAACGGATGATAACCACAGAGCCTGATTTCACCTTTCCGTCTCGGATGGCTTCCAGGATGCCATCTTCGCCGTCAAAGACGACGGCTGTGCCATCGAACTTGGTTCCTTCTTTTCCAGTGAGTTTCGACACGGCACCTCCAGGGCAGAGTGAGCCACGCATGATGGTCAAATGACCGGTTGCTTTAAGCGGTTTGTTGAGCGGCATGACAATATCTTGGTCGTCAAAGCCCAGGGGCTCAACATCGGCCAGATTCTCTCGCATCGTCTTTCCGGTGCACGTCATGACGTCGCCGTGAAGTAAGTCCGAGTTTTCGAGCAAGTACTTGAGCAGACGAGGAATGCCACCAATGTTGTGCAGGTCCTCCATGTAGTACTTGCCAGAAGGTTTGAGGTTGGCTAGATAAGGCGTCTTGTTGCCGATGCGCTGGAAGTCGTCAATGGTCAAATCGATATCTCCGGCGCGGGCAACAGCAAGTAGATGCAGCACAGCATTGGTCGAGCCACCTAGCACATGTGTAACGACAATGGCATTCTCAAAGGCTTCCTTGGTCATGATGTCACGAGGCTTGATGTCCTTCGCAAGCAGGTTCTTAATAGCCTGACCTGCGCGGAGACATTCTTGGATCTTCTCAGGGTACACGGCCGGCGTACTTGAGGTCATGGGCAATCCCATGCCCATGACTTCAATTGCGGTGGAAAGCGTGTTAGCAGTGTACATGCCTCCGCACGCGCCTGGGCCCGGACATGAGTTGCGGACAATATCCACTCGTTGCTCAGCAGTGATCTTGCCAGCCGCGAAGGCGCCCGAGGCTTCAAAGTTGTCCGCAATGTTACATTGATCTCCCTTCTTGCGGCCCATACCGGGAACGTCGAGGGTATGACGGCCTGGCTGAATTGTCCCGCCGTAGACAATGATTGAGGGTCGGTTGTGGCGCATGCATGCGATCATGCACCCGGGCATGTTCTTGTCACAGCCAGGGATCGAGATGTTGGCATCATGGTACTGCGCCATGGTGATGGTCTCAATTGAGTCGGCAATAAGCTCTCGCGAGGGTAAGGAGTAGTTCATACCCGGTCCGCCCATGGTGATAGCGTCAGACACGCCAACGGTGTTGTTCTGAAAGCCGATGAGGCCGGCTGCTTCGCAACCCTCCTTGATCTTCTTGCCAAAGTCGAGCAGGTGAGTGTTGCAAGGGTTGCCTTCCCACCAAACGCTCGAGATGCCTACTTGCGGCTTGTTCAGATCCTCTACGGTCAAGCCGCAGGCATGCAGCATGGACTGTGCACCGCCATGATTAACAGACTGCGTGATGAAGGAACTGATCTTGTTCAGCTTCGGTTCAGAGCCATTGTTTGCGGAGGGGCGCGAGGGTGCGCGAATGTCGACAAGTCCGGACGCCATTTTGTTGTAGTGTAGCTGTTGGTCAGATTGCGAGCAGCGTCGATACCCCGCACATCTGTGGTACGTGCCGCCCACGTCGATGTCTGTGTCAGAATGGCCGTTCGAATTTGGCCGAGCAATTCGCCGCACTTAAATTGACCAATAACAATGTGAACCTTTCACTAGCACTTGCCAGATCCGACCCTACCCCGACGCCGCATGTAATGAGTACGACAGGCTGTCGCGGTCACGGTAGTCAGAAATGGCACCCTCATCAGACGCTTTGCGGACTCATCCTCTGATTGAGTTGCCGGAATTGGCGCTGAAGGCCCTCGTCGGTACAAGCCGTTGGACACCTAAAATTACTCTAATTACACGAAGGATACTGATGGGAAGAGACTGCGAGATGTCATTGGAAAGACCATTGGATATCAATGACGCCTTCTGCGGGCTTGGCGAGGGCATTGAAGACCACTGGCGACATATCAAGCGAAGTATGTTCGCAGCCAGGGCAGAGATCGGTCACCTTGGCATCGACGCATTTGTTGTCGTGGCAGATGTGAACTTGTCTCTCGCAGTATTTGCCTTGATCGTAGATATCTTCAGAGAGGGCTACTATGTAGTCATTCTCGGTGTTCCAGTTGCCGCAGGCGCCATGATTGGGCTTGAAAAACGTGCCTTTGCCGTAATACTCCTGTCCGCCACCATCGTTGGAGTATCCTTGCTTGTGCGAGCTCTTTGAAGCGGCGGACTGATGCTTTGTCTGCTTCTTATGCGCAGCTCTCGACTTTTGCAACTTTTGCGTATGTCCAGATCTTCTTCGCGGCGTATCGCTGTGTGCGGCGCGCTCTTTGTGGATGGATTGTTCTTCGATGAACTCAAAAGACTGTCCCGCTTTTGAAGAGGCTTGACGCTCGATGACAATTTCAGTGGACACAACCTCGCCAGCACTTGCTGTTGATGAGCATAAAAACAAGATGGCGAGGAGTAGACCTCCTGTCCAAAGAACGCGTTGTTTACGTAGAGCTAAAGTCATTGAGGCGTCGTAAGAATCAGAAGAAGTGTTACGCTTGTGAGATGATGTAGGTGAGATGTAAGGTAAAAGGGGCAAATTAAGCAGAGCAAAGAGGAACAATAGGAGGCCCGCGTGGTTCGCCGCAGAAATGCAGTTGGCGTGGGTGTATGCTCTGTGTTCCACCGTTTGATGCGTTTGCACTCGTGAGCCCCGCACGAACTGGCTCCGACATGAGATACACTGCACTGCTTACACACACACAAACCCTTGTTTACAAGTTGACATCAGATCGTCACAGGATCGTCGCCGTGCATGTATTGAATGCTGGTCAAAACATGGCAAGTTTGTCCTTATTCTCCGACCGGCGGCAGAACCTGTGTGCCTGTTTATGCAAAAATGGTCTCTCTGCTTTCCTAGACGAGAGACTACAAGGGCGACAACAGCGCCTGCCTACTCGGCCCGAGCTTGCATTTGCTAGCTAAACACAAATGGCAAAGCGTTCCGTGGCTTCGGCAGTAGTCGGCGGCTGAGTTTAAAAATTTTCTAGAAAAGAGCAACACCAACACGAAATGAAGCCATACGCGTGCAGTCAGCCCCTATCCGCCATCCCCTTTATAGCAAGTTCTTTCGCTCCGAGATTCCATCCCTGGTTGTATGGGCTCGCAGATGGCGCGATGGCGTATCAATGTAGACGGACTGGCTCTGTGGTGAGAAGCGATGTAGAACAAGCATTCATCGGGTATATTCATTGTTTGTGAGTGTCACTTTATGCGAATGTCTGAACGTGAATGTAAAGCAGTCATCACTTTTGCGCCTTGGAGACGACACCCAAAAAGCGGAGCCGGGAGTGGATGAATAGGGTAGAGAATAAGTACTGGGAGAGCTGATGATCATAGAGGGGAAGGTGGCGGTAGCCTTGCTGAAGCGCTCCAATAGGTACAGCGAATGCAGCAACGCAATCCGCCTCAATTGAAGAGGTAGATGAAGCTGATGATGCAACATTGCTCGTGTTAGCGTTAGATAGGCTGTTGGTCTGACTGATGGCTGCGGAGGACGCGTGTGCATCATTGGGTACATTGCCGTTCTTGTCTGCCGCTTGAGGAGGCGCAGATGGCATCGACGGCTGTCGATCGACAACAGAGCCCGCACCTAAATCATCGTCATAGACCTCGAAGCGAACAAAACTTAGATCGAGCAGACCTCGACTTATAGTTTCAAGCTCGGCTTTGCTCGCTGTTGCGACTGTAGCAGCGTCCAGGATGCTGCTGACCCCGGCCGGTATATCGATCTGGACACTCATAGCGGTGTTCCATTGTGGACTGAAACCGTTCCCCTTGATAGTCGGTGTTCGAAGCTGTGAGCACTCAATCGATGAGACGTCTTGCTCTGAAGAGGCGTCGCGTTGGTCGTTACCGGGGATGAGGGATTGAGGGATGTCCACAGTTAATTTTTGCTTCGAGGCATCCTGCTCCATTTCGAATCCCTTTACATGCTTTGGTGGTAGCCTCCCGCTCTGCGGAGCAGACTTTACTGGCAGAGAGGCATCAACGCGGGAGCTGTCAAGCTGACGCAAGAGTCCCCGAGGCTGTTTGCCCCAACTTTTGGGAGCAAGCAGAGATACGACCACAAAAGGATCGATGGGTTCTCTCACATCCATGTCCTTGTCTTTGCTGCTTTCGCCTTTCTTCTTAGGTAGTTGCTGAGCAGATATAATGCTCAGATCGAGCGAGAAGCGAAGTACTCTGGTCGGATCCGTCTTCATTTGCTCCTTTGTGCGAAGTCCGATTGGTTTGAGCACGTATCCACAGCGGCCATTGCGACTGAACATGGCCTGATTGAGTTCGAACCCTAGGTCGGTTGTCTGCCAATTTAGCGCGACAAGCTGGCATCCCGCTGCCCACATGTCCAACGGCACAAAGTTGCGGCTGGCGTGAAGGCGAGCAAAGCTCATCATTGAGGGGTACACGCGCGTCAGATGTGTTCGGTTGTGTTTGACGAGCGACTCTCTCGCCGTAGATTCCTGGATGAACTTCTTCGCTGACTTCTCTGACAACGAGATCATGTGCTTCGTGGCGTAATTTTCCTTCTTATTGAAACCTCGGCACTTTACCCCCACCGTGTAGATGAGGAGCGACGCAAGTGCAGTTGACATGAGCTTCTTGGTCTCCTTGCCGCCAGATTCACCTTGAATTCGGCCTTTGTCTACAGGCAACGCTTTCTGAGTCTTGTTTCGCCGCGTAACGCGATGCATGAGCCCTTTGGCGCCAGAGCTTGGCTGCGTGTCCATCTCTGAATCTGTTGTAGACGTTTCTGTCGCTGATGTCGAGGTATGGGTTTCCACAAGTGCGCACACGACCTCGTTGCTAGGAAAAGAAGAACCATCGCTCACCACGCTGGCAGATGGCACTTCCTTTTCGGGTATGAGCACATTCTTAGCCTTCACAAGCACTTTGAAGCGAAGATCCTCCGGCGAAGGCAGATCATCGTCTACCGATGGGGCGCGCTTAGATTCGCCGAGCGGCTGCGTCAAGAGAAGTTCTCCCAGGGTGTCAACCAGAATACGTGCCATAACCTCTTGCTGTGGCGGATCGGCGTGCACCTCCAGGGACAATATCAAAGGATATGGAGATGTCACAAAGGCATAGCGTGCTATAGCGCTGACCACATCTTGAAAAGCAACGCGGCTTGTCAGTGTGCGCCCGTGAGTAATCTGTGGCGTCATGTTGGGTCCATCCCAACAATCCAGTTCAACGCTGCGTGCGCCTTGTAGCAGAGCTCGAATATAGCCCTCAACTGTGCTGTTGCCTTTCCATTGGCCTCCGACAAGATAGGTGTTGTGACTGGAGCTGATGTAGTATTCGCTGAGCGGACGCTTCATGTCGTGCTGAACGGTAGATTTGCGAAGGTGGGCTGCGACTTTGTGCGTGGTGGCATGCGAGCTACTTGGTCCAGCAGCGATCAGCTCCTCGGTAGTGTCTGCAAAGGCTCGTGATGGGGTTTGTTGCTGCGAATTAGCGACGATGTGAGCTGTTCGTTGTGATGTAGAAGGAACGTCTCCTCTGGCTTCATTACAGTTGGGCAACTGCATAGTTGGATCGTCACCGAGAGTGTTTTCTTCCGAGTCCGCTGCTATGGTAGAAAAGAGCGGCAGCTGGTCAAGCAGTGCAGGATTGTCCGATGAGGCTAAAAAATCCAGAAATCCATCATAGTCCATCAGAACTCGGTTGCCCTTGGCTTCTGTGGGAGAAAGCCGACTGTTACAATGTCGGACAAACAAGTCGTGTATTTGGTCATCTTTGAATGATACGTTGCCTTGCTCGAGGCGGATAAACTGCTTGAATACTTCTTCCGAAATGCCAGTCACCGTGCCATCGGTCGATGTTGTGGATGCAACGTCAGTGTTCACGAGTGGTGAGTCTGCCAAAGAGTCAAAGATAAGCTGAACATCAGCTCTACGTTTCAAGAGCGAGACAAAGTATTGGAAGTCCTCAAAGTCCAAGTATCCTCGGTTTCGGTAGTCGGCTACATTGAAGCACTTTCGTAGATGTGTTTTGTTGGACTCGATGCCAAGTCTTCGGCAGAGTTTCATCACCTCTTCCACCGAGAGTTTTTCGTCGTTGGTCTGGTCCGCGTCCTTCCAATGATGTCGCATCCATAAGACACGTCTATGCTCGAGGCTCGACGTAGCACCTACTGCGCCAGTCAGCTCTCGTCGAAGTGTTTGAAGATGAAGTAAGCTTGATCGCCATCTTGCCAAGGAGGCATCGCTCAAAGCGATTAGATGGAGTGCCTTGTAGATCCCAACGTTTTGATAGATAATGGTTATCCATCTAGGCTCGTGAGCAGAAGATATATTGAGCGAAGTTCTATATGAGGCAGCTGAAGGCCCGAACCTGACCTCTCTGATAGACTCGAGATTGACGATGGTATTTCGCTTCGACTCCCACAATATCTGGCCTCTATCAGCGTCCAAGCGAAAGTTGCGAGTCTTTACTTTCTTGTGGGTGACTTTGAGCATCATCTCTCCTTCCGGTAGCAAAAGGTCTGGCGCGTCCGTCTCGCTTTCACTGAAAGAAGAGCCGCGCTTAGGCGCAAGAGGTGGTCTTGTAACCACACGAGAACTTTGTTCCGGATTGAGGATGGGCGGCAATGCATCTGATAGGGGAATGGCTGTGGCTTGATTCTCAGACCCGTTTGTTACTGGTCTTAGTGTGGTATTGGGCTCGGTAGGATTGTCTTGGGACCAAGCGACGGCGCTGCCAGATCGCAATTGTCGAAAATTACTACTTGCTCGTCGTTCATGTTTGATCAGACTGGAGAGGGAGGAGATACCTTGGCCGAGTGCTTTACCAGCGCTTGGACTTTTGGACGGTGAGCTTCCAGAACTCGGGGTCTGTGGCTTTGTGTGCGAAGAGGTGGCCTTGTACAATTCGGTGGATCGCGATCGAGATAGGGTTGGCGTCGCAATTGGTTGGGCCAGCGTTCGTCTGGAAGCCGAAGCGTACGATGTAGGGCCTGAGCCTCCACTGAAAGATCTTGGAGGTGGAAGAAAAGAGGGTCGACCCTCCTCGTCGTCCCTAGTGTGGTGAAACGAGATCATGTCGGAGCTAGAGGGAGGAGACTGGCACTGCGACCCCGCCGCTGTGGTGTCGAGAGCATTATGATCGGTCTTGCTGGGCATCAGACCCTTCAGCCATGCCTTGACTGCGCCTGATCCTGAACCCGAAGCGCTGGCGGACTGACCAGAAGTCATGACTTTGCATGTCCCACGGCGTCTCGGTGCAAGACCAAGTTGATGGACGCTCAGTTTCTTGAAAGCTTGAACCCTGAGCCCGATGAAGCCGATTGCACAGACGGAAGTCGGACACACGTTCAGAGCCAAAATTAAATTTTGGTTTCTTCTTCCTCGACTCTGTTGTCAACTTGTTGGCACGATGTTCAAACGAGTAGACAAAGCGACAGGGAAGAGGGACAGAGTCGATCAGCTGAAGAAGAAGACTGGTGACGACACAGCTGTCTCCATCGACCAACTGGCTGACGAGTCTTCCTCGTCTGACAATGATTCTGACAGCGACTCTTCTGCATCTTCTTCTGACGAACAAAAGAAGCAGACCAGAGCTAAGCAACTAACAAAAAGGAAAAGAGGTCAAGAGGAAGACGGGGACACGGGCTCTGAATCAAGCGAAAATGACGAGGCGGAAGAGTCGCCAGTCCGAGTAGCACACGAAGGTCCAGCGGTCTCGATCGATGAGACGCTGAAAGACCCCATCTATGTTCCCACCTCGGGCGACAAAAAGCATGGCGTGATGGCTTCCAAATGCATCCTATGCGAAAAAGCTTTGCTCAAGTCTGCTCATCTTGTCGAGGAGCATCTCAAGGGGAAAAGCCACAACCGGCGTATGGAGCGATTCAGATTGTACGTGTCAGAACAATTATCGCCAACCCAGAGAAAAACCACCGATGCACGCGATGCTGTTGATGACATGGACGTCTGGAAGGAGGCTGAGATGCTGAAAGCAAAAGAAGCTGCTGTCGCAGCCGCTAACAAGCCATCCAAGACAGCGGTCAAGAAGGAGAAATTGCGGCATATGCGCTCAGCGAAAAAGAACGAGAAGCGCAAAGCCAAGAAGGAGAAAGCCATCAGAAACGGGAGAACACCCCTTGTAGAAGATCCAGAAGCCAAAAAAGAACGAAAGAAGAGAAAGTACGGTGATAAGAAGAATTTTGCCAGAGCCTAGCAGCGGCCGCGTTCACAATTTTAATAGTCATCGCCTGTAATTGATTGCAAAGCAGTCTCGAAATGATCATGTGTACCACGTGGGAGTGGGCCATCCGTCTTTACCTGGTCCGTGTAGCGCATATCGTCCAATCTCTGCTCGTTTGTGAGCAATGGGGTCGTGCAGACTGTGCGTCCTCAGGTCTCGGTAAGCGACGTCGAAGCCATACTTGCCAGCAACGGCACGGGCGCCCGTCAGCTCGTAGATCTGGCTGGTGACTTGAAGTCCCACGTCCACAGCATTCACTTTAGCAGCAGCTACTTGTACGGCTAGGTGAGCTCGCTGATCCTCGGTGACAGCTTGGCGTGGCTCAGTGTGCAAGATTCCAGCAGCTTCTTCGACAGTGTTCTCGATCAGGGCAGCGGCAGCCCAGACACGAGCTTGAAGTTCTCCGTAACCGATCTGGATATAGGCCTCGTCGGTTCCGCGGGCGACTGGCGCGGGGGTGTAGGGCCAACCGCGCGTGTTTGCCTTTGTGTAAGCCAAGGCCCTGCTCAGCGCTCCTTCAGCAATGCCGAGGTAAAATGAGGTGAACACCAATTGGATTTGGGGCAAATTGAGGGTGTTGTAGGGACCCAGTGGCTGAAAGACTTTGTCAACGAAGCCGAGGGCATCTTTCCAGGGCACAATCACGTTAGTTATGGTGATTCCTCCGCTTTGCGTCCCACGCATGCCGAGCGTGTCTACCCATTCGTTTCCGTATACGATGCCCGGTTGTTTGCTAAGCACGGGAGCGAAGACATGTGAGCCATCGGGCAGACTCCCCTCAAGGATCGTGACATCCGAGATCTTGCTTCCCGTCGAGAAAGTCTTCTTACCATCGAAGACAAGGAGAGTGTCATCGGTGGGGTGCTGCACGACCTTGAGGTCCGAATCTCGCGGATTGACAGCCCCGCCAATAAAGTACTTGTTCTGAGTTAACCAAGCATCGATCCTGGTTCGCTGCTCGTCAATACCTACAAGAGCTGAAGCCCAGAACCAGAGGTAGTGATAACCAATCAGTTGACCCAGGGATCCGTCTCCGCGAGCAATGATGCGAATGACTTTATATGCCTCTTTCCACGAAAGACCGGCTCCGCCTGCCGATTTGGGTCCCAGCAGCGTGACTAGTCCAGAGTCCTTGAGCAGCTGCACCTGCCGATAGGGAACAACATTGCCGCGGTCTCGAATAGCCTCATCGGCGTGCAGAAGCTCTGACACCTGCTCCGCTCGAACGAAGAATTCTTCGGGCGTCTCCGGGTCCCGATCGAATGTTGGATACTGTACAACCTCTGGGTCGGGTTGAATGCGGACCGAGTCTTTGGCACTCGGGTACGCGCTGAGAGCGCTGACACTAGTTGCAGAGGGTGCCATTGTACTTTGGGCCTGTGCCGTCGAAGAGTGAATACTGGCAGCTATTTAATCGATCAGACCCATCGTGGGACGAGCTCGTTTGACCTTGCACTTTCGGTGGGAGAGTCCCGCTTTGAGAGATGATGCATGGTCAGCTCTGAATCACGTACGACTGCTATCAGACTGTACGACCCAAGCACGAATGGTGTGACAGGGACTAGATCGTGCTTGTCAGAGGTGTGCGGCATGTCGATTGCTGTGTTAAGCACTAGCGCGCTTTTAGACAGCTAGTCTGCAGATGCCGTACCACATTGGAATTCTGACGTGCTTGAAATGACACCATCCTAGTACTAGTGCTCGATCGTCATTTCAGCACATGGAAACCGGCAAGCATCTATACTTTCGGACGAAATGAAGCTGACAGACAGCTTGTGCGTGGAAAGTGCGGCACATGCTTCCCACTGACTTGTGTTTACGCTCTTCACTCCAATCAAATCTTCTCGCTCTGTCTCTGACTCTTAGTATGGAAATCGAGATCATCGACACCGAAATCCTGCCGGTATCTTTGGCAAGGTCGATTGATACCAGCAAAGGGGACCTGTACAGATGCACAAAGGAGGAAAGAGCGCAAGCATTACAGCTCTTGATGCCCTCGCTGTCCGATGTCGTCCTAGGTCCGGGATGGGATGGGGATGTTGATGCACTTCCAGGCAAGAATGGATCAGACGCATCTTCCTCGTCGTCGTCTCCTGGTTACGAGCTCGAGCTTACCTCTGAAAGCTCCAGTCTCAGCTCATCTACCTCTCGCAGTCCGTCCCAGCAAGGTATTGCTCTCTCTGAGGCTCTACTGGTCCGATCATGCTCACAAGGTTGGAGTCTGTCATTCGAACTCCAGCCAGCCTATCCGGTACCCCGGCTGAGCAGTCCCAATCACATCCTCGTGCAAGCTTCCGCGGTAGGTCTCAACCCTGTCGACTGGAAATCGGTCTCATTCAACTTTGGCATCGCTGGCTTTCCCTGGGTCCTGGGTCGTGATCTCGCGGGCACAGTCGTAGCTGCAGGGAAGGACGTCGAGCACCTCCGTGTAGGTGACCGGGTATGGACCTGTGCAGACTCGCGCGACTCAAAGGCTGGCGGCTATCAACGCTTTTCGGTGCACAATGCTCAAACTGTAGCTAAGACACCGAAGAACATCACCGATGAGCAGGCAGCAACGCTTGGCACGGGACTTGTGACGGCAGCGGTGGTGCTGTACTGCTGCTTCGGTCTCCTCATAGCATCGCTAGATTCGTACAAAGAAACGGAGCGTAGTCACTCCTCTGTTCTTCCGAGCCCGCGGCCTGCGAAGAAAAGAAGAATTGAAACGTCCATCGTGAGCTCAACGGTCGGAATCTACACGAATGAGACACGAGGACCGCGTTTTGTACTGTAAGTACGTAGCCTCGTGTCATTTATGCGCATACTGACTCATTGGATCGTCCTCTAGAGTGTATGGCGGAGGAGCCATCACAGGTATCTACGCAGCTCAGTTGGCAAACTTGAGTGGACTCAAAGTCATCTGCGTTGCTTCCATGCCCAATTTTGACTATCTCATGTCTCTTGGAGTGACGGCATGCGTTGATCGAAGCATGAAAGAGGACACGATCTTAGCCCGCATTCAAGAGATCGTTGACGAGTCGCGCGGCACACTGCAGTATGCGATTGACTGCGTCTCTTCAACCACTGCCAGTGCCTGCTGGCGAGCGCTGTCGTCAAGCGTGACCTCGCAGGCCGAGATGGTGTGTCTAGCTGGAAACCCCCCTTCAACTTTTCTAAACGGACAGCCAGATGACAAGAAGAAACGCATCAAGATCCACAAGATCTCTTTCTCCACTACCTTCTACAACCCCAACATTCCTTTCGCAAGGACCATGCTTGAGAGTGTGACCGAGCTCTTAGCAGCGGGACGACTGCAACCTTGCCGTCCCGAGATCTTGCCAGATGGTTTGGCGGGTATTCGACACGGCTTGGAACAGTTGCGCGACGGGGTTGCACCTCGAGCTCGGAAGCTCGTCGTTCGTATGGATGACACACCTTCGGCCGATGTCACACATCTCGGCGTACGCTCCGAGCTTGGCTGGAACGGCGCCGTCTGAGAATGTCACACATCTCGATCACAAAACCGCAATTGCATGTTCTGTTAACTTTTATGTGGCGTGCTGTAGGCGTGCAAGCTCGGCGCCTTGAGAAGCGACCATGTACTCGAGATCGAGCTCGGTGAGGAACGACTGCATCTGTTAATAGTGGATGAAAAGTAAGTGTCAGAATCGAATGTGACGAGCTGGCGCCAACGTAACGTACCATGCCTTGCCGTCGTTCAGCTTCAATCCTAGCCTGGGTCGTAAACAGTCTATCGCCTTTGATTTTGAGCAGCCTGAGCAGAAATGCAAGGTAGTCAGTGAATGTGGTGACATACACTTAAGGTTCCAGTCTACTCACTTTTCGTAGAAATGGGCAACGGCAGAGCCGTTGTAGCCCTGTGCCTGTTCAGCGGGAGGCACGGGATCCATTCGGGCATTATGAGGCGGAATGTACAATGGGCGACTCTTTACACAGCTGAACGCTGCACAGCGCATGATCCCAATTGAGCCGATACTATCCAGACGATCAGCATCAGACACACACCAGAACTCTCTGCAAGTGGCCAGCCAATTGTTCAGCTCTGCATCTGCCAGTGTCTGTTGCGACAAAGTAGGACCATCGTCAGCGACCTCCTGCTGCTGCTGCTGCTGCTGTTGCTGTTGCTGTTGACGTCGACGTTCGTCTTTTGACCAGGATACATTGCTGACAATTTTCTCGATTGTTGCGATTTGGTCAGAGGACAGCGCGTTTGGGTGAAGCGAAGCTACTTCGGCGAAGAAAGGTGCCAGCACCGAAGATGAGGACAAGTCTGACGAGCTGTACTTTGAGTCAACCAGATCGTGAAACATTGCACCCAGCTCCACTACCAGCACGTCAAGCGGCGGTCCCGCTGCGATGTCGGGTGACAAGGTGAGAGACAGCGCCAAAAGACGGACTCGATCGACATGGTGGTAGTCGTGCGATGGGTCATGGTTCGCAAAAGCCTGTCGGACAAAGTTCTCCGCCACTCGAACAATATCTTCGTTCACTTCTGCACTGTTTGTCGAAGTGATTGATGCAGTATCTGTATCCTTGGCCAGATGATCTGGCTTGGCTGCGATTGTTGCCATACTTGCGGTCAAATGGCTAAACACACCCCTGAGTGCACGAAGTGTCAAAGTGCAAAAGAAGGGTCCAACCAAGCACGCGCACGCGCACACGCACACATCTTCCAAAGTGACACACCACACGCGAACATCATCGAGAAGATGAAAGGGACTTGAAAACACTACATCTGCTAGAGCTAAGGGAAAAGCCGAGCAGGGTTATGCAAAAAGGCAGGTATCGATGCCTTGTCCACCAAAGAACGTGACGCAAATCATGTGGTCTTCGCTGGCCGAGACGATGCGGGTGGTATTAAAGTCAACGTCAAAGATGCGTGCCCTGTGGCAGCGCAGCTCCCGCACTGGTTGGGTGATCAGCTTGACGTGTTCGTCCTTTTCTTCTGTGCCTTCTTGTTCTGTGCCTTCTTGTCCAGAGTCGACGGTACTTGCGTTGGTACCAGGCACGGACAGAGCACTCGCACCTAAGGACGGTGAATGCGTGGGTGAGCCTGGTTCTTGTCTAGAAACATCTTGCTGTGTGTTCCAGATCTTGATGACCTTGTCGTAGCCTCCCGACACGACAAGACCGCGTACAGGGTCGAAGGACACTGTGCGGACGAGCTGATCATGCCCTTGCAATACATGTGTACACTTGCCGTCAAGTGTGCTCCAGATCCGGATTGTCTGGTCATTAGACCCACTGACAACCGTATCCCCGCGATACAGAATACAGGCGAGACCTTTAGTATGGCCTTGGAAAGTATGAATGGCGGATCCGGCCTGAATGTCCCACAGGAACATCGACCCGTCTCCCGAAGCAGACACAATCTTACCGTCCTGCAAGTCAATCGCATTGACTGGTCCTCCGTGAGAGAATTGGCAGAAAAAGGACAGATCGCTTCTCTTCCATACACGCACTGTCGCATCCTTGCTGCTCGTCACAATCCAGGTATCATCAAATGTCACGTCCAGTACAGCTGACGAGTGACCCCGAAGTCTGCCGAGCAGCTTGCGCGTATCATGGACAATAGCGCCGCTGTCTTGACTCTGCGCGTCATCACTTGGCTTGCTGGCCAGAACAGCAGCGAAATCCCATACGTACACCTCACTGTCTGAGCTGCCGGAAATGAGGAGCGTAGAATCGTACTTGAGCGATAGAACTGAAGCCGTGTGACCTTGCAACACGTGTTTGCACTTGCAAGTGTCCAGATCCCAGACCCGAATCGATCGATCGCGCGAGCCCGACACGAGTCTTCCGCCAGTTCCGGTACCTGCGCCGTCGTCCTGTCTCACACAGTAGACTGAATCTGTATGTCCTCGCAGAAAGCCTTTGGTGGGTTCGAACAACGTGCGCCCTGACAGCGTCGACGGTGCTTCGGCAACAGCTAATCCCGCGCGTAGCCACCTTTGTTCCAAGATATGTCGATCAATATACAGCTGTGTCCAATCGAGCGAGGTAGCGAAATCTTCTTCGGCCTCAAGAATTGACTCGTCGATCGAGTTTCTCGATGTTGGTGGAGCGTTGCCGTCGTATATGGAGCCAGCTGGGCTGACGGCGCTGATACGGCTGACACCGACCGTCGACAAGTCCTGAATAACCGCAGCTTCCTGCGCTCGTCGTTTGCCTGCTGGTGTCGAGGGCGGCCCTCGCCCAGGACTGAGAAAGAGACCAAATCGACCCGAAGCAGCGGTAGGAGATCGAAGGGGACTCATAGGAGGTGCCAATGATGCGGAAACGTTCAAGGTCGGAGCAACGCTCTTCTCACCATCAACGTCTACTGCAGAGCGCTGAGAGTGGCTGTGACTGCCGCCCTGGTCGATCTCCGATCCCTGTGCTCTATGTCCGAGACTCAAATTTGCGATGTCTGGAAAGGATGGAATGTGAAGAGTCTCTCGCCAGCTTTTGAGTGCGGACAATCGATCGGCATATGCATGAGTGGCGGTACTTCGATCGAATCTAGCCTGATCTTCGGCCTTTTGCTGTTGATGTTTGGCACGCAGACTAGCGGCTTGTGCCTTGCGCTTCTTTATCTCGGCCTGCTTCTGCAGCACAAGAGGCGCGTCTTCCCGAATGGCCCATCCGGGATGGGAAAAGAACAGATTGCGCCAGACGGAGCGATCCATTGCGAACGACCGCCAGCTTTTGCTGACTTGAGCAGCATTGAGCACATCGATCCTTCCTTCGAGCTGGCAGATGATGTACAGCGCAAGTTCTGGAGGTAAGCGAGTAAGAAAATCGATTCGTTCAAACCGCGCGGAGTGCTGTAGATGGTCGGAGCAGTCGCCGTCAACAAAGCATGCTTCATCATCCAATTCGCCGTCAGCTGTGACAGAGGATGCGGCTGACATCCTACTGAGAAGCTTGCCTGGAGGCCTTGCTTTTGTATACATGCTGCCATGGTCGGACGGCGAAGTAGGACGGGCACTAAAGTACTCTTCGATATCAGTTGACGCTGTCGAAGGTGTTAGCGCGTGCGTTCGTATGGACGCCAATAGTTGTTCAGATCTTGGTGCCCTGCGCAGATCGTATTTGGACGACATTCTTCGATCAAAAGCTGGACGTTCCGTTGTATCGGTTGTGTCAACGATATTGTCGTCTGTGGCCACAATGACGACATTGCTGTCTGGTGGCGGGAGCGCAGCTTGTGTAAGCTTTGGCGTCTCCTGTTCGTCCACTGCGTCTTCTGACGTTCGTTTTCCAATGACTCTGTTAATGAAGTTGGCTAGTCCATTTGATGTTGATGAGACTCGTCTGTGACTTTTGTCGCTGATGCTTGGATCCATCTCGCTGGTCTTGCGAGAACGGTCGGAGCTGTCGAGCGCGGCGTTTAACTCTGCCGCGTTTGGAAATGTGCTGGCAGATGCTTTGGGAAATTGGTCCTCTGTCACTTCATTTGGCGTTGCCACGGGCGAAGGCGAGGCGTTGAAAGACGGTGAAGGTGAGCTTGAGCTGGCGTGAGGTGTGGGTATGGTGAGCGAGCCGCTTGTTCCCGATCTCAGCATCCTTCTGCGACCACCTCGGGAAGATGGGAAATCGGAGGCCAGTGGATCTTGCTGATCCACTGTAGGCGAGGGCGAGGGACTTGGTGAGCAGGCCGTCACTGAACGAAACGACTCCTGTAACGGCAACGAAGACCTGCGGTACGAGCCTTGCGACACTGTTTCTGTGATCAGAGGCCGACTGTCTTCCAAATCTCGAGGAGCCGTCACAGACCAGGCAGAATCTGGCGCCTCCTGTCTCGGAGACTCGGTCGTAATCGACATAGCAGCCAGAATATACAGACCAGCCTCAACACTCCATGCCTGTTCCAGGACATGTACGTAGACCCGGACTGGACGGCCGAGACTGCAAAGGATAAGCCTGAATTGCTGTTTCGCCCCGAAAGTGGTCAACTTCTAGTCTAACAATCTTTCTCAATTTTTTTGCGCTTTTGCAAGATTTCGCAGAAGTCTCAAGCGCTCAAGCGCGCTAACGCGAGAACGCGCTTGTTGGTGGGCCTCCATTACTGGACTACCGTTGTCATACCGAGCAGGTGTGGATCTACAAGCAACCGGAAAGCCATTCATCTCGAACTGAGACCTCCTTCATCCCCATCAGTCTGTTGTGTGCTGTGTTGCGTAATGTTCCGGTCTTACCAATAATCGAGACGACCGTATAGCGGCAGAACAGTGAACGCGATTTGTCGTCCTTTCATGTCGTCTCATGCTGCTTGCGGGAATACTGAGAACTCTGCCCACAACTTGGCTAATGGACACAGTCACGCAGCTGACGAGACTAGGCAAACACAAGGAAACACTGCCAGGTAGTATGAAGTATTAATGCAAAGAAGATGCTATTGTGAGGGCGAGGTGGCTGAAAAGAAGCCGTAGTGGCAGGCCATTGATGATGGGTATATCTAGGTGAGCAAGAGGTTTGTAGGCTAAAGAGGGGCAGATTCATGTCACAAAATTGGACGGCCGGATCCTCCTACGCCTGGAATGGCCTGCATTGGCCGAGACGAAGGTGGGTACATGCCTCTATTTGGGCTGGCCGATTGAGCGCCGTATCCTCCAGATGCCATCACTGGGTAGCCTGGTCTCGGACCTGCTTGTGGATACGGCTGACGCTGCTGTTGTTGTTGTTGTTGCTGCTGCTGCTGAGGACCACCGTAGGCCATGCGGCCGACATTCGGGCCATTCGGGCCATTCATGGGTGCAGGATTTCGTACTGGATACCCAGGAGCGTAAGACGCAGCGTTGTCTGCACCATTCGGCGTAAGGGGACCGAGAGGGCCGCGGGCGTTGCGGCCATTCGGATCAACGTATCCTGGTGCTTGGTTGCCCCATGCAGGCTCGGATTTCATCTGATCCCCGGCTGTCGTTGGTGCAAACGCATTTCTTGGAGGTGTGCGCGTAGGCATTTGGCCGTTGCCATCAAGGTCCATCATCAGACGGCCACCTCTTGTGCCGGGCTGATACCTACTGGTACGTCGAGGGTCGCCTTTACCGACACTGTCAACGCGACGAAGGTTGACGGGAGCTCCGCCTTTGCCAGAAGGTGTACGAAGCACATTCGTCCCGCTGAGCTGATCCACTGAGCTGCTATTTTCGTTGAGATACATGGACTTGCGATAAGTCCCCGGGCCAATGCTGTCAATTCTGCTTCTACGGGTACCGTTTGTGGCAGTGCTGTCTTGAGAGGCGTTTGCATAGCGGCCTGGCCGGGTTCGGGTCGTGGAGGGTGGCGGACCACGGTTGCTGGGGCGTGGCTGCCCGTTAGGATTCAGGCTGGCTTGACGCGTGTGAATGATGCCTTGTGGTGCATTGCGAGGCGGGCTGCCAAACACGGCACTTTGATTAATCGGCTGTCCTGGTACAAAACCAGAGCCGTCCGGTGCTCGATCAGAAGAATAAGCTCCTCTAGAGCTGTATTGAGGGCCATCGAAGGCATTGTTCGCGCCGACGGGAGGGTGTTGACCGCTAGCATTGCGGCGAAATGCGGCAGTGGGCGCTGATATATCAATACCAGTACTGGCGCCTCTGGTGTGTCCGCGTGTTAATGGGCGGCGTGCGTCATTGGCATAGGAATTTTGATGACCGCCACTGCTCAAGGAGCTATCAGCGTCTTCGTAGATGCCTCCGTGACCCATGGGTACAGCGGAGTCGAGTAGACCCGCCTTTGCGCTAGAAATGTCGTGGAAGTCCTCGGGACGAGGCGTGGCTGTTCCATAGCCTGCTGCTGACGGCTGATACATGCCCTTTGGTGTGTATTGTGGATGACGTGCTTCTGTTTTTGGTCGATTAGCGAATTTGAGTATGAGGCCAATCAGAACGGCAACAATGAAGAGACCAGCAAGTCCTCCAAGGATGATGGCCACCTCGAAGAGGGTCAAGCCTGAAGTCTGAGCTTTTGCCTTTTTGGTGACAAAGTCACGCGCTTGAATGTGTGAAGGTCCGCCATGATGCTGAGGCGGCAGGGGAACCGATGCAACGGAAGAGAGCGCTTTGCGTACGACGTGCTTTGCAAAGCGCTTCGGCAGCTGGTTGTGCATCGCCATGTTGGCACTGGCGAGAGCGCTGAGCGTCTATGTGTTGCAGGAAAGGAAAGGATTATTGCGTCTGTCCAGCAGAAGAGATGCGAAGATGATACCGGGAAGCTGAGAAGGAGTGTGAGCTAGACCTGGGGAAAGAGGTAAGATATGCGACGACGATGATGGAGTGAGACGAAGCCGACGATGATCGCAACGATGGCGAGAAGGGCGAGAGAGAGACGATCAAAGAGTGTGTGTCAAGCCGAATTGTCGTGTGTTGGGCTGGCAAAACGAGACGCGTGCGTGAATTGTAAACAAGTGCAATACAACTTAGGCTCGGATTAGTATCAGGGGGAATTTCAAAATGCTAGCCGTGTTGATCTCTTGCTCCGTGTTGGTTCGGAGGAGCGACTGTCTGGCTGCAGCCGATTGCAGCTTAACTTCAGCCGCTCGGCTTGGCCGACTGACTCTGTTGCAGCCCGCATGGCTCTTTACCTGAAACACGGGCGTGGCGCGGCCCTCATTGTTGCCTTACGCCTTGCAGCATTTCACTCTTCCCTCCTTCCTCGCCGGGAATCACCACGTCGCGTGCGCAAATTGAATTTTACCGTGTTCCTCTGCCCGTCCGCTGGCAAAAAATTGCCAAGAGCTAGGATCTGCCTCTCATCCCCGAACTCTGCCACTCGGGACATTTGCGGGCTCAGTGATTTCTAATACACCCTGTCCCTGTCGATCTTTGCAGCGCAGCTTGCGGCCGGGGTCTGTGGTAGAGTCTTTGGGCATTCATGCATACAGAGATTCCAGGGTTGCTGCTATGCTATAGATAGGTAACTTGCGTGCCCCTGCAAATCGAGGCGCGTCAGTCCGGTGAGACTCCGAATACAAGTGCCATGCCGAACTTACATTTTGATTGTGTCCATGACCTTTCTCCAAATCGAACCAATACCCAAAAGGCCTCCGGCACCCTGGTTTCTGGCTATGAGCTTGTTCCTTGCGTTCTGAGCTGCAGCACGTCGGGTGACAGAGCTTGTGGCTGCGGCTTGTCGTGCGTTTGCTGGCTGACGCGAAGAGGGTCTACGTGCGATGCGGTAGAAGACAAACAGCATCACTATAGCCGACATTAGGTAGTTGCGCGACTGGCTACGTCTTAGATCAAATGCAGACTTGAGAGTCGCCAACACAGACGAGACCGGAGCAGCAGCAGCCGAGGTTGCAGAGACACGATCTTCAGCTCGCGCATTGCCCACATGTTCTTTCTTGACATAGCGCGATAGATGTGCACGCGTGGCTGCATAGGATGTGTCGTCTTTGCCGGAGCTGTTGCGTGCAATGGTCCTTTCGGGCGCAGAAGTGCTACTTTCGTTGCCGTCTTGGTCCGAGTAAGAACGTGAGATTCTTTTGGAACCTTTGGGTTCGCCTTTGTCTCCTTCGGCTGGCGAAGAGGCATGTTGCTGCTTTGATCCGGTCGCACCTCGAGAAGACCCTGGAGAGATTGCAGGGCTTGTTGCTGTCGAGGAATTTGTACCAGCTGTGCGAGGTGCAAAGTAAGCAGGAGACTGACTTCGAGCAGGAGCGCTACGACCAGAGTCAGAACCGGACGAGGGTGGAGTCCCCCCAGTCCTCTCCTGCGACTTTCTACGCGTAATGCCGGGACTGGTCGCACCATTCTCCTTTCTCGCTGTGGTCAGAAAGCTGGCCGAGCTTTTGGTTAAGTCTGCAGGCTTGCTGCTTTCGGATTTGCTGGCCTTTTCGTCGGCGGCTCGTTTCGCTTTCTCGGCCTGATATGCCTGTTGCGCGGCAGTTGCAGCTTCCTGCTCTCTTCCGCTACGGCTCAGTAAGTGCTCCTGCGCATGATTGATCTTGTCCAACAGTGCCAATTTCGTCTCTTCCGGTAGACTGGCATAACCGACAAATTCTCGCGCATATTCCCATTCGCCAAGTCGGGTGGCGAGGACGTGAAGAGCGTAGAGCTCTACAATCTTGTTGTATGCAGCAAGGGCCTTTTGTGTGGGCTGACGGACATTGAACATGGCAGAATAGGAGGCCAGGTACCATTCTGCAATTTGCCGGGCAGCTTGGCTCCCTCGGTTTGCTGAATTCTCCAGCGAGTCCAGCCGTAAGGCTGCCAGGACAGCTGAAGACACTACAGAAGCTGGAAGGCCGACTGCCAGGTGAATGACCTCTGGAGTTGGATCAAGCGTTGGCGCATCTGACTCGCCCGACGTTTGCGAGCACAGACGGAGGACCTCGAACCAGAGATGACTGATTAGCCTTGTTGGCTCCTTGGAGAGCAGCAGACTAAGCATCTGGACGCCAGATTCGCTTGTCTGACCGAGCTGATTGAGCATGTCTTGCTTGAGCTTAGGGTCTGAGAACACGTGGGTTACAACTGTCAGACGCAGGATGGCCACCCTCTCTGTCAACTTCTCCAGATCGGCCGGATGCTCAGACCATGAAGCTGAAGCCGTCAGGCTGCTGCCAAGATCTGTAGCGGTCGACAAGATGTTGACTGCCTTTTGGCTGCACACCAGGGCGGTGAAGTAGTCCCTCTGCACGAACGCTCGAGCTGCTTTGCCATACTGCGAGCTGGCTTCCTTGCTGCGGGATAAGATCTGGCTGTCTTGCCCCTCAGATGCGGCTGATGAGGGTCGTTTCAGATCCGATGCCGAAGCCGAGATGGATTGCGACAGCGACAAGTCAGGCAAAGGTGGATCACCGCTTCTGTTTGCACCATTCTGCGAAGGAGTCGCCAGGGCGGGGGCTGGCATGGTTGTCGTGGTGAAAGTGAGACGGCGCTACGGCTTCGCTGTGATTTAGCCGGATCGATACAGACTAAACCCGACTTCCGTGCTTAAAGTCAAAAATATTTCAGGGTCCAAGATTTGGCTGCACATACACGTACACACTCTCACTACTCGTGACTGTTGATCATGAACGCAGTTGCGGGCCCGTCATTATTGTCTGGCACCGATGACGAGTGCGTTAGTCGGATTACCTCTACCTATCTCTCTCGTACGACGGCCAAGCAACGCTTGCTGACCAAGTTGATGAAGAGCACTGATAATCGCTACCAGGAATTCTGCCTCTACCTCACCCGTCAGGAGTGTCAAAGGTCCTGCCACAGTGACGAGACAGAGCCTTGCGCCAAGCTGCACTTCAAACCGGTGGTCTATCCACAGACCGATCCGTCGTATGGACACTGTAGCTACCTGAACACATGCCATCGTGTGACATCTTGCAAGTACCTTCATTTTGAGTTGGATACGGATCCACCGCATCCCGCTTTCCACTGGCAGACTAGCAAGGAGCCATACTTGCCCGACTCTGTTCAAGCTGCGGAAGTGGGGCTCACTCGTCCTTGTCAAGAGCTGTACGAAGCAGGTATGCCACGATGGACTCGACATGGAGGAAGACAGCTGATGCCGGCTCAGTGGATTGACTGCGATCTCAAGCGCTTCGACTACTCGATGTTGGGCAAATTCGATGTTATCCTCGCTGACCCGCCGTGGGACATCCACATGTCGCTGCCGTATGGCACAATGAGTGATGACGACATGCGCTCAATGCCTGTGCCTCTGCTGCAAGATGAAGGACTGATCTTTCTCTGGACAACAGGCCGATCTATGGAGCTCGGCAGAGAGCTTCTGGCCCACTGGGGCTATACAAGAATTGATGAATTGATCTGGGTCAAGATTGGCCAGACCCAACGTCTCATCCGTACAGGACGGACGGGCCATCACCTCAACCACACCAAGGAGCATTGCCTCGTTGGTGCAAAGCTGAAGCCCTCAGCGACACAGCCTGCGCAGCCAGCTATGCATTCGGACCCGATTGTCGGCTCATCTCAGCAGTATGTCGGTGCCCGTGCAGCTGGCGTGCTCCCTCCGCTCCCATCATGGGTACACAGCGGCCTCAATGCCGACGTTATTGTGTCTGAAGTTAGAGACACTTCTCGCAAGCCAGACGAGCTGTACGCTATCATCGAACGTCTCTGTCCAGGAGGCAGGAAGATTGAGCTCTTTGGCCGCAAACACAACACGCGACGAGGCTGGCTCACTTTGGGCAACCAACTCAAGGACAATTGTGTTCTTGATCCCGCTCTCGCACAGAAGTTGGCACACTTCAACCAGCAACATCAAGCTGCACCATCTACGTACAACGACCATCAGCGCGGCAATCTCTCGCAGCCCTTCGTGCGTCCTGGCGCTCTACTTTCCCCTCGAAAGCATTGAAATGGAACACCATTGACCTTGACTTCAACTGCAGAGTCCGCCTGTAGTGATGCGCCGATGCTGCCGCAGCTAGTAAAGACCAAAGTCAGCCATGATTGGAGCTGGTTATGTTTGCAGGTAGCTAGCTATCGCTAAGTGGGAACCAGGGAGGGCTTTGAGCGTTCGCGTGTGTGTGGGTCGGGTGGTAACATGTGGAGCACAAGTCGAGTCCGGCTTTCAAAATATCTTCTTGGGCCGGTGTTGCTTCTCACACAAAACTCCAAAGATCCATCATGGTGTTCTCTTTAGCAGGCAGAACAGCGTTTATCACCGGTGCCAGTCGAGGTATAGGACTCGAGATTGGCAAGGCACTCGCTGTGCGCGGAGCCAACGTCGTGGTAGCGGCAAAGACAGTCGATCCCCACCCTAAGTTGCCGGGTACCATCTACACGGCCGCTGACGAGATCAACGATCTAGCCGACCGTGCTGGGTCCAAAGGTCGTGCACTCCCTTTGCAGCTCGACATTCGCGATGCTGACGCGGTGAGTGCGTCAATTGAGCAGTCGGTCAAGCATTTTGATGGCCTTGATATTGTGGTCAATAATGCCAGTGCCATCAACATGAAGCCTACGGTAGAGGCAACCGTCAAGTCGTACGACCTTATGAACGGCATCAATTCGCGAGGATCTTGGCTAGTCTCACGCTTTGCGCTCCCCCATTTGCTGGAGTCACACGCTCGCGGTGCCAATCCTCACATCTTGACACTCAGTCCGCCGTTGAACTTCAACATGCTCTCCACCGATGAGCCGCACCGTTCTGCCAGCCCGAGTGCAATGTACCCTGCCCAACTGGCGCAGACCGCGTCAGCCTATACCATTGCCAAATTTGGCATGTCGCTCCTCACGCTGGCCCTCTCGGCGGAAACATACGGCAGAGTCGCGGTCAATTCCCTTTGGCCCTACACGCTTATCGGCACCAGTGCAATGAAGATTGTCTCAAAGGACGCCCAGACGGAAGAGAAACGCTGGAGAAACCCCACCATCGTCGCTGAAGCTGCTGTACGAATGTTTGAGGAAAAGGCCGCCGTGTATACTGGCCGCTTTGAGGTGGACGAGCTCTACCTCCGCTCTAAAGGTTTTACGCTCGACCAGATCAAACAGTTCAACATCGATGACTCGACGCCGCTGGACAAGCTGGCTGAAGACCTCTACATCTCACAAGACCTCCGAGACGCAATTGCAAAGAGTCGCAAGTCCTAGTGTGTTGATGCAAGAGAAGTATCCATTGCCTCCGCACCACAATAAATCACGATGAACCTGTGAACAATTAGCGCGTGACGTAGAGAATGCTATTCCAGCTCGAAGATCGCTTCGTCTTCGTCTTCTTCCGCAGTCGCAATGGGCAAAGAGAGCGGGGAATGGGGCGTGGGTACGGTGGACGATCCAGCCCGGAGTCGCTGCATACCGGGATGCTGCGCATACGAGTGCTGGTACTGGTGCTGCATACTGTTACCGTATCGCGACATAGGCTGCTGCTGTTGACGAGATGGATTCGCGGAAAGGCTTGAGGAGTCTGGAATGGCGATACCAGATCCAGTATCACCAATGGCGCCTGCAGATGCACGCTGAGAGCCAATCGCAGATAAGGGCGGCGACGGGAAGTGAGTGCTGCCACTGCCAGCGCCGGGCGAGCCGAAGGGTCCACTCGAAGCAAAGATCAGTGGGCTGCGGTGAGCAAGCATGGACGATGGCGCTGTAGGTCCGAGCCCGTAGTCGTCGAAACTACTCGGCAAGCGTAGTGCATTGCTGCCTAGCCCAGACTGCGATGAGTGGGAGGTTGACAAGCTACCGAGCCTATCTGCGCCTCCCAAGCCACCTGCAGTAGCACCCAACTGAGATCCAATGCCGCCACGCGGAACGGCAGATGCGTTTTCCGAGACTCCCGATCCACCTGTTCGGAGGTGCAATTGGCTAAGGCCAGCCGCGAGTCCCTGCGGCAAACTCTGTCCTGGAGCGTGATGAATCGTCGATCGAGTGCCGGTAGGCGCACCGCTAGCTTCGCGGAAAGCAATGGCGTCCATGCCTCCAGAAAATCTGGGGTCTTCGAATGCACGTAGACCTTCTACATTCTTGCTCTCATGTGAGAGTGGTGCCTGGAACTGAGAGGCAGGAGGACGCTGAGATTGTTGTTGCTGTAGCAAACCTGCAGCAAGGTTACTGCCCTGAGATTCCGTCGTTCTGTGAGCTCCAATTGGCGTCTTGCCGCCACGCAACAGACTAGGTCCGTGAGATGGCATGCTTTGTGCGATGGGCAAGCGCTCTTCGTTGCCTGCAAAGGAACCCGACAATTGGCCGTTTCGTCCGCGTCGCTCAAGTTCGACAGGTGTAAGCAGATCCGACAGACTCGACGGCAAGAAGCCCTCTGCATCTTCGATCTCCTCTTCCTTGCTGCTATTGCCCGGTGCCATGTTGATGTGTTTTGTACTTGCTCCTCCTCCGAGACCGTTCCACAATTTGGCAGCCGCTGGATCGTCGAATCGGTTTGCGCTACGAGATCCAAACTGATCTCGGCTGTTCCGAGCAAAAGGTCCAGCTCCACCCTCGGAATCCTGACTTCCGCTGAAGAAGAGACTGTGGCCGCCTGGGTGGCTGAAGGGGCTTGTGCCAAGCGCTCTCGTTGAGGCTGAGCTGCCAAAAGCGGCAGCGGCAGCAGCGGAATCCATACCGCCCGCTGACCCAAGCGCAGGCGAAGCAAAGGACGTACTGTAGCTCTGGGAAACTCCAGGAGGCCGTTGCACAGGAATGACGTTTCTCAAGCCTGCGCTGTCGCTGGGCGGCATACCTGAAGCGGAGGTGACGGATCGGGAACTTTCGAAGCCTGGTCGCTTTGCGGCAGACGAAGGTGTAGCTGAGCCCTGCAGATCATCGGGCATCCCAAAGGGGAAGTCGTGATCACGAGCGTTGAAATGCAAATCACCTCTGGCTCCCGGTTGACGGGGTTGGCTGACCTGTGATTGCGAGTGATGGTCTGGTCTCTCAGACTCTTGTTGCAGCTGTGGCAGATTGGAAGGCTGCTTGCTTTGACCCGGTTGGAAGTTGGCTATAGCAGGGTTGAAGTTGCTAGAGATGGCTGATGCGAGAGTGGTTGAAGCTGTCGTCTGAGCCTGGGTCGGAGACTGAGAGTTGGCCAGCATTTGAGGAAATTGATGGGTCATCTGGGGCAAAGGTTGACCGTGCTGGGCTGCGCGTTTGTTTTTTCGATCCATGCTCATAGGTTGGCCGGGTAGTACGTGTGCTAGGGCACACTTGTGTCCGAATCGACAGCTACCTTTGAGAAACCACTGACAGACGGACTTTTGAACAACGTCACCCGGGAGCGTGTGGGCAAAGGGGCAGGATGCGCCAGCTGAGCATCCATTACTCCGAAAAAACTTGCAGGGGACTTGACCCAAAGCCTCTTTCTTCTTCGTGCTTAGCTTGGCATTAGCTAAAGCACTACCAGCAGCGCTGTCATCGGCTGAATCGTCTGGACCAGAAAGGCGGTCCTTTGATGGCGAATTCTCTTTCGAAGCATTCGCGACAGCACTGCCAGACTTTGAAGCGGAGCGCATGTCTACGCCATCAGCGACAGCACGACTTCGACCACGTGTCTCAGATTCGTCCATAGTGGTCGCTGCCATCGCTTCTTCCTGAGCGCGTCGAGCCTGTTCGATTCGAAGTTTTCGTCTGCCGAGCTCAGTGTTCATGCCTGATTCGGCAAGCAACTCCCACTCCTCTTTGACAATCGTCGGTTTTGCAGGCAAGCCAGAAGGCGGAGTGAAGCTGGATTGAGTAGGCTTCGGTACTGGTGCAGCAGCTTGAGTGTCGGGCTGTGGACTCACGCGGGAAGCTTGAGCTTCTGTGGCCACAGCGCGCTGCACCTTCCTTGGACTGCCGCCTCGTTTTTGCCGGAAACCTTCCTCGCGGAGTAAGTTGCCTTCCAGCAAGACGCATAGGACCTTGCCACCGGTGATCTGTTCCATCTTGGCAAGGTCAGTTGGGTTGGGTCGATTGAGGATCCGTACGAGCTGCCGAGGAGCAAGACCTTTTGTTGGAGACGGTAACGTTGAGTTCTGATCGTAGTCCTCACGCAGACCCAGGGCCTGTTCGGTGCCTTTGATACGACGCGAGCCGAACAGAGCTTCTAAGGGATCGAGAGCATCAATTTCGCAGCCGCTGAGATCCAGGGTGGTCAAGGATCTCAAAGCTGGGCCAGAAGCTTCGTCGACTGAGAAGACATCGTCTGCTATACCGCAGCCCTGCAGACTCAGATCTTCCAAATCTCCAAGACTGGTAAAGAGACTGGTCGAGACTGGTGCACGAATCGGATTGCGGGAGAGATCGAGCTTCTTGATGCCCGATGGCAAGCGCACAGGAGCGGCGGACGAGTCCGTCTTGCTTCGCGCACCTGACAGATCTGGGATTCCAAGAGCAAGATTTGTCAGACGATTGTTGCTCAGGTCGAGTGTTCGAAGACCACGGAGAGGAGCTTCTCTCGGCGCTTCGGGAAGCAATGCTTTCCGGTTTTTTTTGGAGGGGGAGAGGCCAGCCCAGATGCCGTTTTCTTCTGTCGTGTTAAGCTTGTCCCATGATTCGCGTTCAGAGCGAGCTGAAAGTACCTCGGAGTCGGACCATAGACTCTGAATCTTGTTGTTGGACAGAATGAGAGTCACGAGGTTGTCAAGTGCCAGAAGGCATGTTGGGAAAGCAGAAAGGCCGTTGTTGGATAGATTGAGAGTTGTGATGGTGGTCAGCCGGTAGAACTGGGACGGCAGACCCGTCAGACGATTGCTATATATCTCCAGGCGCTTGAGTCCTTGGAAGTCGCACAGCCTCTCAGGCAGCTGTGCAAGCTCGTTGTTGCCCAGCTGCAACGTATGCAACTCCTCTCTCGAGAACCATGGTTCGCGCTCATCCTCTGGTATGTCGAGGTACCACTTTGGTGGCTCATCAGACAGCAAGGTGAGAACCAGATCTGGGATTTGCTCCAGGGAAGGCGCGCGTGCTGACAAGTTAATCTTGCCGTTCCACACACTTGCTCGAACAATGTCGGATTCCGAGCGTTGCTTCAAGCTGGTTGATGCGTCAATGGAGGGCGAAGGGACCGCAGCGGGCTTTGGCCTCGTCTTCGGCGAGCCAAAGGGACTCGAAAGGGAGGCGTCGAGCTCGCTGCCAAAGTTGGGCAGAAGATGCGAGTCGTCTTGTTGGACGGCAGGTTTGGTGGGAGAGGTGGAGCGCGAACGCGAGCGATGTTCGGCACGCTTGACGGCCAGCGCAGCACGCACGGCTGCCGACATTCAGGGTAGCCAGCCACTTGATCCCAGAGCGCTGGCAGCTCAGAGACTCGACGGGTGCGACAGATGCAGCGAAAGGCCAGGGTGAGCAAGGATGGTCAGGAGCAAATGGCGCTTGCAATCAGGAAAACTCAGGCACTCACGTACTCACACTGTCAAACAAACACGTTGTCGCTGCAGCCGAGTCACAATTCAACACGCAAATCGCTGCATCGTGCATCGTATATCGTATATCGTAACTCGCATATCGCAATCGGCGCATCAGCGCATCAGCATATCAGAGCTACTAGCATGGAGCAACATTCATCTATTCTATCAGCGCAGATCCAGCAACAGAAGCAATGTTGTCCAGAAGGCTGCGTTTGCGCTTTTTGAGAATGGCACGATCCACCGCCCTCGTCGAAGCGTCGTCAACGTCGTCGTCGGGTGCATCGTGGGACGCACTCGGGTCGAGAAAGATGTCGGCCATGAAGCTCGCAATTCGCTGTTCGCCGATTTCAATCTCGGAGCGGTTGCCCCACCGCCATTCCCACACGGTGTTTTCGTCGTCGACCGGACGTGCTCGCCTGCCTCGGGTCTGAGTGCCGTTGCCTGGTCTAGCCTGACCATCGCCTGATGCGTCGGCTCGCTGTTTTTCCAAGTAGGACTGTCTGATCATGGCTGTTAGGAAACCATCTAGCGTGCCCTGCTTGGCACGTTGTCGGGCCTGGGTCTGCGTGCTTTGCGTCCCAGAGCTGCTCAGTCCAGGTGCAGGACCAGTGCCGCGCAGCGAGGTTGGGAGCACATCGTGTAATGGCAGCCTCAAACGCTTGAGACACGACATAAGCGTAAAGTCGGTCACAGTCCTGCCGTTGACCAGTATAAGGCCCAATATGATGTACAAAAGGCCCATTTCGCCGCCTTGTTGATTCGCTTTAGACCAACTAATCGCCGATTCACCGGTCTGTTGTCGTGAGTTTGCAGTGCTGCGGGAAGATTCATCGAGTGCGAGGCTGTTGCTGACATTGACCAGCGCTTTTGTGACCTTGGGCGGGAGTGCTGATCTCAAGACCCAAATGTTGGAGTTCGTACGTCCCTCTTGGCCGGGTGAGGCTTCGCGCTCCTTGTTTCTGGATCGCAGTCCGTTGGCTTGAGACGAAGCCTCTCGAATTGCTGCTTCTGCCTGTTTCTCCAATTCGACGTTGTCGGCACCTTTGGGTCGTACTTCCACCATGTGATATCCGAACGTCTTCTGCAGGATCTTTTGCGCTTCGTTAAAGATCGAATTGAAGACACGAGAGTACTTGTTGTCAACAAGAACTTCCCTCCGCACGTGTTCTCCTCGTACCGGCATGCGCTGGTACTCGCACGCCAGAGCATACCGAGCCAGTTCAGCTCCTTTTTGTTCAATCTCATCGATCGCTATCGAGTCCGTCGCCTTTTGCACGTTGACGGGCACGCTCAGAAGAGGAGCGGGACGCAGTCTGGAGCTGGGCTCGGAGCTCTGCTCCTCCTCTGAGCTCTCTTCATCCTCCTCTTGCTCATCGGCAGGCTCTGGGGTTGCAGGCCT
Organism: Farysia itapuensis; assembly: GCA_023212645.1. Lineage (NCBI taxonomy): Eukaryota > Fungi > Basidiomycota > Ustilaginomycetes > Ustilaginales > Ustilaginaceae > Farysia > Farysia itapuensis. Next base: position 240,536 of record JALBYC010000007.1, on the reverse strand, counting down.
GTCTTCTGCGACGCGACGCGTACGTCGACCCGAATTCGTCCCTGTCTGCCTTGTCTGCCTTTGAGAGGTTCGTGGCGTCAGCTGTTGACTTTCATCCACACCAGAGGCTAGCCTCTGACTGGCGCGTCTCCCGTATGTCGGCATGTAGACAGACAGGGCAGGTGAAGTGGTGGCAAGTCTGGTCAAAGTGTTGGTCTCTCTATTTCCAATTTTTGCACTGAGTGCACGCAGCCCACACGCACGCACGCGTACAGCACCCTCGCGCAGTCTCTCAATTTGAGCGGGCAACAGAGACAAAAGGGAAATTTTTTCGGCGAGAATACATGCATCCTAACGTAGAGATTCTACGGAATTGAAACAGTGCGATAAAGGCAGAAAGAAGAGGAAAGAGAGAAGCGGCCCATCGTGAAAGAGAGCCTTTTGGGGCGGAGTGATAAGGGAGAAAGCGGCAGTGACATCGGATGCTTTTGAGGAGGAAAAAGGAGACCTTGTCAAGACGACGTGTCCTTTGGAGAAGAGAGAGAGATCACATAGACGACACCGTATCCTTCCCGCAACATCTCTTCGAACGAGGAAACAGTTCGCCAACCATTTGTTTGAGCCCATCGCACGATGATACAAGTCCGGTGAGCCTTGGAGGAGCAAAATTTGTTATCGAAGTCGAGTGCAGCAGTATGGTCAAGACGGATCGATTGGACGCTAGCTCGCGCAACTAGGCGAGGCTGGGGAAAGCGGCATTGTCAGAGAGGTTGACAGAGGCGTTGCCTCCTCGACCTCCTCGTCCACCACGACCTCGGCCGGCACCTCGTTCGCCACGAGGAGCTCCACGGCCCCGACTACCCTCGCGGCCACCACGGCCTCCGCGCTGGGCGCCAGCAGGTTGGCTGAAGGTCTGCTCGATTTCGAGAATCTGCTTGCCCTCCTTTTGCGTGCGGGCCTTGGTCTTTTGCGCCTTGGTGGCGGCAAAGTACTCGGCCTCTTCCTTCTCGTGCCTGGTCAACTTGGCGTAGGCTGAGTCGTCGGTGTTGACTTGACGGGGGGCCTTGGACTCGACGTTGAGCTTCTTGCCAGCCTTGGAGGCGAGGTACTCGTCAAGAGTCATGGTCTTGTCCTCCTCTTCCTCCTCTACACGGGCGTCGCGAGTCTCAGTTGCCTTCACAGGGGCATCCGTGGCGTCGTTTGATCCCCATGCTTCGGCAGCCTGGGCATCGACACCTTCAGCCTGAGCATCAGCTTCGGCCTTCTCCTCAGTCTCGAGCTCCTTGGCACCGTCTTCGCCGCCCCAGCCTTGAGCGACGGCCTTGTCAGAGTCGACTCGGGCAGTCTGCGAGTGTCGGTCAAAGGCACGGCCTCGTCCACGACCACCGCGACCACGGCCACGGCCACGCTCGCCGTCTCCGCTGCGGCCTCGACCGCTTCGCGAGTCTCGCTGCTCCTGGCGATCACCGCCAGTCTCGGCGCCTCGGTCAGCTCGAGGGGCACCACCACCTCGGGCACCACCTCGCTTGTTGTTGTTGTTGCCTCCTGCGCCGACGACATTGCGGGCGGGGGCAGCAGCAGGTGCAGCCGCTGCCTTGGGAGCGGCCCTGGGAGCAGGGGCATCTCCGCCGTCGTCACCAAGGATGGCGAAAGGGTTCTTGTTTGCGACCGACATGTCGTGCGGTCGTCTTTGTCCTCTTGGGCGTGAACTGCGAGACAGGCCACAAGTAAGTATACAGCCCAAGCAAACGGGCCTTCTCGACCGAACTTACCCTCGAAAAAGATTCGATAGAGAGCTGCGGAAGCTGTGAGAGCAAAGTCGAACGGCGATTGGCGGTACAAGAAAGGTCAGTCGGGCAGTTCAGAAGAAAAGTGATTGCAAAGTACTGCGAGCAGCGAATCGAACGCAGGGGAGCGTAGTCACCGAATGCTGTACGACTGCACTGTGATGCAGCAAGTCGAGGGAAGGGAAGCTGATCACCTACGTTGCTCCTTGAAAGGGTAAGATGGAGAAGAAGAGGAAAGAGCCGCTTGCGACAATAGCCCTACTGGAACTGGACTGGCCAGTCGACCTTTGCACTTTCTCTCGCAGTGATCTGAAAGTTGGAAGCCCGCTCTGTAAGGCTGCAAGGCTGCAAAGCTGGCCGCCTTCCGGTGCTAAGCGATTCCTATTCAATTTTCTTATTCTGGTATAGCAACCCACAATACAAAGCGCCGATCCAAATATCGTTTGTATTCACAATTTTTTTGACGCTTTTTCCTGCCGTCTTCCTAGCTCAAATGTGTCTGAACAAGACCATGAGCAGTGAACACCGTGGCTATTTGAGGTATTCGTGTGTAGCGTCAGTCATTTTAGCGAGAACGGAGGCTGGTGGACAGAGATGGAAGAGTAGTGTATCCGACGCGGATCCGGAGACGACATGACCGCAGCAGGTAGAAATATCGCAACTCTAACAGATACGATCACTTTATCGCTGAACGCTGATGCACTGATGCGCTGAATGCGCTGAATACGCTGAATTTCCGTCTGCCTGCTTTTATGCCACAGTGGTGCATACCGATCAGCACAAACATAGATGGGAAAGCACAGGTGGCTCATTTTGATCTCGAGTGAGACTAAAAGCGCGCGTAGGCGACAGTAGAGAAGATGAAATGGGGGATAGGGGAGCGGGGGCTGGAGGGGCGAAGAGTGATAAAAGGGGGAGAGGTGACGCAGGTCTCCTTAAGCAGTCTCGGCGTCGGGGTTGGCCGAGGTGTGCGCAGGGGTGGACACGTCGACGGCGGCAGGTGCCTGACGAGACTCAGACACAGGCGCAGTGATGGGTGCCTCTTCCTTGGGCTCGAGGATGGTGACTGCATCGGGCAGAGGGAATGGCTTGCCAGCTCGTCCTTCAGGGTCCCAGCCTTGCATGATCTTGACCTTGATGCCGAGCACACCCTGCTTCATCAGAACGTGGCGGACAGCCTCGTCAACGAAGTCCTTGACGGGCTGACCGGAGTGGATCATGAAACCGTCGGTGAACTTCATCGATTTAGCACGAGCAGCACGCAGCTTGCCCGAGATGATGACCTCGCAACCCTTGGCACCGGACTCCATGACGAATCGGAGCACACCGTACGCAGCTCGTCGCACGGCAAGGCCACCAAGAAGCTTGTATCGGAGCGACTCGCATTGGGCGACAGCGTGCAGACCACGGTTCTGGACCTTCTCAGCGTACAGCTCGAGCGAGTTCTCTGGGAACTTGAATCGCTTCTGCACAAGGGCAGTAAGCTCTCGAATTCGGCGACCCTTGTCACCGAGGACTTCCTGGGTGTGGGTGGCTCGAATGATGATCTCTGTGCGGGCATGGGTAACACGGACCTCGCAGCCGGAGTATCCCTCCTCGGACAGCTCACGAGTAAAGAACTCGTTGAGCTCGGCGGCGAAAACACCGTCAGCGACAAACTAGCGGAAAGAAAGATAGTGGTCAGTTGCAGATCTATGAGGAATCTAAAGATCATCATCCACGCTCGTGCGAATATACACATCTTGCTTGTTGCCAAGCAAGGCAAGGGAAAAGCAGAAGGGAATAGCTGCGCCAAACACTGCTGATCGATTTTCGACACCGAAGTTGCGCGAGTGTTACCATTCTACTTCCCCGATGCCTCCTCCAAATCGCACAGGGATCTTAGCCTTGGCGAAGTGAGGAGACGCGAGGATGATGACCGCTACTGTTCGATGCTAGTACTAACCTTTCTCTTCTTGGAAATGTTAGCGGAAGCCATTGTGGTGATTGTATGTGGACAGAGAAGGAGGAGGGAGAAAGAAGCACCAAATCCGAGTTCATGACAAATTCAATGTTAGAGTTCAGACTACGTCGATGCAGTTTCTTCAGTATATCACGTGCAATTCTATAAAAATTATTCAAGCCTAATAACATCGATGCACGCCCCCCGCGCTCCATGTTCGTAGTGGCTCTATTCCTTACGATTTCTAGATGTATCTTCAACGTGCCTGAATCGGCCTGGACCCGCAAATTTTATATAGTCCGACGACATGTGTGTATGTGACCGAGTATCAGACTTGCAAACGGCAACACCATGACTTACGAAGCAATAGCTTGAATCTGCAACTTCGGAATGTCCTACTCACCTACTGCGTTGAATTTTGAAGATTCCGGTTGAATTTCGTAATTTCGATTACTGTGGATAGCGTGTTAGATTAGGCAATTACAAGCGCGCAGGCGCGCTGGATTGCCAACTTGCGTTAAATTGCCTGGGCATGAGGCGGCGATCTGATCTAATCCCGGCCTTGTACATTCACATTGGACCCTGCATTTGAGTGGCTATCTATCCAGTATCCACGCATCTCCCGACCACAGCTTTACACCTATGCGTGCTGAGGTGCGGCAGGCTTCACATGCCGGTAGCTGGTATACTGCCGACAGCGGAAAGCTAGACCTGCAGCTTAGCAACTGGCTTGCAGCTGTGTCCTCCGTACCGGACCCCCTGGAAGCTTGTGCTGAAGAAGCAACCGCCGTCGACCTTGAATTGCCTATCAAAGGCTGCCGGGCTATCATTGCCCCTCATGCTGGTTACTCATACTCAGGGCCAGCTTCAGCCTACGCCTATCGCTGTGTTGATCCAAGCACGATCAAAAGGGTGTTTGTGCTCGGTCCATCGCATCATTTCTACCTGGACGGCTGTGCAGTGTCTCAATGCGGCGAATACGAGACGCCGATAGGCAACTTGCCTATAGACAAGGCTACAACGGCAGAGCTGCGTGCCACTGGTCAATTCAGTCAGATGGATAGTGGAGTTGATGAGGACGAACACAGCCTCGAAATGCACCTACCCTATATTCGCAAGATATTTGAGAAGCGGGAGATCCAGATTGTCCCCATTCTGGTAGGTGCCATTAGCACCGCCAAGGAGCATAAGTACGGCGAGGTGCTCGCGAAGTACCTGGCCGCTCCTGAAAATTTGTTTGTCATCTCGAGCGACTTCTGTCACTGGGGGTCGAGATTCAGCTATACCTACTACCGTGCCCCGCCCGCGGACCCGATCTCACTAACTTCGCGAACGCAATCATCGGCGTACGCAAGCATTCCCATCCACCAAAGCATCCGCCGGCTCGACGAACAAGGTATGCTGGCCATTACCCATCCGCACAGCGCTTCTTCTGCTCCTAAATCGGCACTCGAAGCTCGAGACCAGTTCACGGCGTACCTCAAGCAGACTAAGAATACAATTTGCGGACGTCATCCAATTGGCGTGCTGCTTGCAGCGCTCGCTCATCTGGAACAGACTTCCGATATCAAGTCCGAGTGTAGTTTCACGCGCTACGAGCAATCGAGTCCATGTGTCTCTCCGAGAGACTCGAGCGTATCGTACGCATCTGCTTATGTCACATTTCGTAATTAGCACGTTCGGCATCCTGCAACTCATCATGTTTTGAAACAAATTTGCATGGTGTATGGGTGATGTCGAGCGCTACTGAGGACCTGGCCCTTGTTGGGACAGCTGGCCTTGAAGTTCCTGCAACTTTTCTGCCAAGCGCTGAGCCTCATTGACGATTACAGCTTCGTCGACCCATTGACCCCGGAACGTTTCGGCACGACGCATTTCCTCGGCCGTGAACGTAGAAACGGAACCACCTGCACCGGGTGTCGGATTGTTGCCGAGAATGGCATCGAGGTCACGAGCTTGACTTGCGATCCAGGTGCGGAGATGCGCTTGCGGATCGCGGGCAAAGTTGGCGAGGAAGTCGCGAGCACTGGCACGATTTCGAATGGTGGCTGCAGCCTGAGCGATCCTGTCGTCCAGATCGGCAATTTGCCTCGTCACACCCGTCTCTGCGGACGACGTGTCAAAGTGCGACAGAACGTTGTGCTGACGCTGTCGTACCGCCAAGTCTTCGAGTTCGAGTTCAATATCATATGCAGTGGAGTGCTTGTATTCGGCTTTGTCCGTCCTGATCCAGTACTCGAGCACAATCGGCTGTGCAGGATGCAAGAAGCGGTTGACCACTTCAGGGATGTGGTGGAAGTTGATCACCGCTGTCTTGAAAAGCGCTTGCAATGGTCCGTCACATTTTACTTTGCGACGATCCGACTCGTCGAGTAGCTTTTTCTCCTTGACGTAGGACCAAAGGGCGGAAACGACGCCTGCGCGTGTTTCTTCTCGGATGTCGAGTAGATTGGCAAGCTCAGGGGCCAAAGAGTATCGCTCAGGTGTGTAGGATGGGTAGAGAACAATCTTGACTTTGGTTGGCATGTCGCCTTTGCGCTTGATCTCGAAACCATCCAGCGCAGGCTCTGCGCTGGCAACCAGCGGAGCTTCCATTCCTTGTGTTCCGCCAAGTCCTCCAGCTCCTCCGCCGGCTTGCATGCCACTGGCAGGCGCAACATTTGGGGTTGGGCGATGCCACTCTACGAGATTACCTCCGGCGTCTGGATACAGTGCAGGATCGCGAACGAGCTCGACGACGCAAGTCTTGATCAGATTGGAGAATTTGTGTGCACCTGTGCGGTTGATGCTGGCTTGAGCTGAAAGCGCAGTGTTTGCGCGAGATTTGAATGATGGCTCCAAGAGTCTGCCCTCAATCCTCAACGTCCAAGACGGAACCGAGTCTGCGTTTCCACCGTTTAGAGTAGTGTCTGCCGCGGCGGTTTCTGACGCGCCCCCTTCTGCATCGTCAATTTTAGTGTCACCTGATTCTGCTAATTGCGCTTCTTTCGCTTTGAGCTTCTCCGCCAGTTGGAAGGGTTGGTTAGCGCATGTGTTGCTGAGGAACACGCGCAAGGTCCTTTTGATCTTAGGTGGTCGAGAGAGACTGTCTGTCAGTTCGGCACGTTTGCGAGCCACCGTCCAGTCGAGGTTTCTCTCCATACGCTGCAAGTCGTTGTAGAATGCTGATTCCGGAACTTGTCGTTTGAGTGATGGTGGTAGACTGCGGTCAGTTGGTCGGCCTCTCTTCAGGCCGCGGAAACCTTGCCCGACCAAGACATCCTGTGCATTTTTCCGTCGCATAGCCTGCGCAGAAGCTTGGGCTTGTGCCTGTGCTTGCGCCTGGGCTTGAGCCTGGGCCAGATGAGCTGGGTTTTCCATCCTGCCAGGTCTCTATCGTTCCCACAGTGGTGCCGTGCGGTAGAGATGGAGTCGTATAATGGATGCGGAAGTTACTGCGCCGTAAACGAACTGCCTCTCACTCAGTCGAGCTAGTCGAATCGACGTGCGGTAGATGGAATCGACAAGATGCGGTCGCAGTGAGTGGGAAGAAGGGGGATCGGGAGACGAATAGGCAGAAATTCAGGCCACGCCGCCCACGCGCGACGTGAACTGCCCGATCTGGCAATGGCTAGATGTATCGGGAGATCTGAACTGTCTTCTCAGTGATCGGGGCCTTGTTCTCAATTTCAGCACAGGCAGCATCACGGACTGATGTGTCGGCTAACATCGTCATGAGGCAACCAGCTAGATGTGAAGGTTGATCTGATGAGGTCCTAAAACAAGGCTGGTCAAATGTGTTGTCAGAAGCGTAAGGAGCGTTGAGTCAATACGTCAATCGTTGATCCTCCACAGTGAATGTGCTCAAACCAACTCGCAAAACAAGCGTGAATGCGATCTGTGGCAGGTAAACCTCCCCGCGTCAGATCCGATCTCGCTTTCCTTCTTCTCCTCCATCCCCAATCACACATAACTCACTCACAATGTCTGCCGAAGCCAAGTTCAACAAAGCCGTTCAGATCGTCGGCTCTCTGCCCAAGGACGGCCCTGTCCAGCCTTCTCAGGATGACCAGCTCAAGTTCTACGGATTGTAGGTCCTTTTCCTCTCAGATGCTGAGCTTGAGGCAAATTTGCTGACTGAACGACGTCCCATAGCTACAAGCAGGCTACGATTGGCGACGTGAACACCAAGCGACCCGGCATGCTTGGTAAGTGGTAATGAGGGTTGTAAAGGCTACCTGCAAAGACTGACCACCCTGGGACGATGACAGACCTCGCTGGCAAGTACAAGTGGGATGCTTGGAAGAAGAACGAGGGCCAGTCCAAGGAGGATGCCCAGAACGCTTATGTCGAGGCTCTGCTTGCAGTAAGTCATCCAGTCTCAGTGTACGACTGAGCATCATGCTGATCAATTACTCCTGATATTGCACAGATTCTCAAGAAGCACGAGGGTAAGTCTTGTCTTTCACTGGCTGGCTAGAACCATGTTGTACTAACTTCACTGTTGTTCGCAGGCGAGGGAGACTCGGCCAAGTACGTCGAGGAGATCGAAAGCGCTTAATTGCCTGTGTCCCGCCCACCTCTTTCGAAGTTTCTCGCTCTAGCTTGTCGCACAATAAACGCTACTTCTACACACTTATTTGCGGGGTAGGCGAAGAAGCGAAGAAGCGATTCGTTGTTGTATGCGCTGGGCTTTAGCCGGCAGAGAACGGCGAGCTGCGCTGGCGAAATGAATGCAGCTCAGAAGCCCAAAAAAAAAGCTTGTGAAAAGAAAGCCCCCAAAATTGAGACAAAATTGTTAGGCACGCCCACACTCAGGCGTTGAGATTTGGTTTCAATACGGTAAATACACGCGAGAGACGAGGAGGAAGGGGAGAGATGCAGCTAGACACTAGGCGCTATAGCGACAAGTAAAGCAAAAGAGGTTGAAAGGAGGTGTGTTTGGTTGTCTATGAAGATTTTGTTGGTGCAGTTGCCGCGATTCCTACCGATACTGGTGCTGTGGATGAGGTGGGTGCTGACGAAGAATCGAGCGCCTTTTGTGCAAAGAAGCGCACGTCGGCGTCCGAGTCTTCTTTCAGCTTTTCGAGCGCCGGATCAATCTGTGACTTGATCACTTGTCTGCCTTGATCTGTCTTGATCAGCACAAGGGAGAGCACTTCGAATGCCTTGGCGACGTTGAAGCGAATGTTGGGAATCGGATCGCTGACCATAGGCACTACTGTCTCCAGCACATCGCCCACGATTGCTGCGGTGTCGAGCGAAGGTGCCATGGTGGTAATGGCGAAGATGGTAGTCATACGGTAGAGGTAGTTGGGATGTGTGCCCATCTGCAACACCTTGGGGATTATTGTCTGGCGGGCCCACTCTACGCCGAACACATCGGTCAGCTTCTTGAGGTTGACCGTGGCCGCTTCTCGAATGCTGAAGACTGTATCGCCGAGCCAGGACATGCACAGGTTGCTAAGCTGCTCGTCAAAGAACTGCACGCCAAGTTGGTTGGCCAGTAGCGGTATATATTCGATAATGGCTTGTCGCACTCGCCACTGCTTGTCTTCGGCTAGCTCGACAATCGCTGGGAGCAGAGATTGCGACAAGAGATCGATTCCTATCACTTCGTTGACTTGCTCAAGCTTAGAGATGATGTTGAGCCGCACGTCTGGGAATTCGTCCTTGAGCAGCTGCAGGAAGAGAGGCAACAAGTGCTCAATTGTGGCTTCCTTGCCCAGCAGAGGCGCGAGGCCCGAAATTTGCATGCCGAGTGCCGCGCGTACATGCTGCGAATTGTCTCCGGCTAGATCTCTGACACAGGGCATGAGCCTGGCAAGAATAATGTCCTGGTCCACCAGTTTAGCGAAACCTGGAATCTGGCCAGCCCCGGCGGTTCGCACCTCAGCCTCATTATCTTTGAGTAGATGCACAAACGCCATCACTAATTCGTCTCGTACCACATCTTCGCCGACGGAGGAAGCGAGTTTGACGAAGTGATCAGCGACCATGTAGCGCACTCTCCAGCTCTTGTCTTGCACTGCGCTGCGAATAGAAGGCAGAAGATAGTTTTTAGACTCGGCGTGGTCAAGCGATTCCGCAATCGCAATCAGGTCTTGGACCGTCAAAAGACGCACGGAATCCTGATCGTCCGAAGACAATTTCCGGTACAACGGAATAATGTCGGAAACGATGAGCTCCTTGGACAATTTCTTGGCAAATGGTCCTAGGTCCCTTGCAGCAGCTCGTCGAACCATGGGCGTGTCATCGTTGCAGAGGGCTGAGAACATTTTGCGTAATTCGTCCTGCGTCGAAGGCTTCGCTTTGGTATATACTGCCGAGAAAAGCGAGGTCGATGATGTACGCGAGGTGAACCAGTCACCACCTGCGAGACGTTTAAGGAGGGGGATATAATGCTCTTCAATCTGAGCACTCGAGAGAACTTCTGCGATCTTTACGATGGATTCGGATGCCTTTTCGCGCACGACACTCTCTTCGACGGCTGCAAGATTCTCTAGAGGGCCCAAAAGCAGATGAGCGAAAGGAGGCCCGCCAAGGTACTCGACAAAGCCGGAGCCTAGCTCCTGCGCGAGAGCCAGCAAAACCTCATCTTCGTCGTCGAGTGAGTCTTGGAGGAAGGGGATGAGTTCGTCACGCGCGCGTTCTGGGCCGAGAGCTAGCGCGATAGTCGAGATTCTGTGGATAGCATTGAGTCGAAGTGTGACGTCGTCTGATTTAAGCTCGTCAATCAGAATGGCAATGGGGAACAGTTGCTCGTCGTTGTCCATGTTGATGCAGGTATAAACTTTGCACTGCACGTGCAACTGTCAAGCAAGGTGGTTCACGTCAAGCGAGCAGTTGTAGGCAGACTCGTGCAAGTGGGGAAGAGCTGCAAGATGGTGTTGATGATAGAGGCGACGAGAAACATAGCCATTTCTCATCTTCTCTTTGTTGCGTTGAATATAGATTGATTACAAACGCTCAATACGAACAGCAAAGAAAATTCAATTACGCGCAACGAGTCGCCTCAGCGCCCCAACGCGTTTCTTGCTCTGGTTCGCTCGATCAGACATGTGCTGGCCCTGACGCTGCATGCTGGCTTGTGCGTTTCAAATTCCATTCTAACATCACAAGGCATTTTCTTTTGATTAGACCGGCTACGCCGCTACGGTTCGACTAGGGGTAGGTCTGAGTAGATGCTCTGTGTGGGGGTTTGCCAGGCGTGCTTATCGACGTCAAACATCTCTTTGAAAGCTTTCTGCAGCAATTGCCGTCGCTCCATGGCCGTGATGAGAGATTCAGGCAATTGCGGTTTCACCGGTCCGTTGTAGGAGCTGATTGCGCCCGGCTGAGGAGTTCCATTGGCAGAAGCAACGCCATTCATGTCATCGTGGTGAGCTGTCAGATGTGCATGGCCCCCCTTCTTGCGCTTGCCAAGACTAGCTTTGATTTGACGCAGCCTTTTCGCCCATCCTACCTCGATCTCTTTCTCGACGGAATGGAGGCAGTTGATGTAGTCTTGGTATGCCATGCGGTCTTTGGCAATTTCAAAGAGGCGAGATTTGCGCAACTCATTAGTCTTCTGCTGTTTCGCCAGTTCACGTTGCACCATACGAAGTGTCGTGGAGATCTCGTCGTCGGCCCGCGCGGACCAGTCAACATCTTCATCGGTGCCGAGAACGTCAATCGCTTTGAGTTCCTTTTTGATCCTTTCTTCGAAGCCAACCATATCTTGATCATGCATGATGCCTTCGAAGTCGAGATCCGGTTCTCCATCAGCATCTTCGTCTCCAACATCGTCATCATCGAATTGCGGGAAGCCATTCATCTGGCGATGATTCGCAGCGTTGCCGTTGACACCGGCGCGACGACCATCATAGTCCTCGTTATAGGTGTCATGATCGTAGTCGCTTTCTTTGATGGTTGGCAGGAGAGCTGCTACCAGTCGTTCCGCCAAGGGACCGCTTCGAGCGTCAACAACAGAGTCGAGACCTAAGTGTTGGTCTATCATTTGGGTTGGCTTGAAGTGCGGAGGCGGCGGAAGATCGAGTTCTGCACTGCGCATGGATGCGGCCTCCGCAATAAGACCGTTCTTGGAGTTCAGAAGGCTTGAGTCCAATCCAAGGCCATTAGGACCGCTCGAGAGACTGAAGGAAGGTGTGCGTGAATGTGGTGGTAGCGGAATGCCGTAAGCATCTACAGCACCATTTGCCAGCAACGCGTCTTCTTCTTCCCAGATTTGCCGGTAGTTGCGGCCAAGCGCTGGCATCTGAAAGGGCTCATGATCGTCGGATTTACTTGAGAGCCAGGCCAGATCATCTTCGGTCAGTGTTTTGAAAAAGGCGTCAGCGTAGTTGTAGAATGTCATGATAGGCGTCTGTTGTAGGTCGCGTCCGCCTCGTTTGCCCACAGCAGCTTCCTTGACGAGGCTTTGCCCAGGGCCAAGAGGTGTACCAGGGCCGACACTGTCGCGTTCTAGCATGCGGTCTCTCTCCTTTTCCTTCTCCTTCCAATCTTTCTCTGCAAAGTTTTCGTTGACCTCTTGAGGCTTAGTGGGATATGCGCGGGGTGGTCGAGCTTTCTCTAAGACGGGCATGAAGGATGTAGGTGTCCGGGCAGGCAATTCCCAGCCTGGTGCTGGCTCATATACAACCGGAGCTCGCCGGACAAATGACGGATGCGGGGAGGGCGATGGCATGACGCTATTCCTCCGTGTCGACATTGCCGTGGCGTCAGATATCTTTCTTTGCATCCCTGGTGTGCTGTGGGAGGATCCGGCTGTGGAGGACGCACCAGGAGCAGCGCTCATCGGGTTTAGCTTGAGACGCATTCCGAACGTGGACGGCTTGGGCGTCAAACCGTTTGCAGGTGCGCCCAGATCCGACTCTGTGTGTGAGATATCACCGGAATCCGACTGGGTTACGCCAGCAGCCGCAGCTGCGCCTGCTGTCGCTTTTACGATCAAGCTAGATGGAGCAGTACTTGCGCCTGGCGTGGCTCTGCTGGCCGCCAACAGCGATGAGGCTTCAAACTCTGAGCCAGATTCGTCTTCCTGAGAGTCAATTCCAGCGTCTTTCCGTCTACGCTTTCTGTTGTTGCCGTATGTTCGACCCGGTCTGCTGGGCATGGAGTCTTCATCGAGATCCCAGTCGGGATCTGTAGAGGCATTGCTCTCATCGTCTCCGATATCGTGAGCGCCAGCGGCCTTCCTGCGAGAGTCAGATTTTCCACCCAGCCCTTTCTTGGCAGCGTCATGCGTGGGTGCTGATGAGCTTGCAGGTGCACTGTCATTGTCCCTTTCGCGCTTCACTTTGCTTTTCGTGGCGCCGCCGGAAGGGGACCCTGGTACCGTTTGTGAAGCAGTCGATGCTTGTGAGGCTGCATGCGCGTCCCACAATCGCTGCTGTTTTGGAGCATTTGAAGATGAAGAGGCTTGACGAGAGCTGTCAGAATATAGACTGAGAGAGGAACCTCCGAGCCCAGGCGGACTGAAAAGATCGTTGGATGCAGAAAGAAAGATGGGTCTCAAGAGATCCGTTGTCCGCGTGTCAAGACGAGACTGTCGCGCGATGGACTCATTCTCTAGGCGCGAAAGGTGTTTAGCTAGGGCTATGAGGTCATCAAGTGGTGGAATCGAGTCATTTGGCGTGATAGCAGAAAGCTGTGCGGGGAGAAACTGGCGATAAAATGGAGTCGATAGGCCACTTTTGGATGTTGAAGCGATTGCAGATGTTGTCGAACTACTATGCAAGGATGATGCCGAAGCTTCGCGCGCTGCTCTGGCACTAGCCTGGGCAGAGTCTTTGCCGCCCATTGAGGCGTACGTCTTTGAGCGACGAGGAAGAGACGCGTGTCGTTGTCTATGTCTGCAGCATCAAGAGCGGCCGACAAGCAACGAAATGTGGGAGATGGTGGTTAGAAGCCGATGTTTGTGTGACTTTCGACTTCCGAGTCCCAGAATTGCGAACATGCGAAATGCATTTAATGCATGCGAAATTGCGAAATTAAGCGAAATTGGGAAATGCGCGTGATGTTAGAGCGTAAAATATGTTGAACAAAACATCTACGTCAGCATACTGTTTTACACTAGCGCACGGCTAGGGGGCATCAGAATGCTGCTGACCAGCGTACAGTAAATACAGGTACTTGCACCCTGGGACAGCCTTTAATGAAGCGGAATGAAGTTTATTGTGGGGTGCAGCAAGAGGGCGCAATGATGAGAGGTTCGAGCGGTATTTTGTGTGTGTTTACCCTTGATTCTAGGCGAGCTGTCAAAAGTAACACAAACTCTCAGGGGCTATAGGATTTCGCCTGGTCTCGCTGGACCACCATCTCGCAGGCTAATTCCCCACCAGGTCCTGAGTTGCAAAGGAGACCTTTTCTATTCCGTCATCATGTTCGCGCCACCAATACCGGCGTCAGGCAGTCGCCGTCCGTCTGCGGTCGCCCACAATTCCTATGCCCATCATCCGTATGATCTTCCAACGTCAACCTCACCCTTTGACCAGCAACACATGATGCCAGACCGAAAGCACTCATACACAGAACAGCTTCCGACCGAGGATCGTCGTCGCTCGTCACTTCCGCCTCCACGACCAATCGATCCCGAAGACAGCCACGTCGAAGTAGCATCTCAACTACAAGATCACATGAACGCGGTCACTAAACATCCTAAAGTCAAGATCGAACTTATGCTTGACAGCCCAATAGTCGAAGCTGGAAGCTCCATCAGCGGTAGAATTGAGCTGACCTGCACAACTAGTCAGCGTCTCAGGCTGGGAGAACTCGCTGTTGAACTCGAAGCGGTAGAGCAGCTCTCCTCGCGCGACCACGCTGCTACACAGCTTTTCCTCTACAACCGCACCATGTTCCAGGGAGACAACCTTCCCCCTTCGAATGCCGTCGTACCTTCGTCTCCCATCAATGGCTACTGGACTGCTCGAAAGGGTCGAACATCGTTTGCATTCTCGTTCCGTGTTCCATCTTCTGCACCATCCTGCGTCATTTTCGCTGGAAACGCCAATCTTCGCTACGGTCTGAAGGCAACTGTCCAAACATGGTACAACGACGAGAAGATGGTCGTCACAGCTCGTCGTCAGGCCTTCGTGCTCGAAAAGTGGAGCGATGTCGAGCACGAAAGGTTTCTTCAACCCATCAACGCAGTAGGCGATACGCGTCTATTGATGGGTGGGAACGGAGCTGTGTCCATCGAGGCTAGCGTCACAGAGCAGCTTTTCTGGGCAGGCGGTCAGATGCTGATCAAATGCAGAATCAAGAATAATACCAAGCGCTCACTCAATGGTATCAAGGTTTCGCTCGCTCGGCGCCTGATTTTCCCAGTAGGCAGTCAAGAAGGCTTGCACGACTCGCCTGGAACTGTCTCCCTAGAGCCAAAGATCACGGAGCTAGCTCACGAGCAGAGCTACAAAGGTCGAGAGTACGAGTTTGACGCCAACCAAGAATCTGTTTGCAGTGTTCTGGTAGATGTTCCAAAGGACATGCGGACAATTCGAAAGACGAGACTCTTCGAAGTCCGTATCTTTGCCATCGTCAGTCTGGTGCTAGGATCGCTAGCTAAGGATCTCAGTGTCGAGATTCCTATCTATGTTGTTCACACGGCCAGTGCGCAGCCTCCTGCTCGTCGTGAAGTGCTCGATCAGCGCACCCTGTCCCGCCAATCTCATATTCCTCCTCGACCTCACTCCTCCAATGGACACGCTCAGCAGCCGTCACCAATTGAGGCTAGCTACGATAGACACCATGAATATCAGCGCTGCTCGCCAGCGCCGGCGCCAGTGCAGATGGCTATAGATCCTCGAATGGTCGAAGTCGAGCAACTGACTGCAAGTAGAGGCTGGTCTCCGGCTCCGGTCTTTGATCCAAATCGCCCAATTGGTCCACCGATGCGCTCCGCAAGTGCAGCTCCGGGGATGCTACAGCTACCTACACAACCCATTTCTGTCTCCTTCGATGGTCAAGTCAACTGGAACAGACCGGCAGATGGCTGGAACCCCGATCCGTTCATGGCGAGCGTCCAACGAGAGCATCAGATTCCACGCGCTGCTAGTGCAGCCCCCGATCTGTTCCAGCACAGTATCATTCGACCAGTCTCCGCAGGATCGAGCGCTGTTTCACCGTTTGCGCATCCAGCGCCCCCTACATCTTGGATGCCATATCAACAACCAGATGCGATTCCTTCGCAGCACCAGGATTGGCAGCAGCAGCAGCAAGTAAGGCGAGCTTCGCTCCCAGCTTTTAGTCCCCAGGCCGACAACTCTGGAACGTCTCCTCAGCAAGCGTCATTGACCACGTTGAACCGGCCAGTTTCTACTTTCGCGCCTCTAGGACCACAGCAGGAGCAAGTCGATCCACAGTCACTAGGTATGCTGAGCGCACATCCTCCGGCTGGCTTCTTCCCTCCTCCTGTCGTGGCTGGACTTGCAACAATTGAGGAAGATAGTGAGTCGCAAGCTGGAACTATCAAGACCATGCGCAATCTGCCGACCTTGAGTAAGACAGGCACGAAAGGCGGTAAGGGTAACAGCGTCTCGCGGAACAACATCGAGCAGTTCGAGGCCATGGCAGAAGCCGAGGAGGATGAGGAAGAAATCAAGCGTCAAATGGTTGCTATGGGAATGCAGCCGGACGAGGCTTCCTTTTCGGTCCGATCCGCAACATCGCCGGTAAAGAAGGTCGAGAGCGATCAAGAGGCGTCTGAGTACCAGAAGCAGCAGATTCAGAATCCTGACAGACCTACGGCACAGTCTTCTTCGACCAGACACAACGCTCAGAGCCAATCTGCATCGACGAGCTCCAACAGACCGCGAGCCATTGACATCTTCAGCACCAGCGGTCTTGATTGTGACTTTGGCAGTGACTCGACCGACGAGTGGAAAGCGCATCACGCCGAACTGACGAAGACTACTATGGTCAGTGATGCGACCATTGCTGTATCGAATGCTACGGAATCCTCTGAGAGCTGCCGAACCTCTCTCACGTCTCTTCGACGAACACCGTCATCCCAAGGATCGGGCTTGGAAGCTCTCGAGAGCAAGTTGCATGGCAAGACTGCGCCGAATTCATCTTCGACGGACGCAGGCACTCCTGTCACGGTGCTCGGCAACATCGGACGGAGAGAATCAGCTCCTAACCCTGTTGGAACTACTTCTCGTGACGACTCTACCCGATCACGCAAAGACAGCGCTTTGCGTGCTGCGGCACTGGCGAGAGAAGAAGCCGAACGCAAAGCATTGGAGGAAGAGGCCCGCGTTGCGGAAGAGAGGAAGCGTCGACAAGAGGCGGAAGCAGCTGCACGTGTTGAGGAAGCGAAAGCAGAAGCAGCACGGAGAGAGGCTGAGAGAGCGGGGGCCCGGGAGATCGAAAGGCTTGAGCGAGAGAAGATGGCTCAACTCGCGCGCATCGAACAGCAACGAGCCGAGCGACAGAAAGCAGATCAAGAGGCTCGGGAACGGGAAGAATTGCGAGCACAGCAACAGATAATCGAGCAGGAAAAGGCAAGGCTAGCCCGGCTGGAAGAGCAAAGAAAGCGACGAGAGGAAGCTGCAGACATTGCCGCCGCAGAAGCGGGCCAATTGAGGCTTCAACAGCAGCAGCAGCAGCAGGATAGTAAGCAGCAACGTCTCAAGGAGGAGTCAGAAAGAGAGCCTCGGAGGTATTCGTATCAAGCAAGCTCCATTGTACCCTCAATACCGGCTCGGACTCCTGAAAGCATTTCCGATGCGCATGACAATCAACAAGATACTGTAGGCTCCGAATCCTACAGATCTCCTCATACCTTTTCTCCTGCAACTCACCATCCCGACGAAGCAGCATTACCCAGGTCCAAGACGCCAGCAGACGTCGCTAGGACGCCAATCATCACAGGGATGGAGAAGACTCTATCAGCTGATCTTCGCGCACTGATTGACAATTCTGGTGCTCAACCAGCCAGAAAGGCGGGCACTGCACTGAAGGATCACCCGATCACACGCAAGATCTCGGTCACAGATCATCCAGAGCAAACGGCGCAGGACCCGTCCGGCTCGAGAGCTGATCGTCGCGTATCTGTGCCTTCGTGGCCTAGACCAAGCCTGCCCAGCTATGACAGCCGCAGTAGAGCATCCAACCTGATTGCCGCAACTTCGACACAAGGCTCATACTCAGCAGCTCCGGGAGCGAAAAGGGCGCAGGAGCTGTTCAGTGCAGCGGAGAAAGCGATTGTTATCCCCACAAGGGTAGAAAAGACGCTGAAAGCGCCCGAGGATGCCAAGCCGCAGATGCTTTCGGTGGAAGACGAGAAAGTCTATGACACTCGATCAGCACGTGGCGGACGAGGAGGAAGGGTAGCTTCCGTAGCCCAGTTGTGGTCGAGAATTGCAGGTGACGATGAGCCCACAGATCTGACGACGGACAAAGCAAATGCAGACGTTCACAAACCACACGCGAGAAGGACATCGGCACCGGCTCTCGATTTCAGCAAGAAGAAACTGCTGCCAGCATCAACGAGTGGTCTCACTGGACTAAGCGTTCACGCCAATGGGTCGGCCTCTGCGGACCTCAAGGGCTCGAATGCACCCAACTTCCTCAACACCAGCAGTACTGGTAAAGCTGTATTTTCCACGGTTCAGACCAGCGGTAAAGACGTAGTGGCTAGACGACCTTTGCCTCAGCCAGTCACTGAGCCTGGTGCTAAACCTGCGCCGCAGCTGGTTCGACCAACAGCCATGCGCGCGAATTCTTCGCAGAAACAGCAACAATCCAATCCGGCGCTCGACTCGCGCTCAGTCCGCGACATGATGAGCAAAGTAGCTGTTGACTCAACTGTGCTTCAGGCCTTGCAAGGAGACTACTCGCTCGACATGGACCTGTCGACCTTGCGCCTTGCAGACGGCACGGAGGTCAAGATGAGTGGTCGCGGCACCACCAAAGCAATTGGCAACGGCAAGCTTAACAGTTTGCGAGCGGTTTGGGGCAGCTAGCTGCAGGCCGGCATCTGACAGCTGATTGCTGATAGGCATGATAGGCCAATTCTATTTCACATCTCTCTTGTAAAACATTCCTGTGATTGAACAATTTCTTGATCTACATATCGATCATATCCGCTTGCTTGAATTCCGCGTGAGACCGAAATTTGCGCGCAAATCGTTTATTGCCTCTTATATGGCCAGCTGCATTGAGACCTGTTTCTCTCCCTCTCACATCTATTGCACCACTCGATCCCTCACAATGCTGTCCACATCTCAGGCCAATGCCTTGGTATACTCCACGCTGTGCGGCTTCATGCTCGTCGGGCTGTTCGCCGGCTACAAAGTTCGCAGCACCGTCGATTTTCTCTCGGGTATCCGAACCCAGAGTGGTAAGTGTCGTCCTTGCCGCAAAACTCCCGATGTTCTGACTAACATTGGCCCAACCTTGTGCGCAAACAGTGTTTCCGCTCACTCTGAATTGGATCGCTTCAAGTTAGTACCATGGCTCTCCCCACCCTTTGTCAAAGTTCAACATATTGGCCCGGCAACATCTCGTCACTGCTCACAGTGGTTTGAACGGATGATTGACCGCGGCAAACAAGGCATGACGGCATTCCGTCGTACTACAAGATGAGATGAACTCAAGCGGTATGTCCCTTCGCTCCTATCGGGTCCGGTCCGATCCTCCATCCCACTCCCATGGCTTGACGCCTCTACACACACTATGTGTCTTCTGTTTGGATGACTTGGATTGGCGGCGGTGATCGCAAGACAATGTAAAGATCAGGGCTTCGGCCATCCTCTTATTTTTTCTGCTAGATTCTGGAGCTCACAAAGATGCATCGAGACCTTCAAGTCCGCAACGTCGCAAAGCGCACGGACAAGGGGCCACGACCTCTCTACAATTATCCAAACAAACCACAAAAATGTTGTTTGGCATCAGCTACGGGTGCTCGCGTGTTCGATCCTACTCCAATAGGAGGACGGGTCTTCAGGTCGTTGGCATTTGGGGTTTGCACTCTCAAAACCAACGACCGGACACGCATGGGCTGAGATCATACCGTCATCTGCCCAAGATGTGTTTGCTTTCTACCTCTCCTGAAAAGAAGGGGAGCAAGCACGCACAGCTTGGGTCAGATATAACCTGATCGAGTTAGGACTCGCGAAGGGAATGCTGCATGCTTTCTTCTCTCTTTGATATTTTCCGAGCTTGCGGAATGTATGCTGCATCAAAAGTGTCTGCTATCCTTTCGGATTAGCAGCCCCGATGCCTATAGCTACAGCACCGCAATGCTGTCTGTCCACTCTCCCTCTCCAGTACGGCAACGACTGTTCCATTTGTCTTGATGGGAGTTCGAGTCACACGACAGCTAGCACTCAGCTGGCACGGCAAAACAACGCTTTCTGTCCGCAGTATAGCGTAGATCTGCCTCAGCTGAGCAGGCTCGAGTGTGCCGTCTTCCCTCACGTGCAGATGTAGGACAGTCAATGTCTGTCGCGTTGCGCATTCACTTACACCTGACCATATTTGCCTTTCTTTTACTATAGACATGTCCTCTTCGCTCTTCTTTGGTTACCCTCAGCTGGCTGTAATTCCTGACGCAGGAATTCTGGGTCTCACTGCGTATTGCTTCTCAACCGTTGCCCCGCTCTGGGCATTTGCCTATTTGGGTCCCCTCATTCGACGCACCTGCCCTGATGGCTTCACGCTATCCGAGTACATTCGCCGACGTTACGGCTGGCCCGTTGGAGTTCTGTCCGCTGTGATCTTCGTCGGCTTCATGTTCTGTTTCATGCTTGTCGAACTCAACACGTATGGCTCGACTGTCTCGCTCTTGGGCGGAGTCAATCCGACGATTGCCGCCCTCATTGTCGCTCTGTCTACCACCATCTACACAGCTTATGGAGGCTTCAAGGCATCTCTGTACACAGACAACGTCAACGCTGTTGTCATCATGATTTTCATCATCATTGCCAGCATTGCCGTTGGTGTCAACCTTGACATTGATCACGCACGAGTCGAATCTTCTGGACTGCTCCAGCCTCATCGTCTTGGCGGTGAACTTTGGTATATTCTGACGGCTGCCATCGTCTTCAGTCAAATGTTCAACCAAGGTTTCTGGCAGCGTGCCTTTGCCTCCAAGACGGACAAGACTTTGTACCTCTCAGTCATCTTTGCCACCGTGCCTCTTTTTGCTATCTGCTTCCTTGTTGGAATGGCTGGACCGCTCGCACAATGGGCAGGACTCTTTGACGGCGTCACTGCTGAAGACGATGGCAGTCTGAACTTCTTCTACATCATTGCCACCCTTCCGAACTGGGTCACTGGTATTGTCATTGTGCTTGCTGGCTGTCTCACCTCGTCTGCTTACGACACATTCCAGTCGGCTCAGATCTCAACCATCCAGAACGACGTCTTCCTCGGACGACTGAACATCTGGTGGTGCCGGGCGATTCTGTTTCTGATCAACGTGCCGTCGGTCGTCCTGGCAGTCAAGAACATCGACATCCTGGAAGTTTTCCTGGTCGCTGACCTGGCAGCCATTGCCTGCATACCTGCCTTCCTCTTGGGCCTGATTCCCCGTCTATACTTTTTGAATGGCTTCGACGCCTTTGTTGGTGCTGTGGGTGGCTTCTTCACCGTCTTTGTGTTTGGAACCATCTTCTATGGCTCCGCTAGCGAAGGCATCAAGCTGCTTGGTCTGCCCAACGGACTCTACATCGACGATTTCAGTGTGCTTGGCGCTTTCTTTGCTGCCCCTCTTGGCAGTATCGGTTTCACTTTCGCTGCATTTGCTGCTCGAGCTGGAGTTATGTGGGTATGGTGCAAGAAGCGCGGCCTCGAGTACAAGGTCTTTGAGTATCGCGAATTCGATTCGCGCAACTTTGTCTTGCCGGAAGATCGACCCGTGGAGATCGGCGAGTACGGCCTGCATGCCAGTGGCAATCCGAACGATGGACAGAAGCTCGTAGATCCTAATCTCGACGGTGGCGAGACCCTGAAACGCTACAAGAGCGAGACTAGTTCTTAATTTCGTGCTCTACAATTCACACCAACGGATCTCCGCATTTGGCATCTCATCCCCCTTTCATCCCCCTGATCGTCAATCAACTCGCGCCTAAAGGCACAAACCCTCAACAGGTTCTTTCTTTCTTACATTGTCCCTTTCAGCCCTTTTGTATCTTTTATTTTCTGTCCATCTTCGCGTTTCGAGCGTGGACGTGAGTGTGACGTTAGTCTAGTAGACCAAGTTGACGCTGTTCGTCGCGTACGCCGAGTGCGAGGTCCATGATCCTACGCATCTCGCGCTGGTCGGCTGCTTGCTGTGGTGTAAGGTCCTGTTCCCACATTTCGTCGTCATCGTCCGGCTTGGAGGGATCAGATTCGTCAGCGTGAGAGGTGTTTGATGGAGCAGCTGCGGCATTGGCTGGGGCACTGGTGAGAGTAATGGTTGTGTTTTTCCGCCGGGGACGCGACCCAGATGCGAGCGAGGCGAACCGGAGGATCTTGGTCATCTCCATCTCTCTCAAATCAATGTCGTTGTCGTCTTCGTCGTTGACGACAGTGTCAGGGTGAGTAGCGCGTGCAGCAGGAGTAAATTTGCGCCCGACGTGATTGGGAACATCAACGTCGAATGTGGTACGGGTAGGCATACCATTCGCCTTTTGCTTTGAAGTGGCTCTTGGCGTCGGCGCGTTCTGCTGCAGTGTTCGGGAGGAGGGCGACGTCGAACTTTGGATCGTGGAGGGAGTGTTCGTATTGGTGAGCGATGCAGATGGCGGGTTGGTTCTTTCGATCACGGGCAATTTGTCCAGCATGTTGGACTTGTCCTTTGCCCTGTCAATTTTGTTGAGTGCCTCGATCGGTCTTGTACCATCAGCTGGACTGGGCCGCTCGGGGATTTCTTCTGGCAAGCCTAGGGTTTCGAATGGGATCGAATCTGGATTGAGCAGGTCGAGTCCTTCTTGCGCTTCGATGTCTTCCAGAAGCTCCAGTTCGGTATAACCTTTCGGGTTACTCGTCAGCTTCTCCCACTTTGCGTTTCCGATCCGAGAAGAGCTCGGACTACCACCCGTGGATGAGGGAGCAGCCGCAAATCCAATCTCCTTATCCGACAGGATCCAGCGCAAGACCCACTCTGAACGTGCATAGCACGACTTATCGCAAAAGTAATGTTTGAGATCTTGATACGAGTGCCCTGCTTCCCCAAGGTCAAGGTCATCGGTCGCGGTCACCTTCTGAGAGCCGAGGTCGATGCGAAATTTGCCCACTCTTCGCGCAGCAGACGCCAGCGAGCCTCCCGAGAGAGGGGAAGGTTTTGAACATGGAGGATAGGCACATTTGTGCACCAAATGACGTTCTTCCAGGATCTGACCCCACGAGCTTGTGGACAGATACAGCAGCGCTTGTTTAAGCTCGTCAAGCGATGGACAGCCATCTATCAGCTTTTCTTGGTACTGCAGAATGACAGACTGTCTCTCCGCGTTGCTGAGGATCGAGGTAGTCAGCAGTTGAATGTCGGTAGGCTGAATGGGACTCTTGGCATCCGTCGTCGAGGACAAAAAGGTGTGCATAGATTCGAGCGCCTGCGCCTTCTTCCTCGCTACAGTCAGAGATGATGAAGACGGCTGGGAAGATGCAGCAGCGTTAGAGCCAGATGCAGCATTCCCAGAAGCAGCGCTCGCTGCATTGGTGGTACGTTCGAGGACGTTCAACGACGAGGCGGCACCAGGCAACCGTTTCGCGTCCGCTGGCGCGACTCGTCTATTAGGCCTCTCATCACTGGAAGCGCCGAGCGAAGAAGTCGCCATCGTTGGCGCGTACAAGAAGAATAGGAAACAGGCAAGTCAAGCTGCTACCGGGGCTCAGAGATGTATATACCCGACTGAGCCTCTACTCAATCCACCAAAAAAAAGACAATCTCCACAACCCGTGTTCCGAGAATATTGAATAGTGCTCGATGCTGATGGTGCAGCCGATATATGGATACTGCGACTAGAGTAGAATGTATAGCAAGCTTTCTTTCTTTAGGACAAGAGCTCGTCCAGGCCAAATCCTCGGAGTCCTCTGCGGGCTCTGTTGATCCTTCGGCCCGACAGCCAAGTCACGAGCCCGGCCGCAGAGATCATACCCATCGCCCGGATCACCACAGCGACAACCAAAGCTCGACGGACGGCAGAGTAAAACGCGCCCAGTGCCATGCCGCTCCAATTGAATTTGCGTTCCATTCGGGAACCTACGCTTTTCTCCCAGCCACGGACGACGGTCCGGTACCGCCAGCCAAAGAACCAGATCCAGAAGTTGACGTCCGGATAGGAGAAGCGGGGAAAGACCGAGGTCAGTGATGGCGCAAGAGCGTGGGAAGCTGGAGGCGGATTCAGGTGAAATTCGTCTCTGACTCGTGAGATGAGCCGATTTGCTGAGCTCAATGGTGAAGAGAATAGCTCTGCCGCTGAAGGCATCGCTGATGCGTCTTGGACAGCAGCTAGCGGAGGTATCGACTGTAGTGATGTTGGTGATGAGGCTCCATGAGCAGGCGTCGTGGTACCAGAGCGGAAAGACGCTGCGCTCTGGAACGTCGTCATGTGAGAGAGCAAGTCGAGAGTCATGCCGAGGGTCAAGCCCCACAGACGTAACTCTGGTCTGTACGGCCCCTCTTCCACCCTCGCGATATGGCTACCTGCCTTTTCTGATCCTCCGCCTCCAACAATGTGGCTGTCGGTAGCGTGCCCGCCCATGTCATCATCTTCGTCGTACTCGGCAATGGCAACAGGCTCGTTGGGAAGGAGAATGCACTTGAAGTCCATCTTGCCGACGAGAGCACGGAGCACCCAACGCACGAGCGGAGACTTGGGCGCAAGGCGGCTGCTGATATCCACCGAAGTGGTGCCCCACTTTGGCTTGGGAGTGTATAGCAGTGAAAGGGGGATCCAATGCGCCGAAGCCACTTCACTCGGCTGCAGATCCGGCAATGGACTGAAAGGGGAAGTCTGCACAAATACGTAGGGTGAGAGCACCATGAGTAGACGCTTACCGAGACTGGTGGTGATCTCTCGATCATCCAGCTGACCAACACAGGAGAACTCCTTCTCGGCAAGATCAATACCGACTTCTTCCCACGTCTCTCGCATCGCTGTATACAGTCCGTTCTCGTCGCCCTCTTCCTTTCTTCCACCAGGGAATGCCACATGAGCGGACCAATTGTCGCCGATTCGAGCGGCTCGTTTAATGTATAGGATCTCGGGAGTGCCTCTTTGAACCCATGGCTGGCTGAAGAAGGCAGATAAGGTCGAATTTAGATCGACTGATGCCGAGCTTGAAGCCAGCGAGGAAGCGCCCGCATCTTGAGGCAAAGAGGATTGCGAGACATGAACTCCTGATTGACCGAGCTCGTAACCTGAGGACGATGGGTCTGCTGCCTGAGCAGATTGAGACGTCTGCTGGGTTTCGGGATCATGATTTTCGAGAAGCCAGGCTTCGTCATCAGCGGCCGGACGCACTCGGAGTAAGATGGCCACCGAAGCTCGTCGCGGTTGTGTTGCAGGGCTGGCAATGACACGCGGCGGAATGCGCGATATTCGAAGCAGCGCATGGGACAAATGCGTCAAAGTAGCATTGGTGCTGTGGATAGAGGACGAGGCAGCCATAGTGATTAAAGAGGATGAATGAATCCAACGACTTGATGTGAGTTTTGCAGGGACGACGGAAGAGAGTTGCTGCAAAGCCGGCACGGCACCAGGCCGTCTTAAGAAACAGAAGCCAAGTATATCGGGCGTAGTCGGCGGAAAGAGACTGCGACTGGCTGGTTGTCAAGGCGGCAGGGTAACAGCGCGTGGATAGGCTCGATGGAGCTTCTAAAACTCCTGCGAGGTCTTGAGTGGTAGCAAAACGTTGTTTTGTAGTCTACAGAAGAACCAGGATGAACGGACAACGACCGGAGAGAAGCTTTGGAATGAACACAAAGCCGAGATACGATTACCGGTACGAGACCAGGCAAAGCACAAAAAGCGCGAAGCGCGGTGAAATCAGCGTAGTGTTAGGTCGTCATAAATTTGATTTCGTTCGATCGTTACGCGTTGCTTTCGTTGCTATGCATTTAGCGGTGAAGGTGAGAGGGTGCGTATGAACCGTGTGACTCTTCTTATTATTCATCGTCATCATCGTCGGCGATGACCATCCTGCGTCGCTTAGACACAGTAGATTGTCCTTGTTCTACGTCGATGAGGTCAGGAACTTGCTCTTGACTTTGTGTCAAGTCCATCTCATCATCGCTCCCCGAAAAAAATAGCCTCTTTGTGTCAGGACGTCCAGCTCTCGTAGTGAGGCCGGGCGAGGCGAGATGTTTGTGAGCCGTCGAGCGCGTTTCGGCATCCGAGCTGGTGGGCGGCGTCTCGTCGTCTCCATCAGCGTCACTCTCGTTGCTGTTAAAGGCTGGACGAGCGGATTTAGGCGCTGATCTAAGGAAGGAGCTGTTGTCTGCCAAAATATCGTCATCACTTTCCTCATCACCGTCGTCGTCACTGGGTAAACGGTTAGACTGGTATTCGGCTGGATGGGTCTGTGCGTCAGCCATGGCAAACTCGAACTCGTCGTCGCTGTCCTCAATGAAGTCGTTCTGCGTCCAGGTCTTCTGCTTTCTGGGACCGCGGTGTGTGGGGGCGCCGCCGGGCGCTCTTCGCTTCTTGCCTTTCTTTGAGACGTCTTCACCCTCTGAGCCTCGAGGTACTGCGGGTCTTGGTCGGTCAAAGTAAGTTCCGTCGTCCTCTGATTCGCTGTCGTCACCCAAATCTCCTGGAAGATCAGCCCGGTCTATACCATCGGTTTCGGTGTGTGACTGTCGTCCCTTCTGAATGCGTTGGACGAGTTTGCTAAGCTCCAGACCTTGAGCATCAAAGGGCTCGCGAATGTAGTGCTCGATCGAAGAGATGCGCTCATCTAGATGCTCGGGTAAAATTTCCTTGGGCACGTACCATCGCCAGTGCAATGGGTTAGACTCGTCCGCCTCCATTCCGGTAAGACGGCACAAGAGCTTAACTTGCGGCACTGTAGACGCCTCCAGCTTCAGCTGGTCGTTGCCATCGTACGCAACATCGAATTGCTCAAATTCCACAGCCACTGACTCGTTTTGACGTGCAGCATCCCCCAATAGAAGATAGTCCTCTGGCTCGCGCTCTCGCTGTTCTCGGTCCGCTTGTCTCGCGACAAGCTCGATTCGCAACGTGCTCGCCATCTCGAGCGCAGACTTGACCCAAAGAACAGCGCCCATCTTCTCCTTCTCTAGCAAGAGGCCAACAGCAACGCCAATCTGTTCGTCCAAGCTCTTCCCAGGACGCACCTTGATCTCGGAAGGAATGTGCGGTTGTTTGGCTGGTCGCGGAGGTCGTTTGCCAAGCTCATACAGAGATTGCTGATCCGGCGTTAGCTTGCTGAACTTGCGCAAAACATAATCCATAATCTTTTTTAGGTCGTCCGTCGGCCTCTGAGCCTGAGCTTGCAACCTTGCCACCGTATCGCTACTCAAGATCTGACGAAAAGCTGCCCGGTATATTCCGCCAAAGAACTGAGCGTAGTCACCGGCTTTGACAGCTATTCTGTGCATGACCGATACCAGCTTGGTCAGCTGCTCCTCGACTTCAACGAATTCGCGCCAACGGAGGAGGTAGACCAAACAGGCTTTGGCAAGCTGGCGTGTGGCCAGTTTGCGTTGGAAGTCATTGAACTTGAACTCGCGTTCAGTCATAGCGTCTTTGGCTTGTTCCTTGATCTGGGCAGTCTCGTCGCCTTGCTCGTCTAGAGTGCCATCTTCCCGAGACTTTCGAACATGCTTCTTCGCCCTTATGTACATATGATCACGGTTGGCAGAGTATCTCTCGAGCATTTTGGGCATGACATGCGCAAACGTGATTATGGCGTCCAGACAAGCAAAGCTTTGCGTGCTGTACGACCGCGTAATTGCATGACAGGCTTCTAAAGTCTCACTGAGATAGTAGAGCTGAGCTTGAAGTCCGTCCGCTACCTCCCTCTCTTTCTCGTTCTTGCTGTGGGACAACTGATCGACCAAACGCAATAGCACCGTCCAAAGTTGTACGGACGAGACAAATTCGAGCCACATCTTAGATGTTTGAGCCTGAATTGATCGGATCAGAACCATACGGAACGCCCAGGGCTCGAGCCATTCTGCAACGAGCGAGAACGGCCATTTTTCAGCGCTCTCCATCGTAGCATCACTAGCTGCCAACGAATCCTCGGAAGGCTGAATGAGTTGCTTCGAAGCTGTTTTCTGTGACGCGCGCAAGGCCTGGCTGGTTGCTCGACGAAGAAGGAAGTAATCGAGGAAGAAAGCCGCAAGCTGCATGACTCGAATACGGGCCATTTCAAGATCGCCCATCTTTTCCTTCTCCGAGCGAATGTCCTTAAGAACTGACTTGGAAAGCGTCTCAAAGCCTGTCTGCAAGAAGTTGTCGGCCCATGCCTGTAGAATTTGTGCCGCCTTGGGAGTCCATTCGGTCTTGTGTCGTGGTGCTCCCTTTTCTTGTGCAGATTTACGGCGACGGGCTTTTCTTTTACCTTTAATGTTTGCCTCGTCGGTCAGTTGCGCTACTGACTTCTTGAGAGCCGCCTGAGAACGCGCGACTCGACGCTGACCGTCTGGTCCAATATAATTGATGGTGGTCCCAAAGCGAGAATGCCGCGTCGATGAGTTGCTCAGTGTCGAAGCTCGCTTGAGTTTGGCCTCCGCTGCGAGACCTGACGCCAAGGCCGACGACGAGGCGGACGGCACAGTGCGATAAGGAGCTCGATTTTCTTTGTAAGCATCGCTGTTCGCTGTGTCATGAGTTTCGAAGTTGGCAACAGCTTTGACCTTGGTTCCGACGTATATGTGGTAGATGCATTCGACTGTTATGGCATTCCATGGGTTGAAGTCCACCCCTTCAGAATTGCTTGCAAGCATAGTCAGCGTGTCGAGAATATGATGCTCGTGCATTGCGACGATGAGGCTGCTCTGAAGACTCGCATTTGCCAACGCATCTGACCCGCTAAGACTAGTCGCCACTGGATCTCGGATTGCCAATAGGTTGCGGAAGAAGTGCATGCACATGCCGATGATGCCAACGTCCTTTTCGCTTCGGTTGACACGTGGCTTAGACAGCGACGGAAGAAGCACATGTCGTAGGATGACGGAAAGAACGTCTCGATCTTGACCCGCGTTTTGGGCGCGTTGTCTGAGAATGGATGATTTGTACTGTACCTGGGCCCGTTCGAGCTCTGGCAGTCCCTGCATCATATTAAGGTCATTATCCTTGGTCACAGCGTCGTGAAATTCAGCAGCTGCGTCCACTGGCCAAGTGAGCGCCGTCAGAAGGTCAGTACACGCCAGCGCAATCTTGTCCTTCTGTCCACCCTTGCCGCCTGTCTGGAGCAGAATCGGCACAAGATCATTGTGAAGCACATTGACTTGCGCAAAGACACGAGCAATTGTGCGTGAAGGGTCGTCGTCGTCCTGTCTCCAGAGCTTCCGCAGATCCCGCAGGCACCCTAAGCAGTCATCACCGAGTTGATAGATGTTGCGTACTTGGCCATCGGTTGTCGTGACTTCCTCGTAACCGCCTAGCGCCGAGCAAATGCCTAAGACAATCGTCTTGATCTGCTCAAAGCCATCGTTCGGATCAAGTTTTTCGCCCTCTACCTCGCCTTCCGAGTCTGAGCTATGAAGCGACCTCGAAGCCGAACGGTCGCTGTCGTAGTCCAGCAGGTCCTTCTCCTCCAGCAGGTCCAGGTCGTCAGAGTAGTACTCGTCCTCGCCCGCCATCTTGCTAAGAAGGCTGTAACTGCCTCGACGAGCAACTTGCTTTATACGTGTGGTGGGATGGGATGCAGCGCTGGAGACAGTTGGATGAAAGCTTTGGGCGAACTCCACAAGTCCACAACACCCTCAAGGTTCAAAATTCGAACGCGAAGATGCCATGCGCGACGCGCAGCGCGCAACGCGGAGCGAAAACGAATTAAAACGAAAAGCGTGCACGAAAATGTGTTAGGTCGTGGTTTGACACCCCGGACGCCGTCGACGCCTCGTACGCCTCGACGCCCGGGCGCGGCCGACGCGGGACGAGGGACAGCGCGACCTCGCGATTAGATCGCCCTGAACATGCTCGAAGCTCGAATTGCGAATTGGCCGGTCCGCTGCAGGACATGAAGGCGAGTGTAATCATGTTATCATCTAACTCTCAAGGTGAGAACCAATGTGAGCCTCTGGCACTACATGCACGCTACGCAATCACGGTTGGCGGGAACTGCGCGTTCAAAGACATCGTTTTGCAGCTCACGTTGATGTACTTGCTCCTGAAGTATCTACCTCAGGTGCGGGGAGTACTTTGCTACTCAATCAGTAGTCAGCCTGCGCCAATGTGTCGGCAATCTTTTGCCGCTGTCAGACCTGCTTGTCCGGAATCCCATCTCCTATGTGGCTTGCATGAATCGAGAACGGTGGGCATGGCCCAACTCGCCTCCATGCTGAGCTTGAAGTACAGACCCAGGGTCTGGATCTCGGAACTCGCAATTCATATTTTCATTTCGTAAATCAGTCTGCGTTACAGACCGTGAAGCAATGTTCGCCGCTTAGGCCTACGATGCCTTGTGAAGGTGAGTTGTCTGAGACTGGGACGACAGAACTGGCTGCAGGAATCGAAGATCTTCTGTTCAGGCTGATAAGCTTGTCTGCCATTGGGTTTAGCGCAGAACAAGTAGCGAAGGGCTGCCGAGGCTGTCAAAGGTGGGTGTGAGCTTGAAGTGTTGGGAACGGACTTGCTTTGGCTCGTTGTAATTCGACAATATAATTTGAGAATTGGGCCTTTGGATGTGTTTTGAAATTCAGTGGGGCGATTTCGGAAACAGAGCAAGACCGGCGAGACTGGTTCGCTGCCCAACGTCCAACCCCGCACTTTTTCGGCTGATCCACAGTCGCGCCAAAGTGCCCTTGCTTGGCTTACTCTTTTTTTGGCCCCTCGCGTCCACTTCCCCACACTGCATTCCGATTTCGACTTTGTCTGCTGTGCTGAGCGCTCTCAACTTGCGTGTTTCGACTTATCTCCATCCACACCCTATCTTTGCTTCAAGCTCGACATCCTTGTGCTACCTGATCTGTAATTATTACAGCGCACAGCCGGACGTGCTTGGCCACGAATAGCCTTGTCCAGATGCCCTCGTTCACAGAGGCCTCTGGGCCTCAGGGTGTAGACATCATGATGCCCAAACGAAGACAGCAGGGCTTCGACGTGGGCCATGCCTCAGTTCCGTCCAACGGCGTCGACGTTTTTGCACATGCGTCCAACTACCATTCCTCTTCCA
Organism: Farysia itapuensis; assembly: GCA_023212645.1. Lineage (NCBI taxonomy): Eukaryota > Fungi > Basidiomycota > Ustilaginomycetes > Ustilaginales > Ustilaginaceae > Farysia > Farysia itapuensis. The sequence goes on along the minus strand of JALBYC010000007.1, from coordinate 209,549 downwards.
CAAACATATTTCAGCCCTTTGGCTCGAACGGTCTGTCCAATAGCTTTATTGATACCGATATTCTCTTGAACGATGACTTGTGGAACGACTTTTCCGGCCACCCGCCACCACAAGATTCCATGCAAGTCGACCATGGCGACGTTTCCGGAATCCACAGCTATGCTTCTAACAAGGCAACCGACACTGAAAGGGGTCTCGGAGGCTCTTTCGCTAACATTCCGCACACGCAGTCCCCCAATATGTTCGGCCTCGAGTCTCGTTCAATTGGCACAGGCCGCCTTGCCAATGATGGTTCCGGCCGGCACAGTAAGGACACCTCCTCCATGGACGACGGAGACTCGCCAGATGGATCGAACGGCGAGACGATCTCTACCGTGGCCACCAGCATCCTTTCGCCAGGTTCTCATGGCACCATGGGCGACAGTGCATCCAAGCTTGTGTCGCGACATCAAAGAACGTCCAGCAATGCATCTGTCAATGGCGGAAGCAAGCCAGGACGAAGCTCAAGTCGCAGTCGGAACAGAGCCGCTGCGGGTGCCTCCGAACGCAGAGCTGCCGAACGTTCACCCTCGGTAGAAAGGGGTGGCTTTGGCAAAGCGCCATCGTCCCGTGCTCGTCCTAGCCGCAGAGCCACCATCGGGCCAGCTGCTCTTGCCAACGGTGCATCTGGCCATTCGCAGCCGCGGGTGTCATCGTCCGCTGCTGGCTCAGACATGCTGTCATCAAGCTTGCAGTCTTCAAGCCATCGATGGAGTACGTTTGGCGGTCCAGACAACGTCGAGCATCGTGGGTTGCATCTCAACCTTCAAGACCATCGTGGCTCCTTCTGGGATGCGAGGCAGTCGGCTGCTGGCAGCTATCCAGGTACCGTCTCAGCATCCTCTTCGTTGCCGACTCCGCTTTCATTCCAAGCGAGTATGCAGCACTTGCACTTGCAGTCGCCTCCGTTGCCCACATCATTCTTCTCCGCCGACGATGATGCTTCCAAAGCCTTTAACCCCTTCCTCTTTCCGCCTTACACCCAAGGCCCGCCGGAGTCGTCGCACAATCTTGGACGTGACAACACGATGGACAGCATCCAGATTCCCTACAACGATGCCTCTACTGCGGATGACAATGTGAGCAGAGCGAGCGATCCTACCGAAAGTACCAGCACCAAAGCGATGCCGCCTAGCAAGGCTCGACGCAGCGGTAGCAAGAAGGCTACGAAAGAGGCGCGTACGAAACTTTTGAAAGAGCCTCACTTTGAGGGTGGTCTGGGCGTTGAGAGTGACACTCTTAATCCTACTGTCAAGACTGAAAGCTGCGAAGATCACGACGACGACGACGAAGATGAAGAAGAAGACGACACCACACACGTCGACGGCGTCAGCACTCCGGAGGCCGAGGCGAAGCGGCTCGCCGAGAAAAGACGAAGACGTCGCGAATCACACAACGCCGTCGAACGACGCAGACGGGACAACATCAATGAGAAGATCACTGAGCTCGCGACCCTATTGCCCGAAGCGATGCTCTTGGATGCCATCGCCACGTCGACGCAGGGGGGTAACATCGGCAGTGGTGGCGCTTTCGCTCCGGCTCTTGCCGCAAAGGCTGCACTGGCTGCGGCTGCTGCAGCTGCTGCTCAGGGCGGCTCTTTGCCTGAAGTCTCCGATGGGCAGCACGGTCCCAAGACATCAACTGCAGCCTATGCGGCAGCTCTGGCGCCAGCCCATGCCAACAGTGAAGCTTTAGCAGCTGCTCAGGCTAAGCCAAACAAGGGCATTATACTGCGAAAGAGCGTCGAATACATTCGACATTTGCAGCAATTTCTCGACATGCAAATGGGCCGCATCGGTTTCCTTGAATCAGAGCTGCAGCGCTGTCACCAAGTGATGGCCACGTCCGGCATCCGAGCACCAGCACCGTCTGATCCCCATCAAGGTCTCGGCATGATGAATGCTTTTATGGACGCTGCGAGCGACAATTTTTTCCGCGAGCAAGGTCATCATCAACAGGTCACACAGGACTTCAGCACCATGAACATGCATAGCCTAGGGATGCCTTCGGGAGACTCAGCTCAGCACCATCAGCAACATGATCATCATCAGCTTCAGCAACAACAAGATCAGACCCAACCCCCCCACCATTCGGCGCCCCATGTGTCAGGCTCGAGCTCGCACGACAGTGGTCCTCCTCCCCCAGCCCTTGCCGCCTGGCTAGACGGTTTTGACCAGCGCACTGGCCTGCCGCGTCGCTCATCTGTCGATCCAATCGAAGAGGAGGATCTCGAGGACGGGGATTTCGACAAAGAACTCAGTCGACGCGGGCGCAGTCAGAGCTCAAGATTGTCGCACGAAGGTCACGACGACGATTGGCGAGGAAGGTCGCGACAGAAAGGCAGTCGAAGACCAGAGCAAGAAGGTAGCTGGCCCGAACTGCGTGTCTCTGCGGCTCAATCACCAATGCAGAACACATACAGCAGCAAAGACGGCCTACCTAGTCCGGCGACATTTGTCGATTCTGGCAGCATCAAGATAGAAACGTAGTAACCATCACCGCTTCTTGTAATCACGAACATTGTTTGCGCCTCACGAGCCCACGGTTTGGCTTACCGGTGCTGATACCTTTCTGAATCGCTGCCGCTACGATAATTCGCTATCGATTATGTGAGCGCGTGTCAGCGAGTACATCTACTCCACACACTTTTCTGGCCAGCCAGTACTATTCCTTTCTCAAACATCACCGTCAACAGACGACGTAAAGGAGAGGACTCTTCAGCTGCGCCACAAGAATGGCAGTGAACGCAGTAGCAGAAGCCCGAACGGCGTTCAACCTCAAAGCCCTCCGCAGACATGATCCATCCATCGTTCAGATTATCGAGACTGCTTCTTTCGTCGTGTTGTACAACTACAATGGAGAATGGACCAAGACTGGTGTAGAGGGCCCTATGTTTCTCATCCGACGCAATGCTATCCCATATAACGGCTTCTTCATCCTGAACAGGAACGGAGTAGAAAATTTTGGTGCAGACGTAACGCAAGAAGATGACCTGGAAATCACGCCCGAATTTATCATCTACCGTCCCGAGAGTAAAGGCGATAACGAGATCTATGGCATCTGGGTATTCGAGTCCAGCCAAAGAGAGATGATCGGTCAGAGTCTGCTCGACCTACAGCAGATGTTGGACGCTCCTGACGTACAGCTACCAGTCGAGACGGACCCCTCGGCATCAAAGCAGTCGTCAGCAAACGGGAAATCTACAGCGAAGGCAAAGAAGGGTGCGAACAAAGCACAGGTAGCCTCTAAGAAAGAGCCGGAAGCGAAACTGCAAGCTGTGTCTGCTGCTGAATCAGAGCCAATTCACCGTAGACACACTCCACAGATTAGCCTGGATGATCTTTTCGGAGGCCCGCCAGCCCCGTTACATGAACAAGGCGATGCAGCTCAGCAGCCAGCTTCACCACCTGAGGAAATATCACTTCCTCAAGAGACTACCAATGCCAAGCCTGAGCCGTCAAATGACTCACTTCTCGACTCACTATTTCAAAAGGCAGCCAACATGATGCCATTTTCTGGCGATAGCTCAGACAAAGAGTCGACCAAAGCTACAACACCAACTTTGCCGGCGTCTGCACCACATACCAACAGCTTGCTCTCCCTGCTTGGTGTACAGTCCAAGCCACAGCCATCACCGGTAGAACAGATCCCTGCTGAGACAGCCAACAGCAAGCCCACCACCGGGAACAGTACAGATGCGGAAGCGACAAGAGAAGCTCCAAGAATGTCTGAGCTCGTGGAAACGAGCGTCAAAGATCGCATCGGGCTGAGCGAAGATGGTCAACCCTACACCCGGAGAGAGTTCGTCACCGAACTTCTGAGCATGATACACGTAAGTCTGACCATTCAGACTGCTGATCGGATGACCTCTTGCTAACTTTTAGGTCACATCGCAGACTGATCCCGACTTTGTCACGGAGCTCTACAAATCGTACACAGCGAGAGTGTCATAGATCTTACGTATTTGATCAGTCGTTGTTATCAAGGGATCAAAGTAGATATCTGCTCGCCAGAGTACTAAGGCGTCTGATGCGTCGGACCTCTGCTGATGTGAAAAGTTTTGTGATTGATTTCAAGCGGCATCTAGCTCCATCTTGCTGGTCGGCTGTTCACCCTGCTCGGCCTGCTGGACATGTTCAGCCTGTTCAGCCTCTTCCAATGGTTCGACCTGTCCGGCTTGCTCGACTGGTTCAACCGGTTCTACCTGTTCGATTGGTCCAGTTGGTACTACCGGTTCGACCTGTTCGATTCGTTCGATTGGTTCAACCGCTTCAGATTGTTCGAATGGTTCGACCTGATCGGCGTGTTCAACATGCCCGAGCTGTTCGGCCTGTTCAACATGTCCGAGCTGTTCGGCCTGTTCAACATGTGAGACCTGTTCGACCTGTACAGCGTGTTCGACCTGTTTGGCATGTTCGACCTGTTCGACCTGATCGACCTGTTTGGCCTGTTCGACGTCTTCGACATGTTCGATCTGTTCCGCCTGTTCAGCTCGCGAGGCAATGAGTTGCTGTAGCTGGATTGAGTTGTCGCGAATGTCGTCTTCCGCTTTGATAAGCCTCTCTGAAAGCTTGATGGCAAAGACTCGCGTCTTTTCAATCTTTTCTTCCAAGTCCTGGGTATTGCTGAGACTGCCTTCTGCAGCTTGGTCGAGTCGTATTGACTTTGATGCACTCGGCAAGTCCTTTGAGTCGGAGTCTGAGGACTCGAGCTGTTTTGTCTGATTCGAGCCAAGCTGATATGTGAAGATCTTGTCGACGTCTAGCGAAAAGTAGTCGCGTAAGTCGTCCAGAGCACGGGGTGTGGTACGGTACCTGCGACCTAGGCTTGCACCACAGCCCGAACAGACGAGAGCCGCAAAAGTAGATCCGAGGTCTTTTCCTAGATTTGTCGATGTCTCATAGCCTGAATTTTGTCTTACTACTTCAGACACGGCTGACAGTACGACGTAGCCGAGTTCAGAGTCTGTTGCGACGAAGGAAAACGTATCTCCAACCATGCGAAAGCATCCTCTACATTGGAAAGTGAGAGGGTCCATGGCCTCCTGTTGTCCAGAGGGCTCATCTCCGTTCGAGCCAATGTCATCCTGATTGTGGCCGTCAGCTATGGGTCGCGCAATGCCGCCCACCGCACTGCCCCTTGCCTTGTCGCGTGGTCGACCTCTCGAGCCTCGTGGCCTTCCCCTAGCACGAGGCTTTGGTTGTGATGAAGCGTAATTTCCTGGGTCAGTCGCTCGAGTATATGAGGCTAGTGATGGACGTGCTTGGGTGACGAAGTAGGGACTCGCACCCAATGTCTGTTGCTGAAGCTGCGACTGGGTCAAGAATGTTCCCGGAACATTGTCATGAATCTCGAAGTCCAACGACATAGATCCTTGCTCGTCATCTGAAATACGAGACCGTTTGGCGATGTTGTGTGCCATCGATACGCAGCGTCAAGGTACGTGACTACCTCAGTGCAAGTTCAGCCAAGTTGACAGTTCCAGCTTCTGCAGATTCCGGCTTTCGGCCTTTCGCGCCTTTCGGAATTCGGGAATTCGGTCGGATGAACCAGCGTGTTAGACTCGTAGTGTGTCTATATCGTAATTCGGAATTCGGGATTCGGCGCACCCGGCTAAGTCGTTGGCCGCACGGGCCGCACCTCCCGTGAACGATCGGCATCTCACTGGCAGAAGATAATACGTCCGTCTTCTTTCCCTGCACCCATCTATCAATACTCGACAGACTTCATCATGGTAAGCAAGTCCGTTCTTAACGTACCTTGCGCGTTGCTTCGCAGCACGCCAAGTGCTCTTCGTACGACTCCGCCGATGTTCGCGAACAAACGACTTATCACCACACGTTCCGCCTTTTCTTCCGTCTCCCGTTCTCCAACTGCGCTCGTTCGGCCTTCGTCCGCACCCTGTCTACCTTTCGACATCCTCACCAATGCTCGCTTTTTCTCGACCACGCATGCAATGCAACGTCCTCGACAGGCTATTTCTAAAGGCGACCAGATCCCCAACAGTACTTTCATGTACGTTCCGTACACCCCCGAGCTCGACGACGGCACCGCATGTGGAGCTCCCACTAAGGTGCAGACCCACGAGGCGCTCAAGGGCAAGAAAGTCGTCATCATTGCCGTACCCGGAGCATACACTCGTAAGTTTGCCTCGTTCCTGTTTCCCACCTTGTGCAGCACTCAAATATCCTACTTATTTGACAGCTACATGCCATGTGAACCATATCCCCCCTTTCCTCAAGCAAGTTGAAGCTTTCAAGTCCAAGGGCGTCGATGAGATCTACGTTCTGGCTCAGAATGATCCCTTCGTCATGTCTGCTTGGGGCGTGCAGAACCAGGCCAAGGGTGAGATCATCTTCGCTACTGACCTCGGACTGGAGTTCTCCAAGGGCCTTGGCTCTATCGCTGACCTTAGCGCCATGGGCTTTGGTGAGCGCACCGGTCGATACGCCCTGATTGTTGACGACCTCAAGGTCGTAGACTTCTCTGCTGAAACTAGCCCTGGCACGGTTGAGGTCTCTGGTGCCGACCACGTTCTGTCCAAGCTCTAAGCGTCACTTGTTTGAGCATTTCGGCTCAGCCCCCCAAATAGACTACTCTTGCTTTACCTCTAATCAAAGTATTCCCTAACCTCAGTCGTACAGGGCAAAAAGAATGTCCATACGTTGAGATGCAATTACAGTCATTGTGGTGGAACTCGTACGCTGGGGAGAGCAATTTGGGTTGTATTGTGTGGTTGGAAGGATGTTTATGGAAATTTGCGACGAGGGACAACCCTTAGCGGGGTGGGGTGCAGTGAGGCGGGCGCGCAGGTTCGCCGCTTTCCAGCATTGCCTTGATCGTCTGACTACCAGCAAAGCCGGTGCAAACAATGCCAAAGACTAAGAGGAAGTAGTCTAGTGCTTTCGTAGACGTCTTGGTTGCGTTAGCCTTGAGATGCAGTAAAGGTGGGTAGATGAAACACAGCGGGACACATGCAATGGATCCGATCAAAGAGACAAACTTGTCCAGATCGTTGGCACCAAGCCAGGCTGCAAGGCAGCTGACAGCCACTATCACGAAACGGAAGAGGTTCTTTTCCGTCTTGACTTTCCAGTTGTACTTTCCAGATCGAGTAAATATGCCCTTTTCCAAAACAGCAAGAGCAGGGAAAAGCTGCAGAGGCGTAGAAAGCAAAATCGCGATGCTGTAAAGGAACTGCATCGCTTGCACGAATCGCGAGTTTTGCGGAAGGTTAGTGATGACAACGGTCTGGGTCTTGCTGCCAAAGGCCATGTAGGACAAGGATCCTGCAGAGGCAAAGAGAACCATGACCCCGGCCATGACTCCCGTAAGCGCACGCGGAAACTTTTCCGGCTCTTTCATCGACTCAGTGATTGGAATGACAAGACCGATACCCTCGAAGGTGAAGACTGCTGTGCCGATGAGGAGCGGGAAGGTCTTGCTGTTGAACATGACAACGTCCGCCAAGCCGTCCCTAGCCACCTTGCCGATTTCGTAGTAGAACAGGTAGATGATGCCGAACAAGATAAAGACATCAGCGATGAGAGCTGTTGTGGACAATTTGGCAATCCGACGAATGAGCGACAAGGGCAAAAACACGAGCATCTGTCCTACGATGAGATACGCGACAGGAACCATCGTCTTGCAGTGCGTGACAGCCAAGACAAATGCCTGCATGTTTTGTGCGACGAATACAGTGTAGGCAGCCACAAATCCAAGCTGAGATAGAACAATCGAGGCAAGAATTGCCAGACGCATCTTAGGTCCGTACAGAATGCCACCCATGTCACCGAACGATCCGGGACATTTGAGGTTTGTCTTGACCAAGAGGAGGAAAGAGACGAGGGAGATGATGGCGACAGTGCACAAAGTGATTGTCGAGAAGAGCAGGCCACCATTCATGAAGGCTTTGCCGAGAAAGAGCACTCCAGTCCCGACAAATGACTTGAGCAGCATCATGACCGCATCCAAGACAGAGGCCTCTCCTCTGCGTCGCTCCTTGCTAGCTTTGCGCATCCTTGCTTGCGTGTCGTTGCGCTGCAATTTACCACGTCCTTGCAGCAGACTAGACCGTTCGGTCTGTCCATTGCCTGCATCTCTGCTAGTACTGGGAATGGCGTGCGTGTCGTCCTCATCCTCGTCTCCCTCGTCTGCGTCGTCATCCTCATCTTCTTCTTCCAAAAATTCGCCCGCAAAGTGCCCGTACAAGCTGAGGAAGTCGATGAAGCTTCTCAACGCTCGAGGAGCCGGTCGGCCTTGTTGCTCGGCTTGATGCATGACAAAGTGTCTTCTGAAGCCTCCAGGCACCTTGATTCCCTGAACGTCAAGTTCCGGATCAGCATTGGCGCTTCTGGGCAGATGCAGACTCTCGCTTCTTGTGCGTTTAGCAGATGCCCGTCGATTCTTGTGGGCCCATCGGTACACATCGTCCGTGATTGCGCCGCCTTGCATCTGATGCGGTCCGCTGTAGCCCAGTGCAGTATCCTCTGCTCCTACATCTGAATGAAAGGCCGAGTTAGATTCGACATTGTTGCCCACATCCTGTCTGTCCTGGCTTGTGAAACTATCCTCTTCATCTTGATCACCCAAGGAGTGCGAGGATACCGAGTCGTGACCTGTCTCGGGTCGGACCAGGTGCCTCTCGATGATTTTGGCTTTCTGTTCGTCAGTAATGGGCATAGAGTCGAGGTTGTCGAGGTTGCTGGGCGTCGACATGCCAGAGCTCAGAGGTGGAGCAAGCGACGCGCTGTCTCGAGACGGTGTTTCAAGGTGTCGACCAAAGGAAGTCGCAAATGGCGAGGATTCGTGTCTATGCGAGGTCGACAAGGTACTGGCGTCTGCTGATGGTGAGTCGCGAGGAGGTATGTTGGGAACAGACGGCGAGACATGACCGAGGTCATTGAATGGTCTCGAAGGCGATCGAAGAGGCGTTGTTGGCTGACTGAGATCTCGAGGACCTTGCTGAGCAGCCTTTCCCTTTCCGTTTGGGGCCGACATGACTCTTGAGTGTGACCGAGACCGAGTTGATGGTAGAGCTAAAGGGCGTGAATCGAATCGTAAGCCTGTGTCTATAAATTGGCCAACTGGCCCGCGTTGGCCGCCATCTGCGACACGTTTTTCCAGCTTTTGTTGGTCACGCTCAATTTCCAAAGTCACCGACCGACCCGACCAGCCTTTCTGCCTCGGGTGGCCCGATGGTAACTGTAACTCCGCCTAGCATTCGCTCACAATCTTCGGATCAGCCGAAACGACTGAGTTGACGGCTGCGACGGCCATGTCGGCTCAGGCGCTGCGAAAACTGATCGACACATTGCTGTCACAGTGCCTGTCTCGCCGTCTCTCGCAGTCGAACTGGCTCACATTACTTCACCAGCTGCTCAAACGCCAAGCTAGCGAAGAAGCGAGCAATGCTGTGGATGTGCAGCCTGCAGGCGGACAGGTAGTAGATACACTACTGGCTCGTCTGCTTGGCCAGACTGTCGTGGATCCTTTGCTCATTGAATACTTTCAAGCTGTCATTTACGGCAGTGCGCTACGGAATGGGGTCGAGTCCGACCAGGGTCCCATCACGGACATCATCACTGTCACACTCAAGTTTGTATCGCAAGCGAGCAGCCGTGCTGACGACGACGACATCAAATGGCTGCAACAGGTGTCTGCCATGGAGTCCATATCGACGTGCATTGGTCAAGGGCTCGTCGTCACTCTGCAGTCATCCGGACCGTTTCAGGTTGATAACGCAGCGTTCTTGTCCCTTGTTCGGGACGCCTTTCCTGGCCCTGGCCCAACTGTCAGTGCGGATTCGGACAGTGAAACCGGAAACTTGCTTCATTCCAGCCTGTCGCTTATCAACGCGAGTCTGCGACTAGTGGCGCTTGCCGGGCGACCCGCACTACCATCTGCTATGAGTATGCTGTCGCCGCGTGTCGGGGTGACACTACTCGTCAACATTGGGCAAGCACTTTTGGTGTATGTCTACGGGAAACTTCTGTCGTCGAAGAAGTCAAAAGAATTCCTCAGTTCAGTGCTGCCGCATACTGCAAGAGTCAACGGCCAAGTCGAGCTCGTGCTGAAAAGTATGAATCCCGTCTGGACCAACGAAATCGCTCTACTTCGCAGCTTGACTAGTCAGATCAGTCTTATCATCGAGGCTTGCAAGGGTCAGACGGACCTGAGCAATACTGGAACGAGCGCTCATTCCACTAAGACTGGTGACATTCTTGGTAAAACCCAGCTGAGGGCAACTTGGGACCATTTCTCAGATGTTGCGGCTATTGCGGTCAACGACCGTTCCACACCTGCAGCTCGTCCTGTGGAGCCTGAGATCGTTGTTCTCTTCAGCCTGCTCGTAGATCAGCACATGTCGTGGGACGCAAAGCTCGACATGGTGAAGACATGCTTTCTAGCGCGAAGGACCGTAGCTGCCCCTTCTGTCACCTTGGAAAAGTCACTGATCGCCTTCTATTTCGAGCTAATCTCGACAGCGGTCGAGGTCTGTGCAATGGTCTCTGTGACGTCGCATCCAGTCAAGGGGGCCGAGGTATACTCGTCTGTCTGGCGAAACGTCTTGTGTGGTATGCTGCCAGAGATCATTCTACAGCTCGAGCAATGGCTGGATGCAAATCCAGAACTCCCTGTGCGGGGACAGCGACACGACGCTCCGCACGTCAGAGTCGAAACGGCGTTGAAAGCTGTTCTCGCTGTCGAAGCAAACAAATTCGATGTCTGCGAAACACCCATTCGATCCAGCATGATGCAAGCTGCTTCGGATGACATGGTTACCGACGTTGTTGAGGTCGACAACCCGCACTCCCTGCCCATCAAAGCTTGGTTGCTCCGAGCTTTCATCGAACACTCCTTGGCTCGGCCTGAGGCGATCACAGACGAATTTCCTGGTGGACACAAGCTTGCGTCCGAAGTGCAGAATCTTTCGCAGTCGCTGCACATGGATGCACAGTTGGAAGGTTTCACCCTTCCAGCCTTTTTTGAGGCAAGATTTTCTGGTGAGGATCCTGCCGACCTGCTGCATCGGGTCGCTTCGGATCCAGGCACTTTCTTCGTCTTTGCCCGCGAACTGGCATCACTAATAGGAAGCTGGCTAGAGACGCACGATCTCGAAAGCATAGCCAGATGGTGCAAGATCTTGCCTGAAGATTTGGCCTTCCTTGACACGATGATGCTCTTCACTGATCCTGTGCAGCTTGTCAGTTCTTTGGCAGCAATTCTGGATCATCAAGACATTAACGAAGCCAGCGACGATCCATCTATTCTGTCCGCCATCTTGCTCTTTCTTCAGCTTCTTGTTCATCGTTATGATGTCTCACCCGACAGCATCGGATCCACTTCAGAAGATTCCGCGCCTTTCTTTGCTGCATACATCTCGTGCTCTTCTGTATGCTATACGCTCTCAGAGCTGACACCTGATGACAGAGATCTCGTCGGTAGATGGGTCCAAGCTTTGTTTGGCAACGAAGGAATTTCCGACGACCTCATCCGGGCTTCTTTGCCTAAAACTCTCATGCGAATTTCTCCCCTGCTATTCTCGCAAAGCATACTCGCTTGTATCTACGGTGTGATCGACTTAGAAACGCTGCGAGGAGGACTCAGCTACTTTCTCCAAGACTTGCTTTCGTTTGCTCTGCCAGGCGCGTTACGATGGCTACTTACAGAGGTGCTACGGACACCTTTACTTCCGATCCTTGATTTGCTGGGAAGCGCAGGCCTCGAAGGTACTTTGGACGTACCTTCCACCGATGGCATGTTGAGCAACGGCCTGTCAAGAAAAGCAAATTCGCGAACAGTCCATTTAGAAGTGTTGGCTTTCCTGCTAGATTCGGAATCGTGTCCAGCTTTGGTGCGTCACTTGATAGCCAAAGAGTTTGATCGCTTCGTCACATCGTCTCGACTCCCGCGCACAGCTGAGGGGTCCGAATCATTCAACGCCATTTCGATCAAGTCCAAGATGGACGGATACGGAAGCACGGCAAAAAGTCTCGGCGACGAGTGCTCTTGGCGTCGAACGTTGTTAGTCTCTGCTCATTCAGGCGTTCCAATTACTCTGCCTTCGATACTCGAAGGGACGCGGACTCTGGCAGAGGAAGTGGACCGAGTCGGTGCGGATGAGGTAGCCGCGATTATTCAATCGCAGCTTGCCGGCAGCGATACCGGTAGCAGATTGACGGAGAAATACTTTGTCGCATGGTGTACTCTGCCATCCTTGGCTCATGGTCACCGACATTCGCTCCTGACGCTTATCAGCCAGTTGAATCTCTCTGATGTGCATCCAGAGACCACTGTTGTCCCCATTGTGCGATTCTTGATCCTGATGCTTGGACTGCTACACGCATCGGACACTCTTAAACTTGCGACAGACACGACGCAGAATGCCGAAGACACTTCTGCCGGTCTCTTCGACGACGACGATCAGCAACTCCAAAAAGCACCGGTCAGACAAAATGTATCTACGAGCGAGGTCGTCCTTCTACTCTGTCTCAAGCTCACCAGGCTTCGACCAAATCATCCCTCCTTATGGCAGTCCTACATGGACGCCTTCAAAATGCAACAAGACTGCATACCACCACCCACAAAAACTCAGATCTGGACCTTGTTCGGACTGCAAGAGTCTTAAGCACCAACACACCTATACAACGAGAAAAGATATTAAGAGGGATGAATGCGTGGTATGTTCTGGACAGATCGTATGTGAATAAGATTGTTGATTGTGGAAGTCAGACTTGGTGCATACGCATGGGTATGGCGAACTCGGCGAAGTCTTCGACGACAACCTCATGCAGAACTCCTCGGAAGAGATACCGGGCGAGTACGTGCACCCTTTCGCCAAGGGCTGGGTCATAGAAGCCGAGGAGATGGGATTTGGACCTCTTACCCGGAATGACGATTTGGCTTTTGTTGACCAGAGCTTGAAGTGGGACCCTGACGTCCCAGTATGTCTCGCGCAGGACACTTTCAGCTTGGTCGCTGGGCAACGTAGCAGAGGCGCTGGCAGTAATGTGCCGTTCTTCTTCCCAGCGGCGAATTGCTTCCTGCTTGATGTCGGGGGAAGACAACAGTGTTGAGGCTGGGAATGTGTCCAGTCGGCCGTACCACGCTTCCAAGATTACAATACCTGATTTGCGAAGTTCGGCCTCCGCTTTTTTGACCGCTTGTTCGCGCAAGAGGATTGCCGCCTCAAGTGCTTCTTGTCTGCGCTGCAAAATCATGTCCCGATTGGTGTGACGGAGCTTGGTAAGTCTGTTCGTCAAGCGCTTCTTCTTGCGCGGCTCCAGGTAGCCATAGTGCAGCGCGGTGTAGGTCGCAACAGGGAGCGCAGTGAACAGAACAACTAGATCTGAGCGGAAATAGCTGGACAGTATGATGGGTAGCATGATCTTTTGCCCGAGGCGATTTACTCTTAGGCGCAGAACCACACCTCCGGCTGGCAGATGGCAATGCATACCCACCGAAAGCTGTACGTTCTCCGTGATCCTTCGCTCAGCAGACCATAACGCGGCCAGACCGGACATAGTGCCGAGGCTAAAGCCTGTGCGAAATTTCATGCCCGACAGGATCTTGGTTGACCAGTCGACGGAGATATCCTGACCCGCGGTCGAGACTTCTGTCCGTGCCGTCCAACTCTGGCCCTCGTCGACCCGCTTCACGAGACCGACGGCGACGGCCGGCGGTTGAAATGCCATCTGCGGGGTCACGTTTGCGCCCCACGCGCCGAGCGTGAAGGTGCCGCTCTTGACTTGAGAGAAACCTGTGAGGGTAGACTTGCTGGATAGACGTTGAGCGTAAGTAACACTTAAGCTGGGTGGTAGCATCAACGTTTGGAGTGTCGCCTCCCACTGTACAAAATTGAGGTGGTCCCAAGAATAGTGTCCTGTTGCAGTGATAATTTGGGGACGCAAGAAAGTCATGGTGATGTCGGTAAACATGCGGGGACTCCAATGAGTTTTCACGGTACCAATCAGATTGCCACCTCCCATACCGTTTCGCGAAAGCATCTGCCCAGAGAAGTTCACGGTGGTCTGATTCGTGACCTGGGTCTCGAATCCATGTTTGCCGCTGAGCTGAGTGCAGCGTACGCGATTGACTCGGTCGGAGATTGTGACTGGCCCAGTCGAGGATGGAAGCCTTCGCATGCGGTTTTCTTTGGCAAAGAGAGCTGACGCATCAATCTGAGCGGTAAAGTTGCCCTTGGATTTGACCAAGGCTTCGGCATCAGCAGCTTGTCTCCGTAATCTTTCGCGCTCCAGCTCGACCCGTATCTCCTGTGGTGACCTGCCTCGTAAGGACACGGTCCATGTTGACTTTAGTCCTTCTTCGCCAAAATGGTCGTACACTGCTCTTTTCTCGGGGTCAGAGAGAATCTCGTATGCGCGCTGGACTTCTCGGAACTGAGTCTCGGCAGCCGACTTGCGGGACGGATCACTGTGCTTGTCCGGATGCAGGATGATTGCAAGTGAGCGATAAGACTCCTTGATCTGATCCGCAGACGCATCTGAAGCAACGTTCAGGATGGCATACAGATGGTCCTTCTCAGCTTCGGATAGGCTTGTAGATGGTTCTTGGCCTTCTTGAGCGGCTGAAGGGTCATGTGCGTCGCGGAAGGGTCGGCCCCCAAAGAGTGGTTCTTCGCCATCACCTCGGCGTGAATACTCGCTCTGTCCGCGAGACGACGGCGACGCGTCGTAAGAGTCGCCACCGTCAGCTCGCATGTTTGACCTGTTCGACGATGCATAGCCAGTAGAAGTGTCTGGCCGGCTGCTGGATCTTGCAGAACTTTGCCCAGGTGTGTTGAATGTTGGACGAGAAGAAGTGCTGGACGACGATGCAGCTTGCGGTTGCGACCTCTGTTTCGGCTGGTACGGAGCATAGGGATCTTCATCGTCCACATCCTCGACCGTTGCTCCTCCCGACGGTGCTGACATCCTCGACGAGCCTGCAATGTCGCTCGTATAGCTACCAGAGAATGTTGAACACACGACAAGCTTATAGTGAAGCAGCTCAAATGTCTGGTACAGCTTATCCAATTCAAGTACATACCCAAATTACACAAACTGCAATAGGGCAGCATTGTCAAAGCAAATTACTTTCATTCTGGTCATACCTCAATAACTCGATAACTCCATGGTGTACGAATATACATGTACTAGCCCTAGTCGCCCCTAAGTTGGTTCGTCAAGTGCTTGCCTTAATCACGAAGGGGACGAGCTCCGCCAACTACACGCCCTCGCACGAAGACAGTACCGATGTTGCGGTCATCGCCGGTGAAGAGCCACTTTTCGAAAACATCTGGCAGCGTGTCGTCCTCCTCGACAAAGCAGCCAGGATTGCCAGTGTACCCTGATGGACCCCAACTACTGGTGGTCTGAACGAGCAGGGCGTCAAACTCTTTTCCAGGTTCCAGAGATCCGATGCGTCCGGCCATGGCGCATACTTCAGCGCCTCCCAATGTCGCCAGATAGAACAAAGTGGCAATGCTTAAAGGGCCCTTTGTAAAGTCGATGACGGAGGGCGATGCGAGGGACGAAGCAGGATCCTTCACCGAGGAAGAGGCTTCGCGGGCGCTAAGACTCGACGTTGTGAGTGAGTGGGGCTTTCGGGGCTTGTACTGGCCTTCAACAGGCGGTCCGGGGTATCGTCCGTCAATGACAGCGGCACCAGCAAGCGGCTTCTGCTCCAATTGATGAGCTTGTTCGCTGGTAGGAGGAGCAGTGGCTGTGATGGCATCCTCTTCCTCTTTGGCTTTGCTTTCGGCTTGAGCCCGTTGGAAAGCTAGCACTTTGGCCACCACACTTGCTTCTCGGATGGCCGAGAGCATGCCGAGGCCAAAACCACCCGACACGTCCGTCCCCAGTCCGACTTTGATGCCCATGTTGAGCATCTCTCCAACACGTGACGCGCCAGAGCGCAGATTCAGATTACTTGTCGGACAGTGCGACACGCCGCATTTGCGCTTCTTGATGATGGCCAGCTCGTCAGCATCCAGATGGACGGCATGGGCCAAAATAGTCCGTGGTCCAAGCAGCGAATAGTGGTCGTAGACCGAGGTATAATTCTTGGCAAAGGGAAATAGCTGCTTGGTGAAGGTGATCTCACCTTCGTTCTCGCTCAGGTGTGTTTGGACACGCAGCGTAGGGTCGCGTGATAACAGCGCCGAGATGCCAGTCAATAAGGCATCGGTGCACGAGATTGCAAACCTGGGTGTCAAGATGGGCTGGACTAGCGCATACGCAAGCTCGCGCTCACGCTGCCTGGAGGGTGTCGACGTGCCGCTTTCGCGGGCCGAGCGACCGCCGACGCTACTGTTGTTACTTTGTTGGCGTACAATAGGTGCGGGTGTCTTGTTTGGAGCGTTCTTCCCTGGAGCTTTGGTAGACGAAGGGCTGCCTCCAGACTCGGACGGTGGCTTGCTTGTGTTGCTGTTCGTAGGCGACATGATCTCGTCCATCGTGGCACTGAGCCGGGCAATGCTGGCGTCCATGTCAGGAGAAAGCTGATCGGCTGGGCTTATAGAAGGCGATGAAACGTCCGGTGGTTGGCCGTACGGTCGCAAGCTTCTGGTGAAGCGAACAAACTCTTTTGTGTCTTCGATGGACTGCGATGCATTCTTTTCGATATAGTCAATGGGAGAATTCCGGTCCATCTGGCATTTGCCGACAAAAGCTCTTTGTCCGCGTTCGTTGCAGATCTCTGCAAGAATCTTGGAAGCCTCAAGATGAAGCGTAGCGTAGTAGCAAGCAGTCGTGGTGCCCGAGTCGATCAGCCGCTGTACCACTGACTCGTACGTCTTACGAGCATATCTCCCGTCCTCGAAGCGCCTTTCGCGTGGAAAAGTGACGTGTTGCAGCCAGTCGAGGAGCTCGTACTGCTGACCGAGACCAATATTGGGCACTTGACAAGCGTGAGTGTGCGTATCAATGAAACCGGAGCAAAGGAAGCTGCCAGGTGGAATCTGGGTGATCTTGCATTGTCCGTATCTCCAGCCGTGCTTGTCCAGGACGGATTTGATCAGGCGGTTCTCGTGTTTGGCGGCTTCCGTGATGCCTGCGGACGCTGGCTGGGTCGGCATAGCGGGTGGAGGCATCTCTAAGGTTGACAACTCTGGTGCCTCGGGCAATTTGGAGGCGTACGCTCCAGGTATGGGGACTGGCGTCGAAGAACGGTCATCACTGGTCGATACGGATGATCCCTCCGAGGGAGAAGCAGCGGCTTGTGCTGCTTGCTCCTCCTTATGTTCGAGATCGTCAAGGTCTTCTAGAAAGCGAATGACTCCTCCTGAGCCAACACCTAGAAGGCCGCGTTCGATGATGCTGAGGTCGGTTGGTGATCTAGAACTGATGATGGCTCCAATAAAGACACGTTTAGGCAGCAAATGTGGTGCTGGCATCGCTGGTCGGAAGTTCTCGGACGCAGATGTTGGCTGGAAGAGGAGGTCAGACATTGTTGTTTCTTGCCGCAACAAATTCCACTTACGAAGCCATTTCCACCAAGGTGGAGACGGGTGTGCAAGCTCATGACGCCCTTGACCACGTTGGTGGGGGCGCAATGCGAGCGGTTGTAAGAGAGGGTGGATGGAGAGGTCGTGGGAGACTAGAGAGGAGCCATCGATTAAAACAAGCACGGAGAGCGCTCGGGGCAGGGAAAGCTGGAAACAAAAAAAATCGAGATAAGCTTCTGATTGTAGAGCCAAAACCCCACCAAACGACCCGAGTAATCACAATGTCTTCATCTCAACTTACTAACTAGGTCTCAGACCAGGATCTAGGAAGCAATGGCGCGCGGAGAAGTCCGAATGTGGGCAGTGGTTCCCTCACATGATTTCATTCGCTGCTGCAGCAGCTTCGAAGACTTCTGCTGCGATGTGCTTCGGACAACGCCGAAAGTCGAAAGCTCGACAGCTGTACAGCCGTGCAGCTCTACGAGCTCTCTCTAGCTCTACAGCTCTGCACTCTGCTCTCTGCACCCTGCACCCTGCAAATCGTAGGATTTGATTTGACTTTCGGCATCCACGCGGAGATCGCGGAGACTGGGCCACTGGGCTGCTAGATGTCGACGACGATGCCTAGAACTCCTACATTCAAATTATCCAGTATCCACGCGTCAAGAAGTATCGATATGAAACTTTCCTACTTTAGAGCCTGTGCTGCTTGTCGGACGTATTTCCTCTTCTTTGCACAGATTGCCTCTTGTCCCCTACTCTGCCGTCTCGGATGTAGAACTGGCTTGCCTATTGGCTTGATAGTCGTCCCACATGGCTTGAGCGATGCCGTCTCGCCACGCTTTGACGCTCTCCTGCTCCGGCGGGAAGTCACGATGTAAAGATTCGGTCGGCCGAGTAGATGTACCACGTTGAGCTTTGCGTTGCCATGTCGCAGCGACATTGCCTTCCCGGTAATAACGATCCCCACGAGTGTCTTCCAGAATGTAGTTGTGTAGAGCTATAAGACAATAGACAAAATTGCGTTGAGTCGTGAGGCTGTATTCCGGGGCTGAGTCCAGTATTCGAAACCGTCTCTTGAGGACGCCAAAGATCCTTTCGATGTGGTTCCGCAAGCACGAGTGCCGCAGGTTGAATAGCTCTTCTTTTGTTTGGGGTTTTTGCGAATCGCTCCGAGCGAAGTCTCGTAGGTGATACTTGACACCTCGGTAGGGCGTGAGAACCTGTCGAGATAAGCCGTATTCAAGGTCGCCCAGGTAGAAGCAGCCCTCAGGTATAACCAAGGGCTGTGTACAAGTTTGTGCGTTTGCAAGCACCCTACTGTCGTGCGCCGAACTCTCCCACCCGGCAAGGCTGTAAACAAATCGCAAGTCGAAGTCGCATGCTGCTAGGACATTTTGGGAAAGTTGACCCTTCCTGTTTCTATACGGAGCCTGCTCATTTGCAGGAACATGCGCCAAGATGTGGATACCGTCCAGAGCCCCTAAACATCCGGAGAAGCGTACAACGTTGGGATCGAGTAACTTGGGATGCACTGTTTCGGGATTTGGCTGTTGTACTACTGAATGATACATCGCCAAAATGCAACGTAGCACTTCGTGAACACATCTGCTGATCGACGATGTTGCATGCTGGAAGCGATCGACGGTCCCTCGAATGCCATCGCTCTGTCTTGCAATGCGTAAGAAGATTGCGACCTTTTCCTCGCTGGATATTTTCCGACCATCCTTCCAGACGGGCAACCAGGCGAGCGAAGGTCTTAGCTGGCATCCGCAACGCCGCTAGCACGGTTTCATCATCTGGATTGGCGAGTAATTGCTTAATGTAGTCACTGCCATTTAAGCCCGACGTGAAGGCGGGTGTTCTTGTGCTATACCTGATAACGTAGTCGACAACGGCCCTTTTGACCATGCCGATAACATGCTCCCGTACAGCATCTTCTACAGCATCTTGCCGCTCCTCCTCTTCCCGCCTTTCGCGAGCCCTTTGACGCGCATTTGCTAGCTGCATCTGCATGAAAGTGGGCCGGTTGCCAGACATGATGATCGTGTGTTGCACTGCGATGGATCAGGACGCGGCAGTTCCTTTTGAATACGATCAGATCACAGCGATGAGCCGTTACATTATCCACAAATCACAGAGCATGACACGCCGTCCGGGTCCAACACGTGAGCCGCGCGGATAATATGTTAATCGTGATTAAGAAAGGGCTATCGAACGCTTTTGGGTGGAGTCTTGATTGCGATTAACGCGACCCAGCTCGATGGGAGGGTTCGCGGTCAGCTAAATCTGGTTTTGGCGAACAGGCCATTACTCGACAGGAACGCAGATCGCGGTGGCAAATTAGCTTGTGCTAACCCTCTCACACAGAACGGAAGAGGTCCACTAGAGGTATTCACATCTTTGTTGTTACACAAGAGCCTGACAATAATACAGTTCCTTACAGAGAAGCTTGTTTTTGGGGTGCGGACGGCTGGTATAAGGAAGAGAATTTTGATAAGCTACAGGAGCTAGTTGCTGGCCTGAAGTGTATGTGTTGCTGCGGCGGCTGTTGCTGCTGCGGAGTCAGCCTTGTCTCGAGCTTCGTCTTTGCGAGCCAACTCTGCTTCTCGCAGTTTCTTTTCGGCCACATTCTTCATCTTGAAGTAGTCTTTGTGCAATCCGCACTCCGTCTTTCCAGCCTTGTCTTTCCAGCGACCACCGCGTTCGTCGTCACCAACGCCGGGTAGGGATGTGGAGTGCCAGTCACCAATAGATTTGTATCCAAGATCGAGCAATTCATTGTACGGCACTGCGTTGGCCTTTGCGTAGGAATCGACCTGACCGAAAGACCAGTTCATCAACGCATTCACTTTGATGAGGCCCGTCTCGTCAGCCTCGACTGCTTTTAACGAGGATCGGTCGGCACCTTGCGAGCGGCGGCGTCCGGTGAATACGGCACGGACACCCAGCTCCTCGTAGGCACGACGAGCGGGCTCGACTTTGACGAGGTAGTCGTATGTATCTTCGTCTTTCTCCCACAATTGGGGGCCCCACTTGCTTTCAAAGTCGTGCACCGTCTTGGTACCGGGAGGGTAGTAGACGTGCATGTCGGCATCGTAGTGCTTGGCAGCCTTCTGCGCTAGGTCTAGCGTTTGGGGAAAGTGGTAAAGTGTGTCGATGAAGATAAGTGGCACGAGGTGTTTGTGTGGCTGGTTCGCCTTAGCAGCACGCTGCTCGCTGATGCGCGAAATCATGTCAACCGTGATGCAACCGGTGATGCCGAAGGCGGTGGTCTGATACAGGCCTGGTAAGTTGTCAATAGCCCACGAAATGATTTCTTGCGGATCAGCCTCGCCCAGCTTCTTGTTGATGGCCTCTAGGTTGTCGATGACTGATCGAAGCTGTGCATCGATTTCGGCCTGCTTGGAGGACTCGGCAAGGTGCATGTCGACCGTCATGCTGTCTAGACGTAAGGAAGGACAAGAACAAAGCAAGTGGATGTGTGTGTGGTGGAAGAGTGGTAGAAAGGAAAGATGCTGCGAGGTGGGACACAGCGTTCAAGTAGTACTGAGCGGCAGGGTCAGATTCGGTCTTTAGGCAAAGACAGTTTCGACGGCAGCGAGAGCCTAACGCCGAAAAATTGCAGCATTCTTCGTCTTCTCGATCTGCGAAACTGCACTCCACACCGGGCTGAGCGCGCCAGCCGTGGCACAACCCGGCCAAGCTGACCACCTTGTACCTTGTGCGCCCCTATGTGCAGATCTGACAGCGTGTGGCTTCTCACTTTCCTTCTTTCTCCAGCGTCAGAAGCTTGAGGCACCTTCCAGAATCGACGTTCGCAGAGTTGGATGATGTCGCACGCCATGCCCCAGAGTATTGCGTGATTCGTGATTATTAGACAAATTTGCCTCCACTTCGGAAATCCTTTTTTTGCGGGAGGAATCGGCGATCAATCTAGATTGCACGTAGGTCTCGTGCTGCAAACGCACCGGGCGCGTCTTTCGGAGCGCGAACTCAAAAAACAACACACCGCCCTGTTCGACAGAGAAGAAGCGACTCGGCCAAAATACATGGTCCGCTGCCAATTGAAATTGGTCATTGTTCTCGCACTTGTGCTTTTGAGCGGTTGCAAGAACACTCTTTGATGTGCATGCATGACTGCACCTCGGATCCCAGTTAATGGTACTTCCTTTTGTCTCTTTCCAGGCCCTTTGACCGAATTCGTAGCGCTCGTCCAGACCTCTCCCACAACGACCCATCGGTCCGATCGACTTTCCGAAGAGAGCCCGATCTCAAAGCAGTCTTGTTTTGTCCGTCTTCAACGAAACGTACCTCGAGCTGCTGTCCAGCTACATCCATCTCGTCCTTACGGTATCGAATTACCCCGGACCTGATGTCCGTTTCGTACTCGACCGCTGGCTCGTCTTCTTCCCCTGCATCGTCATCTGCGAGTCGCGTCTCTTCAAGTCCAACAGAGACGCAGCACTACCAAACGTTTACGCACTGCGACAGCATCGACGAAGACTCGCCAGTCAAGCAGCCTCCAATCTGCTCACAGTCCCAGTTCGTCAGTCTGCACGACCTACTCGAGAAAGCTGGGTACAAAGAAACACGCGTCGTCACTCCAGACCGACGTGGCTTGACAGATATGGCAGCCAGGCATTTTGTGACACCACGCAGTAAAGGGATGGCAAATCCCATCCAAGACTCGCCGTCCAAAGCGGCAGAGCAACTGAAGAAAGCAGTGCAAAACCGTAACGCTAACGGCTATAGCAGTAAAAGTCTGCCGTCCAGAGCTGTCAGACTTAGCAAAGAAGCGTCAAGCGCGCCTGAACTACCCGCACCCTTGTCTAGCTGGCTGTCAAATCTCTGGATCTTCGGTCCTGGTATCGGCAACAACACGAATTCCCGCCAACCCATCTCCGATAAGCTCGAGAATACGCCTTTGTTGCTGCAGAACGCGCAAGATCCAAGCGTGGCAACCGTCGTCACACAAGCAGCAGTTTCACCAAAGAAGCCTACGGCGAAGAAGACAGCGAGCCAAAACCAGGTGTGGACGGCAAGTGTTGCCTATCGATCCGCCAAATCACGTACCGCGCCCGTGCGAGGCAAAAGTGGGGTTGCTAAGGCTATCGCAGCCGGTTCCAGTGAAATCGAGGCCGCAGCCGAGTGGAGCGCTTTGCAGAACGGTGGTGGCGCCAAGAAGAGGCCTGGCTTGGTGGATGCCTTTGCAAGTCCTTCCAAAGCTGGACCAAGCGATGAGAGTAGAAAGAGCAGCCGTACGCCTCCACTGGCAAACGACAGTCCTACCAAGCAGCGAAAGTGGCGACAGGATCGCGCGGCATGGCGTGAGTCTCTGGGTGATCTGCAAGTCATGTTGGACAAGTCCAAGCAGCGACGGGAATCGTCCAGTGTGTGTGCAGTGACACCCATTCCCGAAGCACGTGAGACTGTTCTGCCAGCCGCCGATTCGAATCCTGTCGCCGCTGACGAAGCAGTGTCCAAGCTTCTGTCTGGTCCGGCATTGCCCTTCTTATCCACGGATCCCGCCGTGGCGCCCCGTAACGGTGCTTGCACACGTCCCACGCACCTTAGTATGCGAAGAATGAAGAGCATCGAGGTGCTCTCCAAGATCATCAACGACCGCACTCCCAAGTCGACAAAGACAAGCGAGGCCAGCAGAGCAAATGTTATTCAGTCCTCGCATTCCTCATCTTCCTTTGCTTCGTCCGCCGCGCACGTCGATGGATCAGCTGGCAACATTAGCCCTAGCTCAAAGCGATCTACTCCCCCCCGTCTCACATTGTCCTCTCCGCGTGGCATCACTTCGCCTCAAGACCTCAAGCTTGCTGGTAACGAATACGAACCCTGGTCGCCGGAGTACCAACCAGGTGCTGCGCTGATTTCGACTAGAAGGCTCGCGAAAAAGTCTCGCAGCAGTAGACTTCGACACGCCGCATCCACTGCCGATCTGCGTTCTGCTGCACAACGCGACGAATCCGCGCCAAAGGGAGCTGAGCAATTGCAGGATGAGCTCAAAGCACCACGCTCACGTTCGAAATCCAGATCTTCGAGATCAATGCAGAGCCGAGAGCAAGTCGGTACCATTGTCCGGAGCGCAACAGGCAGCCTGTCTCGCGCAGCTCAAATTCAGGCCCTGCGACAAAGCTCACAAGCTTTGGATGACTTTACTGTCTTTCAAGATCCGCCTGCAGCTGAGTCTCGACGTGTCAAACAAATCTCTTCTGCCGATCGCACAACAGGTTGCAAGCCGCTGAAGAGCATCTCGACATTCAACGGAGAGTCTCGGGAAGGGGACGACGACGATGTCTTCCGCTGCACCCTGCCACAACCTTCAACCAATAGCGACGGCGATGCAGTGCTGAAGAAGAAGCATTTCACTGCCAAGATCACCAAGACGAGCAAGATCATGCGCCTGATCGATGAAGCAGAATACACTCCCTCGATCGCCGCCATGATCTCTTCCGCAGGTCCACGGGAATCGCCGACCCTCAATAGAGTCGGGAGCAGATCCACAAACTCTCATAGTGCTGCGATCCGCACAGTTCCGCTGCATCGTCGCGAAGCCGAGAATGTAGACCCGTCCGACCAGCATCCACCACTCTCCTCGTCGCTGTCCAAAAGGAGCAAAGACCGAATGCACACAATCACGCGCGCCCTCGGCCAGCGTACTTCGCCTTCCCAAGTCGCATAACTCACCGCATTAGCTATAATGACCCTTTCACGCCTCATCTTCCACTTTCTCTGTCTAATTGCACTACCATCTCACCATTTTTTCACGCCATTCATTACGATCACGCTCTTTCATACCCAGCTCTCAACGTCTTTATTAGAATCCTTCCAAGAGAAAACAGATTTTCGCATTCAGAATCGCTGCCGTTGTGAAGAAAGTGGTGAAAAAATAGTCCATGATACAGGGAAAGGAGGATTGTGTGGAATAAATCAACAGAGTTCGGGATAGACCTTTTTGGTGCGCATTACGATCTTCTTGACGTCTTGCGACCGGGCTCTGGTGGTGATAAGCAGTGCGTCTGGGGTGTCTACGATGACAACATCGTCTACACCGAGACAAGCAATGGGTCGACCTGCAGCTGGGACAATGAGACCTCCTGCTTGCGAGTCTGTAATAACAAGTCTGGCATCACCCAGGATGCGTGGCTCGCCCTCTTCGGCTGGGATAAGATCGGCAAGCGAGGAGAAATCACCAACATCGTCCCAACCAAAGGTAGCAGGTACAACTGCGACTTTGCCAACCTTGGACGCTGGCTCGGCTACGGCATGGTCGATGGCAATCTTGGGCAAAGTAGGCCAGATCTCGGCCATGACCCGTCCGCGTGCATCAGTGTCCCATGCGTCGGCGATTTTGGTCAATCCGTCGTACAGTTCGGGAACCGTCTCCTTCAAGAGGTCCAGCAAAGTCTTGGCCTGGACGACAAACATTCCTCCGTTCCACCTGTATTCACCCGTCGATAGGTAAGCAGATGCGGTTCGAGCATCGGGCTTTTCCTTGAACTCAGTCACTCGGCGTGCGTTGGGCGCGTCAGCTACCTTGAGCTTTTCGCCAAGCTTGATGTAACCGAAACCGGTAGACGGATGTGACGGAGCAATACCGATTGTGACCAGATAGCCAGCTCGAGCGGTAGCTACTGCCTCTGTCACTGCTGATTCGAACGCATCTCGTCCGGAGATGATGTGGTCAGCAGCGAAAGAGCCGAGCACAGCTTCTGTATCGCGGGTCAAGAGGACTGCGGCAGCCAGTCCGATAGCCGCCATGGACTCCTTGGGCGAAGGTTCAGCCAGCACATTGGCTTCGTCGAGGTCGGGCAGTTGCGACGATACGCCGTGAACGTGTGCCTGCCCAGTGACGATCATCATCTGAGAAGGACCGGCAAGAGGCAGTAGACGATCCCAGGTGCTCTGCAGAAGGGTGCGGCCAGATCCGGTCAGGTCAAGCAGAAACTTGGGGTACGACTCTCGTGAAAGTGGCCAGAGACGTGTACCTGCTCCACCGGCAGGGACGACAGCCCAGAGGCCGAGTGTGGGCTGCTCAGCAAGCAGAGGCGCAGGCTGGGCTGGAGCGGAGGGAGCCAAAGTCAGGTGAGGAGCAGCACTGAACATGTCGACGGGCGGTGAAGTGGATCGTCGTCCCATGCGTGGCATCATGCCGGGACTCCTCAATGCGGGAGACATATTGCCAGATGGCAAGGAGCCGTAGAAGGAGTTTCTGCGTGCCGACTGCTCGTTCTGCGTTTCCAAGTGCTCCATGCGGGAATTCAGTCTCGAGAGCTAGAGAGGTGAAAAACTGTGTTAGTATGCGTTCTTGCCCCAGTCAATGAAGCCGCAGTACGTACCTCTTTCTGCATAGACAGAATGCCGTTGAGCACCTGGCTCATTGCGGACTGATCGGAGTCTGAGAAGCTAGTCATTGCGTCAGAGGATGATTTGCGACTTGGGCTGCGATGAATATCCTTGGCAGTCAGACTGTCTAGAGACGATGCGGGGCTGACAACAGTAGGTCGATGCTCGAGAGGGTCAAGTCGAGTCTGTGTTGGAGTGGTGGGCGATTGGGTGTCGTGAATGCTTGGACGTGGAATAGCCAAGCTGGAAGGGGTTTTGGGACGATGGGTCGAAGCAGGGTCCGAGTTGGAAGAAGTGTCAGTCTTTATGGAACGGTCAGTCATGGCTGTGTTGATCTGCTCGGAGCATGCAGCGGAGTGGAAGAGGACAAGGACACGTTGCAGAGAGGTCGAGGGGTGGTGTTGTAGGCGTCCGCATTCGCATTCACCTTGCGCCTTGGGTCCTCGGATCAGCCGTCAGTGAAATTTCAAAAGTCTCGAGGAAAAACGAAAATCTCGATTACAAGCAAACCGGGGCTCGGCTTGTTTTCCGCCGCCAAAATTGAATACGCTGTCGCTTCTTTGCAGATCTGTTTGACACGCCCGCTTCGGTCCTTACTCCCGCCTTCTGGCACGTTTTCGGCCAGTCTCGCCATGTGGATATGCCATTCGGCGTCGGGGTCCAATACCACCCTGCTCGCCGGTGTTGCGCCTCTCTTTTTGTCTCGCCTCTTGACATGCCAGAGGAAGGACAACTTTGGTCGACTCGATCACGCTTCATGCTGTGCCGCCGATCCATTTGACAATAATTGCCCGAATGGCCGAATTGTATGTGTCTCCTGACCATTCGTGAATTTCGGGGTAGCAGTAGGATGAGCAATATTCGCATACACAGCTCTCGTGACCCTGGAATTCCCAAGCTAGGAACAACCAATACACAATCAGGGTTCGCCTGCCACTCCTTAAATTTGTGTTTGTGAGACATGACGGGATACCGCGCACATTGCTCGTAAGCGACTAAATTTCTGCGGCAAACGTCAGGATCGGCGTCATTTGCCGATCCTCTTGCCGCTCTTCGGCTCTTTACGCGGTCGCTTCGGCTCGTCATTTTTGTGGGCATCTTTTTCAGGATTATTATTATTATTATTGGCAGGTTGAATGACCAGATAAATTAGGTGGACGCCTCAGAAGGACTGGCAATAACAGGCCTGGGGAAATTGCACAAGAGAGCGCACGAAGCGTGGAGGAGCTTGTGATCGTGCTCGCAAGGCCTGTAGTGCGAGAAATTGCCGGAGAATGCGACCTGCCAGATCCAGCTGTCAGCATGTCAGGGTGGGCAAGCGTTGGGCAAGCTGGCAACCGCGGCAAGCAAACTAGCGCAAACTAGCGAACACGTGACGTTAATGTTAGGTCCTTATATTTTCGGAGATGGTGTCGAGGTGTCGATGGTGTTGGTCTTGAGTACTGTGGAGATAGTCATACTTTCGTCCTGTTGTCTCATCGAGTGGCCCGTCACCCCTGTTCACAAGCTTCTGCGCCAAAGCGTCAAGACAGTTGTCGAGATGTATCTATAGCAGCTGTGACCGCAACGCGTCTGCCAGCCCTCACTTGGCTCAATTTGTCGTCATGAATGATCTGGGGGTACATTCGCACGTGCCTCTACACACTGAACAGGTAAGCCCCAAGGTCCTTTGCTCACGCATCGAAGTGTAACTCAAGCCATCTGTAATGCACTCCCTTGACAGCTGCGAGTAGGACATATCTGTGCGATTCTAGTTCGCAATCTCTCCCTTCGACCGACTCGCGACAGAGCGTTCCAAACACTGACTTCAAGCAGAGCAGGAGGCGACTTTCACACGACTTCCGACGACACAGATCTGACCCTCAGTCTCGCAAAGCCAAGCAGCAAAGGCAAGTACAAGGCCGGTGCTTCCACGGGCAGAAGCAGAAGTGCCAGTTGGAGCAGAGCATCAGCCAGCAATGCAGATGACTTCATCCTTTCCACTCCAACAAAGCTCCGGAACCGAGGCAATCACGACCGACAAACTCCTCTGCTCCGACAGAACAGCTCAGATCCTACATCAAGACTACCTTTCTCACAATCAAGGCGCAGTCTTGATCCAGATCTGAGCCATGAATTCAGTCCGAGACCAATCCTCAAACGCGCCTCGACCACGCGTGACGGCGACTACGAGCCGAGATATACAGATTTCTTGTCTAATTACTCACCAAGTGGACCATCAAGTTCTAGCATCGGCGAGGACTACGAGGCTCCACTGCTCTCTCGATCCGATTCCCGCAGCTCTTCTCGGTCATCTCACACCATCAGACGACCAGAGCATCGAGCCCGCACGACAAGCATGACTTCAACCCGAAGCGTCCGCTTTGACAACACAGTGAGCAGAAGTCCGTCTGAGAGTCGGCGCTCAGCTCGTTTGGTCGGCAGACTCTCTCACGCATCGCGGCTGTTGCTCTTTTCCGACAAGAGTCCATCGCAAATCATGCAAGAGCGACTGCTCGAATGTTACGTTGAACTAGCTCTACCAGACGAAGTGGCACCCAAGCAAGCTTTCTACAAGACACCCTTATCGCCACCTGGTCTACATCACTCATGGGGCTGGCAAGGGGGCAGCCCAATCATACCGGAGCGCGATTTTGTCGCCAGTGACGATCAGTGTCCACTGGATGCATCTTCTCTCTGGGTACGGCTTTGGGCAAGGCAGGCCGGAAGCAAGACGGGCAATGCTTGGAAGATAGTGTGGGAAAGATGTGTGGATCTTCGAGAGCTTACGCCGTTGCCCGGCTATGGTCAAGACCCAAGCATTTCACTCCCGCACAACTCTCTGCTTTTAGGCCTAGCTCCGGGTGCAAATTCTCTTTCAGGCCGTGTTAGTCTGGGTGCTCTTTCCGCGTCGAAGGACCGGCCTGCCT
Organism: Farysia itapuensis; assembly: GCA_023212645.1. NCBI lineage: Eukaryota > Fungi > Basidiomycota > Ustilaginomycetes > Ustilaginales > Ustilaginaceae > Farysia > Farysia itapuensis. Next base: position 180,791 of record JALBYC010000007.1, on the reverse strand, counting down.
CACTCCCAAAAATGGATCACCATCGTGACGTCAGTCAAGACGAATCAGAACGATTGCGTCGTATCTTGGACAACATTGCCTATTATGCTGTCCCCATCTCTTCGGTGGGAGGCGACTGGAGCACGGCGAACGACCCAAAGGACACTAGCACATCGAGAAGATTGACAGGCAGGCGGGGCTCAGAAGGAGAAGGCTATGCGTCTGACCCAGAGACGACGCCAAGCGAGCTACGCTCACAAACTATTCCGCCAAAGACAACGCCAACAGAGCGACGTAAGGCCTTCCTTGACGAACAGCGTCAAGTGACCGAGCTCAGCCTTCGCGAAACAAGAATGATGCCAAGCTATACACTCGCTGAAGCCCAGGCGATTCTTGAGAAGCAGGGCCAACTGACCTTGCTCCTAGCAGAAGTAGAGGGGCAGAAGGCCGTTCAAGGAAGGTTGCTGAACGATCCTGCCGGCCGAATACAGCTTGGCTTTGAGCGCAGTCAGCTGCGTGCGGCATTGCAGGACTTACGAACATCATGCGAAGCGGAGGGAACAGATTTGCGGGCCAAACAGTCGGACCTCACCGCCCGAAGAGCAAAGATAATTGAGCGTCGAAGTGCACTGTCCTCTTCAAAGACGCTACTAGAGAAGCAAGCTGAAGCCCAAGCTCTGGTGGAAAAGAGCATTCTGAGCTTGCGCAACCTGCAGGCAGACACCCTTGTCAGTATGCATTCCGTCCATGCAAGAATCTTGCTTGACTTGGAGACCATATTTCCTATCGAATTGTTGGATGCGTCTTCACTCCTCTTCTCCATCTGCTGCCTGCCTCTGCCCAATGCTGCATCCTCCATGTCGAACTCAGACTTGGACAAGGAGGAAAAAGAATGGAAGGAGGCAATTCAACACATTCCAGCGTCTTCTCGACCACTGTTCCAATCCTTTGACGACGACACGATCAGTAGCGCACTGGGAATGGTAGCCCAGCTGGTGGTTCTTCTCAGCACCTATCTTTCAACACCTGTGCACTACCCTATGGCGACTGCTGGCAGTCGTGCCGTCATCCAAGACTGCATTTCGCTCATGAGCGGGCCGAGAGCCTTTCCACTATACTCGAAAGGTGTCGAGCGGTATCGATACGACTATGCTGCTTTCCTGCTCAACAAGAATGTTGAGCAATTGATGAATGTTCACAGCGTCACCGTGATCGACATCCGACATACTTTGCCCAATCTGAAAAATTTGATTGTGACAGTCGCCGCGGCGTCCCCTACCAGCCATCTGACCAGGAAAAGTCACATAGGCAAGTCCGAGATATCTCTGGAGTCAACTCCCAGGCCTGATTTCGCCCAAGTGGACAGCTTACCCTCGTCCGATCCTTCTGCTGACACCGCCATTACTGCTAAGCTTAAGAATTCATCTGGGCTAGGACTGGGCCTTCCGACAACTGCCAAAACAAGCCGTCAGGTGTTTGATCAAAACGGCGGAGCACAAAACGGAAGAGTAAGGGCCCAGCCCACGGATACACTGGTGACGACTCGGGTACTTGGATCTTCCAAACCCTCCGCTCCAGGAGGCAGCGCTATTGAGTCTGTCACGCGAGCGCTCTCCTACTTTGGAGGTTCACGTCGAGGCTGACCACCAAGACAATATTTGCACATGTACATGACATACAAAGAAGCAACCTCTGCGAAACAGTGATGATTGAGGCTTGCAATGCTAATAGCAGGTTGCAGGCTTGCAGCATATGTGTATCGGCACGTGTATGTGAGTGTGCCCGATCGATCGATCGTTTATTGTGATTCGAGCATACAGCTTCGAGCACCTCCACCTGTCAAAAGAGCGATGCGCCGATGAGAGAGAGAGAGCAACCAAAATAGCTTCGTGCCACCCACCTACGATCAAAGTACACAAGAGTATGAACAGTCAATCTACAGAGCCTGACTTGAACAATGACACGCATTCGTCTTCGTCCGGCGGCTCTCAACAGCCAAAGATACGCGCACGTAGCATGCGCGACACGGAAGCTATCAAAGAGCTGACGCCAACCGAAATTGCTACTTTGGACTCAATAAACCGTTTTGCTCGACGTTCCCAGGTGGGCACTTTTTTTCTGGGAGTAGCTGGAACGTGGGTATTAGCAGGCAGGCGTAAAGTTCCGCCTACTTTCCTTCGAAAGTGTGGAATCAGTTTTCTCGGTGGCATCGGTAGCCAAATGCTGCTCCTGCCTTTCAGTTATAACCGGGCGCAAAAACTATTTGAGAGCGTCGAAGATCCGCAGCATATGCGTAACGTCCTCAAGAAAGCTGTGGAAGAGGTGAAAGGCCAAGGCGATCCTTTGCGCGCGCCCATCGGCCAGCGACCTGATGGTAGGGTCCTGCCGCAACAGCAACGTCCTCAACCAGTGCAGCAGCGTCAGCAACAACAGTCAACAGCTGATTGGGGAGCTGCTGGTATCAGTGATTCAGACCAAGATACAAACGCGTCCTCTTATCCATCTATGCAGTCTTCTCAGCGGAACATGGATGATGAACCCTCACCGGAGCAGATGCCGCCTGGGACTGGAGCTGGATCGCGGTGGGCTCAGTTGCGTGAGCAGAGAGGCGTCGAGCCGAGTAAATGGGAGCGCATTCGGCAGGACAACGCTCGCGCCGCACATAACGGTGGCGTCAGCCAACCACAACGACAAGATCAATTCCCACAGTACACAGATAGGCCCCAGCAAGGATCGTATCAGTCCTTTGGACGCCAAGACGGCGGTGCTGGATCAGCTGAGCCCGTCATGACGCTGTCAGGACAGGGAGATGATCCTCGCTGGTCCTCTCCGCAGTCTTCTAGTCCTCAATCGTCTGGCTGGGGCGACTCAGAGTTTATCAGTGACCCTGGCGCGCGCGGTTCTCGTCAACAATTCGGACAGAGGAACCATGGCATTATGTCAGTTATGGAGGACGAGCATGAGCGGGGACGATTGCAAGGCTTCCAGATCGAGTCTGATGCTCCTATTCAGGTCGTTAAAGGCTCTTTACTGGCTGGTATGTTATCCGAGTCTTCATAGCGTTCCGAGAGTATGAAGTTGAAATCAAGCTTTTTTGATGTCCCTCTTTAGCTCTGACCGGCGGTGTCAGCGGTGCTGTGTATGGAGTCATGAAGGGAACGCAAGGTGTTGGTACCGTTTTCGCCACGCGTATGACCATCAATGCCTTCGCATTCGCATTCCCTTTCTTTGGTATGTATCGAACCACAGCGTGAATTCGCCGCACCTACTTTACTGACTTTGCTCGAGAATGCCTCTGCAGCTGTACGAGAGTATCTAGTCTCACCAGTGCTCAACCGATCCTCGTCCGGACCCGATCCTGACAATCGACACATGCGACTTAGAGCCACACCTAACAGGCACACCGACAAGATTGCCGCAAGTGGTATCTCTGGAGCAATTGCAGGGGCTGGCTACGCCGCTTTCGGCAAAGGGCTGCAGTCTGCTCACAAAGGTGCAATGACTTTTGGTGTTGTTTGCATGGGCTTGCAATTGGCTGGCAATGAGGCGCGCATTGCTCGAAGCAGCATTTTACGTCCGTATCGTCCGGCGCCCGCGCCTGCGGCTGCAGCTGCTCTGTCAAGTCAGCGCGACGTCGTAACCTCGCTGGACACCCTCGACGATAACACGGTAGGTCATCCTGTTACGACCCAGCAGAATCACAAGCAAACGGCGGAGCAGTCTGGAAAAACAAAAGATGACGAAAAGAGCACATTCGTGTCCATCATCGAAAGGGTACTGCCGTTCCGCAAGATGTCAGACGAAGAGTACGAAAAAACTCTCAATGAGCGCTTGCACCTCATACACCAGAGTATTGCAAACATTGAGGCCGAAATTCGGGACATCGAGCAGCAAGAGACGGAGAGATCCGCTGTCACCGAGAAGGGCACGTAGGATCTGCGCTCTGAGATACCAACAGGCAAACGTACGCATTGCGTGTGGGCGACATGCTCGACAATTAAAAATACAAAGGAGAATCTATGCATGACTCGACGTGTGCAAATGGACGTGTGGACTTGCTCCGAGTCGATTAAGCTGCTTCAGCCTTGTCTCTGTGAAAGTTAGAAGAAGTGAATGGTCAGAAATGGCTACAACGGTCAGAGAAAAGAGATATAGTGTCAACATACTTGTTTGTGCTTTGGGTCTTTACTGCAAACCACATATAGTCTGCCCTTTCTGCGAACGAAGGAGCAGCTATCGCAGAATTTCTTGACGGATGACCTGACTTTCATCCCTCGCTGCTGCGACTCGGCATGCTTGGTGAGCGACGAAGTTGATGTGCGTGAGGAGGAGGAAAGGATGGTGCAGGCGGGTTTGAGTGGCGACGAAGCGGACGAGCAGAGCCTGAGCTGTTGCTGAAGAGGGGCTTGTGCCACTAGAGGTCTTGTGAGAGTACGGGATGCCGATCTGAGCAACATTGTGAGGAGTGTATACGGTGTACGACAGGAGGAGGCGATCAACGAGGATGAGCAGTCACGATTTCAGTCACAGACTCACAGGCATGCAGACTCGAGAAAAATCGGAACCCGGCCTCTTGCTTTATCGCGCGGTAAGAAGTTTTGCTCGAACCGATGCAATTTTTCCCTCGAGCTCCTCCACCTCTTGCAGACGGCATGCCGTCAATACAGGACACGGAGATGGAGTCAGTCTCCACCCTGGATCAAGCTGGGATAACAACGTCAGAGCAGTTGGTCAAAGTGCTGCGTACGCCGCAACCCAAGCTCAACAAGGTTGATATTGCAGCACAGGCATGGAGACAGGATAGTTTCTTCGTGCCGAGAAAGGCAGAGCTCATCTCGAGATGGACACTCGAGTACCTCTGCTCTTCACTGAAAGGCGCGTCCGTCAGAGCATCGAATAAGAATGGCAGAATCCAGGGTCAACTACATGCTCCTGAGCTCGATCTGGAAGCTTGGCGTCTATTGCATGACGTAGTCGATTCACAGATCGGCAAAAGCTCGATTACAGAGGTAGCGAGAAGGAGCTGGCTCTCTAATCTGGCGGCTACACAGCCTGTCCTACAGCTTGCCAGCGCCATCGCTAGTTCTACGTCCGTGCTTACACCATCGGAGCTGGCAGGCAAAACGGTGTCGTTGCTGGAAGTCAGCACCATCACACTCAAACATCTGCTCCCTTCGTCTTCGTCACGGGTCGCAGCTACCAACATCGAATCTGTCACAGAAGCGATTCAGGCTTGGCTCAAGTTCCTGTCGAATCGTAGGGGCTCAACAGAGAAATCTTGGGCTCAGACAGTTTTGCAAGCTATCGTGCCAATCTGGGCTACTGCCCTCCAATATGGGTCAAATGCCAAACGAAACCATCAGCATTTTACCGCTAGCTCTGTGCAGACTTTCATCCGAGCACTTGATCAGCTATCATGTGACCAGGATTCTACCTCCACGTCCCCGATTGCCGACCTGGATTCTGTTCTACTTGGGCTCGTGGAAAAGGTTGGCTCCCTGTCACTTTTTACGAATGAGGCTCTTCGAGCGCTTTTACAGGCGTCTCAGAGCTCACCTGTCACGGAGACCGCCAGCTGGTCAAGATCGAAGACATCACCGAACGGTGTGTCTGCCAAATTGACCGCTCTTCTCGACCCCAATGGCGACTCAAGCTTGATCCTTGCGACCCTGCACACTTTGCCAACAATATTCACCCTCGTGCACGACAGCCTGACAAGATGTGACGCTCTCACTTCTACTGCAAATGCCTCAAATTCCTTGAGTGGTCCAAGAGAAGCACAACAACTGCTTGTACGCAAGTCGATGCTGTCCGAAGTTCTGTACCCGCTCTTTGCTTGCATAAACCGTCTCGCGAAGGCAGATTTCGCGCTTGCTAGTGAGCTCGCAGAAGCGCGCAAGGGTCTTCTGCAACGCATCGAGAAACATAGTCTCTACGTCGCAGGCTCGCACGAGCACGAAGAATGGCGTTCACTCTTTGAAAACATCTTTCAGAGTACGCTCCAAGATCTTCAAGCCGCGGTTGTTTCATCAGACAGTGCGTCCAAGTCTAGCCAGATGCAACATCAGTTCGAAAGCCTCACATCATTATGGCGCCTTGAGAAAGGTGTGGTAGAGAACGACCTGATCTCGATCTTTGCTTTGGCTGCAATTCAACCCGTCGTCAAGCCTCGCCTGTGGCTGGCCGAGGAGATGGAAGCATCCGCAATTGCAGCGCTAGACTTCTTCCGAGCGGTTGCTGCAATCCATGCTAAATTCCGTACTGTGCCACTTTTATTGTCCAGTCTTCTACGCAGCATAATCGAGGCAGCTGACATCGTCAAACAGACCAAGGGTAGCACGCTTCAGCGCTGTCTGTTCGGCTCGCAAACGTTTTCGTCCGAGCTTGGCAAAATTATACGTGATGCTGTTCTGCCTCCTCAAGTTGCTGAAACAGTCCGTCTCCTGGTGGCCGACACACAAAACATCAGCACCATCGGCGACATCTTGAAGAGATCGAGCCCTCAGAAGAGGCAGCGCCAGTCGCGAACTTCTCCGGCAAAGAGCACACTGAAAGCTGCTTCTTCAGAGGCATCCACTTCTAGCGAGGTCACCGCCGTTATTGGACAGCTTCACATTGTTGCACAAGTCTTGCAGAATGTTCCGGTTGTGCCGACTCTTCGTACCGAATGCTTGCAAGCAGCTCAGACACTGCACGACGAGCTTCTGATCCCCGCTATAGATATGTGTGTCCAGGGCGACCAGGAAGAGCGCTGTGAAGCAAAGGTTTACGACGTTGCGTCAGCAGCGCTGCAAGCAAGACAGTCTCTCCTCCTTGACAAGTGGCGCTATGATACTTCCGAACCAATCAGACTCGATGGTAGTCTACCTGCGGAGAGCCTGCCATGCTTAGAGACAGACTTCGATCGTCGAGCTGACTCGATACTGGAGTTAATCGCCATGCGTGATGGCAACAGCGAAGATCCTGCTTCTCTTCAATTTCGGTTCGTCGCAGTACAAAGTATTATGCAAAGAGCGGATCGCGACCAACTGCTCGGACGCGCTAAGACGTCATTATATTGCCAACAGATGGAGGTAGAAGAGGGCCTTGTCTCAAAACTCGCCAACTACTTGGTCACCGAGCTGCAACAGTCAGCAGCCATGGGCAACCATGGTCGTGACTATGCAGGCAATTTGGCCGACATCACGAGTCGCAACACGTTGCTTCAAGCTTTGTTCACTGTACTCGTCACCCGTTGGTCTGGACTGTTAGACTTGCTGGCTTCAGACAAGCTCCTTTCGGATCTAGCAAGCGTCGTCGTGCTCACTGCAGGCTCCTTGACCGGAAACGAAACCATGAGCTTCGTTGGTACGGCCGTGCTGAAAGATGCCTCATTCCTCGAGTTGCCCAGATGGGGTGCACAAATAATCAGGTGTGTTCAGATAGAACTCCATGTCTCTGAAACAGCTGCTATACACTGTGGCCTGAATGCTGCCTGCACTCTCTTGAAGGTGCCCATGGATTGGGTACCGAAAGCAGAGCGCGGTCTCATCTTCAGTAGTCTGCTCGCACTCGACCTGAGGATCTCGCGGCTCAGTCGACAAGAGCCAGACACATACATAAAGTGGCAAAATTTGCGCACGCTCATCGGCCGCTTCCTTCGCGACGGCAGCGCATCGCTTCTCTTTCCTCGCGAGGGAGATAGCACATGGCTCCTTTCCTTACTGGACCAAGACAAGCTTCGTGACAGCGGTGACAGACAAGGTCCATTTGCCTCAGCATCTCTGAAAGTATTCGAAGAGGGCATTCGGGTCCTGCTTGCTAGAGCAGCCAAGTCGACGGAGGCAAAAACCATACTTGCTAGTGTACTCTTCACCTTGGAGAAACAAGAGCAAGGAGCATTGCAAGCTCGGACGGGTATTACCTTAAAGCTCAAAGCATTACAAATTGCTTACGACCTTTTGAGTAAGGACCAAATTGGAACCACCTTGTCATCCCGGAACACATCGCTACGAGTGGCGTTGACGCGCAAAAGTCTTGCCTGCATTGACGAAGCCATCAAAGAGCCTGAGACTACATTGGACAGTGTTCTGGATCTGTGCGTCTATCATCTGCGCGAAGTGCGTCTCAATGTCAACATGCTTCGTAGAATGGCAGAAACGGTACCTGCTGATCTGGAATCCAAGCTGACGGCCTTACTGGCTCCCATATGTTCAACCTTGGAATCGGTAAAAGATCAACAGCACACACGGGTCGCGACCGAGGTCATTTTAGAGTACATCCAAGCACTCGACACTTGCATCACAGGCGGTTTGAAGAACAACGAAGGTTCCGAATCTCAGCACCAAAGCTGCCAAGCTGCTTCCAACGTGTGTTTGGCCTACGCGGCACTTGACGCCGCTATATCAGCTAATGCCGGAGTTGACAAGAAACCATTGAGCTCGACACTATCTCAAATTGTTGGGAGATTGTCACCAGATGTCTACAGCCAAGTCTTGACACATTTGCTGCTGCTTCTATCCAGCGACTCCTCGAACAAATCCGTAGGAGAGAAGGATCAAGCTGCTTTGGTTGCAACAATCGGGGTTGTGCTGTGCAATGGCCCGCAAACAACCTCCAAGATAGCCAAGGAACACCTTTCGAGCTTGCTCGCGCTGCTCGTGGTCAACGCTGCGCGCAACAGCGCTGGGCTTGAGCTGCAAGTAAGCATCATTGATGCTGCGGAGACGCTGTGTTCGAGCAGGGCAATGCTTTTGCGTTCTCAAGACGTGGCAATGCTACTGCAGTTGTTCGAGGCCATCTTGGCCCCAAGCATGGCAGACGAGCCTCTGTCACAAGCGTCATCGGCAATGTACGCATCAAAGGCAAAGACCACTCTGTTCCTGGGCATTGTTGCGTGTCTAGCATCGATCATGCGACTACGACAGGACCTGGTGCTCACCTCGCTACCTCAGCTAGCGGCACTCCTGTCAAGAATGTGCGCGTTGTTCCGACGTGTCAGAACAACTTCCGTGCAACAAGGATCCGGTTTGTACAACCGACAACTTCGACGAGAACTTCCATTGTGGCTGGACCCATTGACTGTGGAGCCGCTCCAGGCGTCACCAGAAGCACGTGCGTTCTCGCGTTTGCTCTCTGGGTTTACGGTGAAAACCATCGCGCTTGGCACCGGAAGGGAGGGAGGCAAAGCGGAGAGTCTAGCGCGCCCGTTTTCAAAACATGCCACGCATGTATTAGTGGCATATGTGCGTGCGCTGACGAGTGCCAACACCACGATTCCCATCGATGTCCGCACGGAGCTGGAGCCTGGCATGCTTACTCTATGCAGCATGATTGGCTATCACCAACGAGATTCGGCCATGGTCTCGATGCTAGACGCAGCAGGCAAGACACTCCTCAAGCGATTCTGGAAGTCATACGAAGCACAGCGATACAAAGGAGAATAAGCGTACAACCAAGCACAGTAAGGGGGGATAGAATTGCGATGAAGCAGGTCATGATCGCGACTTGGATGTCTGTGCTTTCCCAAGCACGATGGTATCAGCGCCAAGCTTGACGATGGGTTCTGGTCGCTTAGAAAAGAGGATCTTGCGCTTGATGATGTTCACGACGTCGTAGTAGACTGCTGTTTGTGCCTCGTTCTGCTCATTGTCTTCATCTTCTGTCTCGCTTGTAGAATCAGCGCTTTCAGTGTCGTGCGTCCGCACTGGGGAAGAGCGATATGGAGGACTGGAGCTAAAGTCCATGGCATCCTTCCTCTTACGGACCGGTGTGACGGGAGCGGGACTGGACAAGGGTTCTGTATGTGCGGCCTTCGCCTTCTTACTGATGGCAGTCGGTGTTGTCAGCTCTGCGGTACTGTCTCTAAGAGATCGTTTATTTGTGGGGGTGCCATTTGGGTCCCGTTCCTTCAAGATGGCCTTGTCTAGTCTTGTCTTTTTTTCCAGAACAGCGAGAGGTTTCACAAGATTGACAAATTTGCCCTCGAGACGGTGATGTGATACCATGAGTACGGGCCGATCTTCTCGTCCTTTTTCAAAGGTGATGGTGCCCAGCACTTGATTTCCATCCTGGGCTTGGTTCTCGATCTCTAATGATCCCTGTAATTCGATCAGCAGGAGCTCGCCATTTGGAGTAAGAGCAGTCAGCTGCGACGGCGCATCTGGTAGATCTAGCAAAGGTGATGCAGATGAAGAGGCAGTGGGAAGATTGAGGTGAATCCGCATAGCGATTGGCGAGGTGAGGAAGGAGGAGTGTTACTTTTGCCGCTTTTGCGTGACGCGCACTTTCTGCTTTTTGCGCGTTTGCGTGTGGCGTAAAGTGGTGTTAGACAAGGCGAGTCAGGCACAAGCTCTAAGCTCGCTCGAGCTGCATGCTCGGACGAAGCTCGCGAGCTCGCACGAGCGAAAAAGTCGTTGAAATCTGAAAAGAGAAAAAAAATAAGCATTTGGTTGTAATCAAGCAATTGGTCCAAAACAAAGCTGCATTTTCAAAAGCGCCAAAATCGACAATCGTTTTGGCAGAGTCGACCGACATCCTCCGCTGTTCAGCAAAACCATCCCCCCCCTAATAGGCGGGGCCTTTGCCTGTTCAATCATCACTGCCAGCAAGCAAGCTCAACCGCTGCCGTACTGACACTTCCCAAAGATCAGACTCAATGTGTCATTGATCTTTTCTTCATCTGGCGCTAGTGCCCAAACTGGCATTCACTCAAGCTCCATTGAGGCGAAATGGCTGACAATCAATATAGGACCTTGTCCCCTCGTTTCGACTTGGAAGAGGAGCCAGGCGACGGTCACGATGGCGCTCGTCAGCCCTGGGTTGGTGCCTTCGAAAGGGTCCTCGGCGATCAGGAATCTTTAGCACATGATCGGCCTTCTAGGTCCGCAGCCAAAGCTGTCCAAGCCACAAATCCCGTCATTGGGGCGCAACGCACCAACACGGAGAGTAGAGACCCTGTCAATCCACCCACTACACAAAGTGCTGCGAGTACAAGCACACACTCCAGCGGCCAGACATCTCCCACCCTTCCTGCGACCATGTTATCTGCGGATGACAGTCTCTCGGCTCGCTCCTTGCCGCTCAGTCTCAATGCAGATGCAAACGACACGACACTTCGTCGGTACCGCACCGCTTCTTCATCAGACAGCCTCTCTGCTACTTCGCACCCTCCTTCGTCCGCGGCCTCGACTCACAATGCTTCCTCTTATACCAGCACCGGACCTGCCTCGCACACTCAATCTCAGTCCAACTTCAAACAGCAACATCAGCACATCGGACCAGTACAACTCAACGATACAGACGAATTACAGGTCCTGTCTCATGGACCCAGTCTGGTATCCATCTCGGTCGCCAATTGCCTGCGCTTCGAGCAAAGCTATATCAACCATGCACCCTGCATTCACCATGTCAAAGTGTCTAATCGTAATGTCGAGCAAAGCGTCGTCGTCCGACTCGAATCCGACCTGCGCCAAGGAATGTCATTCTTGCGACGCAAACGCTCAGCTCCGAAGCACGATTTCGACCCAGTCGCCTGGCCCTCTAACAGTGTTGCTTGGGCGAAAAACGGTGGCTTTGTCCCGGCCAACCTTCGAGGATGGAGACACGTCATTGCCAATCTTGAGAACGCCGACTCTTTCGTTTTAGAGCCAAATCAGAGCACCAACGTCTACGTCGTCCTGCGACCCGTCGAATTTGTAGACGAAGCAGAGGCTTATCGGTCAAAGCAGTGGCAGTACGGAGGGTCATTATCGCCCTTGCCGTTAAGTTTAGCCAAATTCGAGCCAAGCATTTCCGGCCACCTTGCTCGTCCCGATCAGACTGCGAATCGTCCTAGCTCGCCAGTCTCGACTCCAGCTGCTGTCGGCGATCGAGTGAGCCAATTTAGTACAGCTGACTCTGATCACGACAGCACGAGCACCGACGTGAGCGATCCTGGACTCGCCTCTCCTCGTTCAGCACCGGAGCTGCATGCAGGCAAAACTGCCACTGGCAAGCCAGCACGCGCGCTACACCAAGCTTTCGGTCTTCGCGGATACATCACCCTTTTAAGTTGGGCTCTTGCCAAGGTTGACCCAGAAGAAGCTGCGGGCGAAAGTACTTTTGACAGTGCTTCAAATTCGGCCCCAATGTCGAGGCCAGCCTCTTACCATAGCTCACACGTCGCCCCATCCTCTACTGCGGCGTCTTCTGTGTCAGCTCTCCGAGGCTCGCCAGACGACAAAGATACACAAAGGATCCGCATCCCTGTCGCTGCTCAATGCTGCAGACCATTCATTGACGCTGCCATTTCTTCTGTACCTGTGACCGATGCCTCCCAGTCCAACCTTGGCGGCATCATCAACCTCGATTTCGGAGACGTGATTGTGGGTCAATCCCAGTCTCAGACTCTTACTCTCCGGAACCTTTCTGAGATCGACTGTTTCTGCCAAGTCAAACTGGAAGAAGCCGAAAACATGCTTCAGACACCCCCTATCAGCCTGGTGGATGCAGACACCTCTCACTCGATTCCTTCAGTCTGGGCGGGAGATCAAGATCCTCCCTACAATCCACTGACTCTTTCTCGACTCGAGTCCAAACGTTTGCAGATCTCGCTCAAGCCTCAGGAGCCATGTCGCGACTATGAACAAGTACTCACCATCACCAGTCTTCACAACGCTTCTAATAGCGTCCGTGTTGTTATTCGTGCCAACATGCTCGGCACCGCTAAAGATGATGCTCTTGCCGTCGTTTCCGGTGACTATATCGACTTTGGAGATTGTTACGGCGGTCATTGGACAAAGCAACTCCTTGTACTCAAGAATAATGCAGATGTGCTGCTGGATGTCTCATTCGGTGTGCAAAAGGGCTACGAGGTCATGTTCCAGCTCGCCGAACTTGCTCCTCAAGCTGACGAAGAGGCACAAGGACAGGACGAAATCCCGCCCAGTTCTTCTAACAGTGAGATTGCCTTGTCCTCCATCAGCGAAGATGACCGCAGCAAATTCCCGTCATTCGAAGAGAGCAGCGTCGGCCATGCTGCAGAGGTAACGCCATCTGAACTAGCCAAGACTCCAACGCATCGCGCACAAATACCAAAAGGCGCAATTCCTGATCCACCAATTCTGGAATTGTCATCCCTGGCCGACGAAGATCCGATCGGCAGGGGCCGACGAGGCTCTAGGTCGGAAGATGACGGCGTTGATGCATCCTCTGTAGCATCCCAGGCTGGGTCTCGTGACAATTCGCCGGCGCGATTGCCCAGCGAATCCTTCAGTGCCGAACAAACCCCAATCATGGCTGGACAAGACAAGATTGGTACGCTGTCGTCCCATCTGAGTCGGAACGATACGCATCACTTCAATCTCATCGATCGTCTTCACCTCAATCGCGCTCAATCTGTCATCTCCGGCAGCGAGTACGACCAGACGAGTGCTTCCTCTGCGAATCAAGACAGTCAACCCTCGTCTAGCTTCATGTCTCGATCAGCCTCTCGCGGACGACCGACCGGCGCTTCTCTTGCCGGCGACGACCAAACAGATGAAGGGCTCTCAGTGCGTTCAGAGCATACTGCCTTATCCCAGGATAGTCGATTAGGATCGTATCCTGCCACGTCTTCGCATGCCGGCTCTATGAACAGTGCAAGACAGCATAGATCACCAGCTGCTGCCCTCTCTGGCCTTCGAAATGTTGAACAGGCCCAGAGCAATCAGCTCGAAGAGCTACTACTTCGGCCTGGTGCGGAGTACCGGGTAGTAGTTTGCTATCGTCCGCAGCGCGTACCTTGGGACGAAGAGTTTTCGGGCGGAAAATTGGTGGAGAGGATGTTTCGCGTCTCTCTCGATTATGCCCGGGCCCGTTCTGCAAACACACGAAGCAAAGGCGGCCGAGAAAGAAGGACAGTTGTCTGTCACAGTCGGACGTGCACTTCCTTCATCGCTATCAGTCCCAAGATGATTGATCTTGGAGAAGTGCAGGTTGGAACACGCAAGTCGGCCAACATTTCGGTTACAAACATGTCCGAGTTGACGGCTCGTGTTGATCTCCGATTTGTCTCCAAGGTACTCAGTATGTACCGGGATGAGGTAGCGATCCCATCACTACAAACGGTTGACCTCAAGGTCGAATCCTTCCCACGTCGAGTGAACGAAACCTACCGCAAGCAGATCACCGTCGCGAATCTGCTCAACCGGCAGGGAGACCAGATCTTTGAGGTGCGGTCGAAAAATGTCGACAAACAGCGTATCAGCTTCCACTCGCTTTTCTACCGCATCTTGACGCCCACGGGGTCCAACTTCATCGACTTTGGCGATGTGAACATCAACTCGACCAGGATGCGCACCTTTACCATCGAGAACGTGTCAGGGCAAAGACTGGCTTTAGAACTCACGGCAGCCCATTCTGAAGACGTTACACTCTACATCAAGGCACCGACAGGCGACAATGATGACGACAACTCCCGCTCCGAACGGAAGCCAGGTCCGGGAAAAGCAAGCATCAAGTATGCAAGTGTTGAGCTCCCAGAAGCGTCCAGCGCGACCGAGGCAGCAGAAAGCAAGACCAAATCGTCCAAGGTCCCTATCAAGGGCGCCGACCTCAAAGAACGATTCCTTGAGACCATTTCTGTCGACTCACCCACTTCCATTCGTGCAGAGAATGCGTCGTGGAGGCTTGCCCAAAAGCACAGCCACTTTCGCAAGAAGGAAGACGGCTCTTCCGTCTCTGCAAATCGCAAAAGCAGTGGATCCAGTAAAGCGAAAGTCAACATCAATCTCATGTCTGCCCTCAAAAAGGGCGGCAAGGGAAGGATCACGGTCGGATACGGAAAATCGATCGCGTTCAAGGATCGCACATTGATCAGCGAATTCGAATACCTCGATTTGGCGTCGGGACCGCCCGTCGATGCTCGCCGGATCCCAGTGAAAAGCAAGAAGTTTGCTCTTCTCGAGAACATCGTCACCGGTGGAAAGCCGAAGAGTCTCGGACTGACAACGGCCAAATCTCACGCGCTGATTGATGGAGAGACAAAGACGAGAGGGCCGAAGTCGAATAAGGCCACGTCCAGTAAGACCAAAGACGTCTCTGCCTCCAGCAAAACTGCTCATAGCCTAAATGATCCTGCGTGTAGTCCTGACCTTGGGAACGCGCTGAAGCGAATCCCTTCGCCACTTGCACAGGAGATCAAAATTAAGGCTTCTTCGACAAAAGCCGCCAGTAAGTCACAACCTGCGTCTGCCATTCGAACTCCGGGCAAGAACGCCAAAGAAGCCAAAGCCGATACCGCCGCCCGAGTCCACTTCTCTCCCGCTCTCACAGGCAAGAGAAAGGCTCCGCCGATCCTCTCGAATGCAGTTGACGTCTCTCGATTGTCTCTCGACGACCTGCTCGCTGCAGTAGAGGCACAGAACAATGTTTTGAGCACGTTTTTCTTGGGAAGTCCCGAGTCAGAAGAGCAGTTCGTTCGAACCGAGATCAACTTGCGCCGGGAGCTTCAAAGCTCAGTGGACGCAGGCAAGCTGGTCCCTCTGGAGGTATTGCAGCTACCGGCGCTATCGGAACGGCAAGTCATTGCAGTATATCATCCGAGCGGCAGCACACGCCCGCACGTCCAAGGTAATGCCAGAAAGCAGGACTCGCGCATCTTCATGCGACTCATCGACTTTGATCTCGAGACGGTCAAACAATCCCCAGAATTTGCCGGGATGGCGGAGCTCGAGTCGGACGAATTGCCCGTACGCGATCTCATGCTCCGCTCCAATACCTGCCGAAGCCTGTTGGAGCTCGGGCAACCACACATCAACTTTGGACACATGGAGAAGGGTGACTCCAAGGTACGACGCATCGTGATTCAGAATCGAAGCGAATGGGCGCTTCGATACTGCATCCGCAAGAGTGGGAGCATTGCCAGCGGCGACATCAAGTTGAGCAGTGGCAGATATGGTGTTGTGCCTGGCTACGGCAAGCGGGAAGTCGAATTTGTCTTTTTGCCTTCCATGTCTGGCCAGTTTCAAGAGAAGTTGGTGGTGGAAAATGTGGCTGACCGCGACACTGATCAGACGGTGGTACTCAAGGCAAATGTGCGCAAGGTGCCCAACTTTGCAGTAGACCCGGAAAGCATCAATTTTGGCGCCTGCTCGCCTGGCAAGCTGTCGACACCGGAAAGCTTCGTCCTGACCAATACAACCAACAAGCCAAGATCATTTGTCATTGCTGTTGACCCGCACGGGCTTTTGCATCAGCGCTGTCTCATCGATGTGGGCCTGTCTACCGCGAATGACGGAGCTGTGCGTGGCACGCTTTCGAAAGAAGAAGAAGAAGAGATCGAGAATGTATCACAAAAGCTCAAAATCGCTCACCGCAAGGGCAACGACGACAAGGTGAAGAAGTACGAAGAGCGACTGACTGCGCTTGGCATGAAGCCACCGACTCTGGCCGCGCCAGATGACGAAGGTGCCGAGAGCGCGATAGCCCCGACATCCATAGAAATCCCTGCGGAACCGGAAACGAGACAGGCGGAAAAGACGAAAGATCTTAAGCGTGTCTCGTCTACCGTCACATGCTCGCTCGCGCCCAACCAGAGTAAGCGGCTCATCCTTCGCGTACGTCCAGCCGCTGTTCAGTCAGCGATCCCGTCTAATACGGATGACCCGTCAGACCGTCGAACAGACAACAAAGCGGGCATTGAAGAAGTGGCGGTCCCCGTCAAAGTGCACGAAGTCAAGAATCAGGACGAGACCAAGACTGTCCTCCTCACGGCACTTGTCGAGTTCGATCTGCCTTCGGCCGTCACCTGCTCTGCAAGTGCAGACCCAGATCCTTTTCCTATCGACGCAGTCGTATTCTCCCCACTCACCGACTAGACCCCATGCTGCTATACCTAGTATCTCGATACAACCTTCTGCTCTACATTCGAATTAATGACCTGTTTAATTGCCTGTAGTCCTGGCTCTCGATCGTTGTTTTGACTGTACAAGCAACTTCAGGCGGGTGGAGGGAGAATCTTGCCTCGTGGGGGTAGCTTCCGCTGTTCTTCGCCAAGGTACAGTCTCTTGTAGAGGATTGATGAGGTGACTATCAAGATCGGGAACGTGAACACGATTGTCTGCCCATGACGAAAAGTGTGAAAGAGTGCAAGAAGCACCAGGGGTGAGAAAGGGGTCTGCAGCGCTAAAAGAACGAGCGAAAGCTTACCCGAACACGTCGTTGCTGCAGTGTCAGTGGTGGTCTTCCCGCCATTCTTTTTGATGTCGGGGTGATTATGAGCGTGTGAATGTGCTGGCCCGGACACCCCAAGATGTATGACAGAAGGGGAGACGGGGGGAGTAGAAAGAGAAGCGCGAAGAAGCGGTTCAGGGTCCTCCCAACCCACAGCACGGATGACGGAACTCGGGTTTCTCTCATTTTAGGCTCCTCAGCAGGTACCAACTTCCGGCTTCGTCCCAACCCAGCCTCTCTCTCACACACACTTGGTATACCTGTGGAAGACTTCTGTAAGCACTGTGTATTAGGTGTAAATTCTACAGGTTTTCCAAAATAGCGTCGAGCTCTGTATCGATTTGTGATCTGGTCTTGCTGCTCTTGTTGGTGGGCTTTGACACTTGGATCACAATGCGGTTCTTGCTAGGGCCAGAGGACACGGCGTGCTTGGTGCGCGAGTGGTCGATGGCATCAGCGCCAGCCGACTGTTGAGTCTTTGCCCAAGCTGTCCATTCACGAATGCGCCCTTTGCGGTACAGCTGCAGGTTGAGCTTGTTCGTGAAAAATCCAGCGTATTGCGACTTGAGAATCTCCGTGTTGTGTTCAATGACGGCGGTGACAATCTTTTCGCGCTGATAGCCGTCAGCTGACGCCCACATGTAGTCAGCCAGCCGAGACCCATACTTGTCGCCACAGAAAGCGGAAAGACGCGAAAGCAGAGCTGTGAATAGCTTGCGTTTCGGCGCGGAGGCGGAGGGCGGAAGGGCAGGGTTCAAGGCGGCGATCAAGACATGAACTGCAATGGAATTCTTGACCAGAGGTACGAGCGTTGGCAATGCTAGCAAGGAATCATAGACCAACGTGCAGCCATAGGCAGGCTCGACTGGAGGCGCAGCGCGTGGTAAACCGTTGCGGACTGGTGCGCGCACGGCTGAAGGAGTGCTTGAGCCGGGCATCCGAAGAAACGACTGTAGAAGCAAGCTACCCTGCATCGTCGCTTCCGCACTGGTCATCTCATGCGACTCGTCCATCGTCCATCCCGTCGGGTTGAGTGATTCAGTCATTTCCGCGTCATCGACCTCGTCTTCGTTACTGTCCTCGTCGTCGCCTGGCGCCGTAGCGGTCTTGTTCTTTCGAATTGAGCCGTCTCGCGAGCGTTTATGGCCACGTTTGTTTGCCCGATTTCTCTGTCCTCGGGTTACGAAAGTTTTCTTGTTCTGGAGAGCGAGCATCGCCGGAACTAACAGCTTGCTATCCTCCGCTTTGTCAGCGCTTGAATCATCCTCCTCAGATGTCAATTCGAATGCTCCCACAACGACATCAGACACCTTTCGCAGTAGCTCCTTCGATAAGTCACTCTGGTCGAAAGAAGAGATTCGGTCAACGAGAGCCTGCAAGCATCCCACCATCTTCTCTTTGACCATGCTTGTTCCGATCATGCTCATTTCGGTCACTGCTTTCTCGAGATCCGACGCTGCCAGCAGGTCGATCAAAGCCGAGACAATATGGTTAGCTGCTGGGTGTATGCAAAGCTTGCCCATTCTTCCTGCGACGTATACTGCAAAGAACAGGGACACGGTAGAGCTAGGAGCATAGGACAGAGCGAGCTGGAGGACGTGAGAAGCGACCGAGTCACGGAGTGATGATTCGAGATGATCCTTGCGCTTGCTCGTTTTGTCTGTGCTGTTCAGCGAAACGTCATGCTGTTCAAGCGAATCTGTGACCAGTCCGTCGAGCACAGTATTGAGCAACGAATCGTTCCAGTGGGAGGAAGTTGCAGATGTTGAAGGTAAGCGAAATTCAGCTTCGATATCGATCATGAGTTGCAGTAGTGGCGAGGCGACAGGGTCGGTCGCCCATCTCTTGATCTCAGTAGCATCGGTCTGCTCGAGAACGGTAAGATGCAGTTCTCTCGCGCGAACGAGGAATGTGTCTGGAATGGCTACTACCAAGTCCTCGGTTAGTTCGGAAGCGTTAGCGCGAGTGGCTACACTACTTGGTCCTTTTTTGGTTCTGAACTTGGCACTGCGCTTGGATCTCTCCGCTGCACTTGCTGCAGAAACGTTTCTGCCAGTCAAGACCGCCAGGAGGGTACGAATCACATGGGAGCCGAACGGATCAGCAACCAGGGACAGTAGTTCGGGCGCAAGTTCATCTGTAATGTCGAGGAGCAATTGAGTTGACGACCGCAAGATGCCATCTTCGTTGACAATCACCGCAGAGTCGGTTTTACTCTTGGTCTTCCGCGTCTTGCTTGGGTTGACGCTAGTGCCTAGCAGATCATCTTTGGAAGCGTGCTCAAGCGTCGTGCCCATTTGGAGAGCAGAGAGCGCAGCTTGCACGACGTGGCTGCCAAATCTGTGCCTTGCGAGCTTGGTAAAGTTGCCTGAAAGACGGTCTACGTAAACCCGCATTGGTTTGACCGGCAGACGGTGGAGGACGCCTTCGACGATGACCGACGTGTCTGGATCTGTGCATAAGGAGAGCTCTTTACCATCCATCTCTTGCAGCGTTGCTTGGAGTAGGAGACCGAGTTCATCTTCTGTGTCGTCTTGTTTCGTCTTGCCAGTCGCGCCCCCTAGTTTCAGAGCGGATACAATGTTGGGAGAAGAGTACCCTTGACTCTCAAGCTCGTTGATACGATCGTAGCCAGCGCGAAAGTAAGCCTTGACCTCCGCATCCACATAGCCAAAGGGAGCTTCGACTGCCGCCTTCGATGCTCGCTCCTCGAGCCTGACCCAATTTGGCGTAACTTCCTGTTCAACCTGTGTATCGGCATCGGTGCCTAGAGGTATATAATTTGCGTTTGCGTCATTCTCAGCAGGAGTTGATGGTTTCGGAAAAGAGGACTCAGCCTGAGCGCTGGATTCCTGGTTCAGCTTGCGCTGTTTGGACACTTTCTTGCCCCTCTTCCTGACCTTCTCTACCATACTTGCAGAAGTGTGTCAGGTGGCAGGGAGTGCTGGAAGAATCAGGGTTCACAGTTTCCTACGTTCACAGCTTCAACTTTTTTTCTTGGCTCACAGAAATTCTCGTTGATTATGTAAGCTGTCAAAACGGCTGCGTACGCATCCCAAAGACGTCACAGCACTGGCGCTTGAGGAAGGCGATTGCATAGTTCGCAAGACGGCGGCGACAGGTGAGCAAATGCTCTGGACTCTCTATTCAGGAGGATTAGGTCTGGCGTAATAGATGGGATATGGGTATGGCGAGTACTTGTGTCTGCGGGAGTGGAGCATCAGGTGTCAGTGATACTCACATAATTGTGTTTAGCCTAAGATACTTACTTGTCGTAGACGAACGCCGGCGGATCGATAAGTGAGTCTGGATAGTGCAAAGAGGACGGGTAGTGTTCTCGGCTAGTTGGACATGGCCCGAGTGTCAGCTTCACGTCTTTGTGCGTCGGGGACAAGCCAGAAATTACTTACCCGACATACATCGTCAGCTCATCTTCGTCTGGACTGATAGGGTGCTTCGGGATGACGACTTTCATGGTTTGAAGCTCGGTGTCGGTCACAGTGTACCTGGACACACGGACGTATGAGATACGTTCCACGCCTCTGAAACCAAGATACTGGCACCATCTCCCTTGATCGGTGCTTTCCACGTCATTGATGCGGCCATCTTCAAACAAAATCTTGTATGGGCCTGGACGCTCGTCGCTTGGCTTGGTCACGACATAGCCAAGGAAGATAGCCGGATGTGGGTACGCCTCCCTCAGAATTCTCGCGATCTCAGTCGTCTGAAGCTCGCGATCTAGAGCGTCCTCCTCTTGACCATTGTGAGAGACAATAACGTGTGTATGCGTGCCATACAAGTCCACGACCGCATGAATGGCGGGTGCCAACTCGCCGTTTGGCGATGGCAGTAGATGGTGAGTGGAATTGACAATGGGAAATTTGGAGAACAGTGCAGCACCCCACGTGTTCTTGTTTGGAGACGGACCGATGTCTGCATACATGCCAAGTTCTTGGGCCAGGTATTGGGTTAGATCACGGTTGCCAAACACCGGACGATGCAAGTCGGACTCGACAAGACCAAATAGATCCATTTCAAGGGTTTTGAGAATCGACGCCATACGTCGCGAGCTGTCGTGCATATGCTGATCCAGCGCAAAATGTACCGTCCACATGCCGGCTGTGACCAGACGA
This sequence comes from Farysia itapuensis, assembly GCA_023212645.1. NCBI lineage: Eukaryota > Fungi > Basidiomycota > Ustilaginomycetes > Ustilaginales > Ustilaginaceae > Farysia > Farysia itapuensis. The sequence continues at coordinate 159,507 of JALBYC010000007.1, read as the reverse complement.
TCTTCAGGATGATGTGGGAGGATCGATGAGGGCGACACTACCCGGAAGAAGGGGATGACAGTGGCTGACAAACCGATGAGACCCATCAAGATGCGAATGTATCTGGTCGAACCATTCTCGTTGACTTTCTTGGCTTGGTTGTTTCCTTTCACGGATCTGGCGGCAGACCGGAAGCCTTGCGCTTTGCGAGCATTTATGACACCATGTGCTAAGAGTAGCCACTGCAACATGAGCATGAAACCGGTGCGCTCTCGCATGATTTTTCCGCCGGGTACAAAAGCATAGGCAACAGTGAGGACACCGAGGAAGGTCAGGACGTTAGCAATGAGCCAAGCAGCAAGCATCACTTTTATGGGATTATGTTGCATCGCCGCGTAAACAGCCGGAAAGACCAGCGGAGGCAAACTGATCGCAAATCCGATCGCACCGACGAAGCTGATCCAATCTTTGGCGAAGTAGAGAAGGGTCGCGGAGGCAGCGTGGACAGCAAGAATTGTGATGCGGTACCCAAGGGTTGGCGATCGGGTGGCGATGAGCGAAGACAACGCCATTGCTATAAGGACAATGTAGCCGTGAGGAATGGCCATCGGCCCGGCGACAGGGTATCCTGTCCAGCCCCAAGCAATTAATGTACCTGTGTCGGTAAGGTGCGTATGCAAGGCGAACAAAACGGCCCCCAAGCCCAGTGCCGAGGCCCAAAACCCGACGTTGCCCGAAGACTTGGTCTTACGGGTGCGAACAATGGGCCAACTTTGGTGAGGAGAGCGGGATGCCACTTCGAGGACCGCGATGCAGCCCAAGGCCAACAACAAGCCGTTTAATCCACCATTGGAGGAATTCAGAAAGGGCCAAGCTGGGTTGTTGCTGTGGTTTGCGTATTTAGCCAGATTCGAGAGCAAGAGGCCGATGAGCCACACGCCTGTTTTGCCGACGAGCTCGTCGGTTTCCCAAGCTGAGCCCCATTCGAGCGTCAGCAGCACGGCGAGAAGAGCGTTCGAGAAAGCCACAGCGATGAGTCTGATGAGTGGGTCTGCTAGCCACCAGCTGCCCTGACCGACCAGCGAGAGAAGCCAACCCAATGCCTTTGCACGCGGTGAAATTCGTCCGACCTGCACTGAGCCGTTCACATTGGCAATGACGCGGGATCGCAGAACAGGTACGAGAAGAGTGACTCCAAGTCCGATCACTTGAGATATGAGGAGGAGCTCATGACCGCCAATCGCAAGGTTGTAGACACTGACTGTTCAAAAAATGGAAGAAGGGTCAGAAAGACGCCAGGTCTCATCGATTGGTACATGACTTACAGTAGAAGATCATTGGATGCAGTGCTGTCAAACTTGTCCAGAAGCAGAACGCTGTGAAGAAGAGGGTACTTTCGTTTCAGCCCTTGTTCGTCAAATTGTCACGATTTACACGTACCCAAATATGAATCAGAGAGGAGCGAAAGGATGCCTCGGACACTGGCGGGACTGGCCGGTTGATGGTACTGGGTGGGTTCGCGCGGAGCGCTAGGTTGGACTCTGCAAGAAGTCGACACAGTTGCGATCGCGAAACGTCGAAAGGGGGGCGGGATTAGCACAGCTGCCGTAAATGTGTTGATGGCTATTGCCTCGGGAGCAAATCATACCCTTCATTCTGAGCAAGATCTGCAGGCCAGGCGCCTGCAGCAATGGCTTGGGCCTTGCCCCCTTGTACCCAGGCACCGTCGATGAGACGTCGGGGAGACGCAATATCGGCTCCTGGATGTGAGGCCTGAACGATGTGGATTTCAAGTCTCGACAGGTCATAGACGCTCGCTGCGTCGAAAAGCAGGTCCTGCAGATGACGTAGCAGGATCAGAGTCAGTCGAAAATACACAAAGGCAAAGCATAGATACATACAAAGACGATGAGTCCCCATTCAAAGTACGCGTAGTGAGAGTACGCGCCTGGAATGCGAAGAACATTGTGACGGTAGAAAAAGAACCCCATGAATGGAGTACAGGCGAAGAAGGAGAAGGCAGCAAGGCGCCGCATACGCTTTGCTCTCTGTGCTAGAGGCTCCCTACTGTCAGCGTGAGTCAGACTGCCACTGGTAATGAACATCCAGAAGGGAGTGAGACCGAGGTATAAGAACATGGCAATGTCATGAAAATGGTGGTCGTCTGTGCTGGTCACATATACCCAGCCTCCGCATGCGAGCGTACGGAGCACGCCCACAAAAAGCAGAAAGGGAGTTTTCAAGGACGTCGCAGGAGCCGAGAGCGAAACGAGCAACGCAGACAAAAAGACAAGAGCGAAGCGTGGACCAGCCATCAATGCTATACCAATTTGGAAGACGTTACGTTCCGGATACCAATCGCCGATTGTTGCTGACACTGAAGGCCACCACTCTTGTGGATACTGGGCCACATGATTCTTGACCACTTTTTCGTAGTGCAGACACAGAGCTGTGACCAGGGCTGTGAAGAAGGCCAAGAGACCCAGCACTGTATGAACGTGCGATATGATGCCGCCCGAGATCACAATCAACGGCGGTGGCACTTTCGCAATATCTGACGGCATGATGGAGCCACCAATCACTCAAGCGAGCCAGGAACAATTGAATGGGGCGGGAACATGTCAGAAAATGGAAGCTGCACACAGGGATCGGAAATCGGGCAAAGGCGTTAGCCGTCAGCCGTCAGCCGCCAGTCCGCAAAGCTATGCGCCACGCGCTACTCTACATACAGCATGGGCCAGCCTTTACTCATGTTGAGCTGGTGTCACCTGCTCGGAGCCTTGACTGCAATTCGACCTAGTCTTCAGTATTGACCAAACGGCCCAATGAGCGAAAACTTACAAGTGAGACAAAAGTGCGCTACACACAATGGCCCTGTTTGTGAGAACCGTCGCGTCTTCGTATTTCGTGTCGTAGCGCCGCGCCGTGTTACTTTTGGATTCCGCTGTTTTGTATATAAATCAGTAGTCCGAAATACAAAGGAGTGCATAAAGTTTGCATACGAATGTGTCAAACAGTCGGCGTTGTTCAACACTCGACTGCCAGCTTGCCAAAATCTTCACCGAGCTGAGATTCTTTCGCACCCTGACGCTGGCTTCGATGGCTCACAAGGGCCCTTCCCGTCGCCACGGTCACGCTCAGACGCCGACCTACTCCCGACCCAGCCTTGTCCACAACTTTTTCCGGATTCAGACAGTCGGAGGCATCTGAGTCCGCCCTCTCTTGCCTTTGATCATCCCCATCATCATCTCCCATATACCCTCAGCATCAGTCGGGCCCCTTACCTTCCTGGACACCTGCTACCGCCCTACACCTCTCGTGCCACTCCTGCCATCTCCATTACAATGTTGGCCTATCCGAAGCAATATGCCGAGCAAAGGTCGCCCTCGCCTTCAGCACTCCCGAGCAAGACTAAGGTCAAGAAAGACAAGATCAAGCTCGTTTCCAAAGCGAGCCTCGCTCTGTTCGACCCGCGTCTAGCCATGGGCATTGATACCACACAGCAATGGAACTACTCTTCAGCAAATGCTTACCATGAGCGACACTCTTTCGAAGACGATCAGCGCGCCTTGTCTTACGACTCCAACGGCTACACATGGAGGCCCATTCCCCCGCATGAGCTCGAGGTCTCTGCTTCCGAAAACAACCACAGCCTGCGTCAAGCTTCGATGGACGACGGAAACTATCAGATTACACGACAGCTTTCGGCCTCCTCCATCGATTATGCAGATCAGTCTTCTCGCCGGCGTCTCCTTTCTCGCAAGACCAACGCTTCGCCATCTGGTCGATCTGAGGACGGCGCTGCTGCTCATTCATCAAGCTATTCGCCACAACACTGTATTCCAGCCAGTGGCTCTGCATCATCCACGTCCTCATCTTCGTCTCTATCTCGTTTCTTTGCCTGGAAGAAGAAAGACAAGTTGCCTAGCCCCTCGCACGTGACAAAATCCTCCTCAGATGTCTTCGAGTTCTCTGCTCAAAGCGCGCCGCCGTCCGTGACTTCGTTCGATCGCAGTCAGGATCTCATGCAGAGGCGACGCAAAGATTCAGACAGTCATAGTGTCGATAGTACACCATCGTCCCTGCCCACAAGCCCTGTACGCACTCCCACACGCGCCCCTTTGACGACAAGTCCATCCCGCACCTCTCCTCTGGGCAACAAGAAAAGCTTGCCAGCTCTGAAGCAGATGCGGGAATTTCAGCCTCAAGCTTCAATCCGCTTTCACGACAGGACAAAGTTCAGATATGCATCTGATGCGCCCCCGTCATTGCCACCGTTCCCTACTTTCGAAGCACCGTCTCCCATCATCCCTCTCGAATACTCGTGGAGCATCAAAACAGGAACAAACAGAGACAGCCCGAAGCCAGCAAACGTTCGACCAGTCAGCCGGTTTGTGTCGAGTACAGGACGTGGGGTGCCCAGTCTCGGCGTCGATCCTCAAGGCGGCTACGACTCGCGCAAATCTGTGATCACTATGCGCAATGATCGCACGATTGTGTTTGACGAGAGTAAGAGCAAGGCAGTACGACGAGCGAGGAGTGCGGAGAAGCGCATGTCCATGGCTCAGAAAGTTGTCGATGGTGTCTTGCCACGCAATCACGGACGTGAAGAACCAGAGATGCGATCCGAGCGCTCTGGCATGCAAGTCAAGACTCATCGGCGTAGAAGTCGTAGCGTGGATGGTCATGCCGCTTTTCCAGCCAGCGTTCCTTCTGCACCCAGTTCTAGCACTCACAGCGACTCTGTGTTCCCCGCGTTCATGCGACACGCGCCTCAAGCAGCACCAAGATCTGCCAGCCCATCCTCGCCGTTCCGTGCCGAAGTTGACTCGACTAAGAGGGCCTCTCCTTCCCCGCAGCGTGTCCCCCTTACTCAACGGAAAGCCTCAGGCGAAACGCACCAGGTCAGGCGGGTGAATGTGTCTGGTCAGCGTGCTCGAGCCGTTGGCGTGGCCAGCCCACTTCTGATCGCCAAAAGTCCAAGAATGGGAGCCGGTCCACCGGCTATGCCTCTGCCTGTCGTCAACGTCATGCCTCCAACCCCTGATCTCGGTCTTGACGATGATTTCCACGCGCCAAACCAGCCGTTACCCGAAGCAGGTGAAAGACAGGAACCCCTGGATCGACACAATCAGGAAAAAGTTAGATTAGACCGAGAGAAGCTGGAGCAGCAAAAGCTGGAGCAGCAGAAGCTGGAGCAGCGGAAGTTGGAGCAGCAGAAGTTGGAGCAGCAGAAGCTGGAGCAGCAGAAGCTGGAGCAGCAGAAGCTGGAGCAGCAGAAGCTGGAGCAGCAGAAGCTGGAGCAGCAGAAGCTGGAGCAACAGAAGCTGGAGCAGCAAAAATTGGAGCAACAGAAGCTGGAACAGCAGAAGCTAGAGCAGCAAAGATTGATGCAAGAAAAGCTGAAGCAAGAGAAGCTGGAACAAGAAAAGCTGAAGCAACAAAACTTGGAGCTGCAAAAGCAGCAGAAGATGGTACACCAGCGCCAAGAACAAGAGTACAAGCCTGCTCAGGATGCTTCTGCGAAGAGAGGCGGGTCCTCTCCGTTTAGTACCGCCCCACTATCTCCCGTCAAAAAGGTTCCTGCACTCCAGCACCCCGCGCTGGTAAAGCCCCCCTCACCAAAGAAAGTCTTGAGTGCAGTTCCATCTCGATTGGTGGCTGCTCCGGCAAGTCCCGAAAGTGTCTACTCGCCCTGCTCGGTGTATTCGCCTGACGTTGCCAACGGGCGCTTCTCGCCGGCTTACGCTGGCGTCATGCCGGTCAAAGAGGAGATTGAGACCATGTCGGAAGCGGTCAGCGATGCTGAACTCGAGAACATCCGTCTGCCTCGCACGGAAAGTATGACCAGCGAGCTATCTGACATCAGTAGCAGTGGCAGTAGTTCGTCGGGCGCCTTTGCGTTCTCGCGCTCCATGTCCAATTCTTCCATGGTCAGCGGGGGCACTTACAGCTCGGCTTCGAGCGTGGTATCGGAAAGCCCCGACTGTCACATGCGAAAGCTGTCGAGCCTGAACTCGCTCAACTTTTCGCCATCTGACATGCCCAGCTCATCCTCCCTTGCGTCCACTGCAGCAACGCGGGCTAGCGTTCTTGACTTTGGCGTCAAAGATATCGCGCCTTCTCCAAGCACCGAATATTCCAAGGTGATGCAGCACAAGCTCAAGACTCCCTTCGAACTGCAGCCTTCCGCGAACCGCAGACCCTCCCTCGTCGATGACAGCGACTGCAAGACTCCTACGCTCGCCTCATTCCGCGAACTATCTCCGCAGGAGAAGGCAACAGAAGTCACCTCAAGCGGTCGGAAGCTTGGTCTCGACATGGACCTTGGTGATCTTGCGCTCGAGCTTGGTCTTGGGCGATTGAGTCAGATTGGTCTCGGCCATCTCAAATGCGTGCAAGAGCTCAAGGAGGTCGAGAGACCGCAGCCGCGACGCAAAGACTTTCCCACCAAGCCACCCAAATCATCCGCGCGCGCCCTGGTACGCGCTCCCGCTGTGAACGAGATCGCACTGTCTGCTGCTATCGCTCCACTGCCTAACTCGATCGCAGGTCGAGCGCCACAGACTCCCCCACGCCACGTGTCCAAAGGTTCAATCGCCACAAGTGACATTGCTGATCTCGGCAGTGCTTCCAAAGTCTCTGCGAAGGGCGTTCCCAAAGCACCGGGAGGCGTGGGTCTGGGACTGAACTTTGCCGAGTCGCCTTCCCCCACCAAACCAAGATACCCGCGTCGACCAATCGCCACTGTCGAACAGGAAGGCGACTGGTTTGGCGTTGCTATGTAATTTTGCTGGCCCTGCAACCTGCATGCGGCCGGCTCATTCGTCACTACACTTTCTCGTCTGTATCCTATCGTTGATGGGTCATTGAGTCATCCAGCATTCTTGTTACTTCTCGAACGATTGAGTGAGCGTCGGGAAGGCTATGTCATTCGGAAACGCGTCGTGTAGAGATGGAATCGGGAACAAGTCAAACGTTGGAAATTGGAATGTGTTGTTCTCGTGAGACCTGTTCTGCTCCTTCATCACCACTGCATAGCAGACATCACGCCATGCCGCAGCCAAGATACGAGTTCGACGAGGGCGAGGAAGACGATCTGGATCACAGCTACTCGCGTGGTGAATCATCGTCCTCTCGTTTGACGCCGTCGGCAGATCGTTCGGTGTCCCGGTCTCGCACCACCGCGTATCGAGCCGGTGTAGACGACACAAATGATACTTCTTACACGCTCGGCGGCGGTGGCAATGACGCTTATGGAGAAGGAAGCTACTCAAAACATCCACTCAGATCGGATGAGCCCGACTTGGACGCCCTCTTGATGGCCTCCGACGTTTCTCTCGGGAACGGCTCTGACTCATCAATCAGCGCAATGTCGCCCTTTGAGCAAATGTCGCTGTTCTGGACAACGCAGAAAGCTGCACCCGAGCTACTGCCGTTTCCTACAACAGCGTTTAATACTTTACTTCACCAAATGGAGCAGCAGCAGTCCATTCTCGACTCGCTCCTTTCCAGCACAAATGCAGTAGATCCATTGGCGCTCAATCCGGACGACCCAGACGCCGAGCCGACAGCACCAATAGACGACAACGAAGATGAGTACCTACGGCTCAATCTTGTCCAAGTGGATTTGGAGAGGACAAAGTGGCTGCTGAAGCATACGCTACGGACTAGGATGGACCTGCTCCAGAAACACGCCAGCTACATCGTCGCACACTCACAAGAGATTGCCAAACTCACACAGACTGAGCAGACCTTTGTTCAACAGTAAGTTCATCTCCGAGGTACACATTTGATCTACTTTGTACTCATATGTGGCAATCGCAGATACTGGTCGATCAAAGCAGAACACTTCAAAAGCTCGGTGCTTGCTTTCCTTCCCGACCAACTGGGCAATCTAGACAACCCAGAGACTTCAAATGAGAAAGGCAGCTCCAACATGGGTATGTTCGCTTCTCACCGCCCACCTCGTATCGCTATTACTGACGTTACCGAGTCATGTCAAATCAACAGTGCCAGAACCAGACTTGGACTCTCCCGTTTTTGTAAGATGCTTGGAAGACTGTGGGCCAGTCAAACTTCCAGAGTAAGTTCCGAGCCTACTTGACGTACACAGTGGTTTTGCTCACACTAGACCCAACAGTTCGGAGACCGCGAGCTTGACGAAAGATTCAGTGCACTTCTTGCGCTACCGGTCAATACGGCATCTCGTCTATGACTGGCGCGTCGTTCTCATCTAAACCATGCACATCCTGAAACGAAAAGATCGATGTACAACGGAGCTGAAAGCATACATTCTTCCTTGTGTGAAATGTGGAAAGGGTGAGCCGATACAGGGGGACGCTTACTGCGTCTTCTTGGTGTCTTCTTCATCTTCGCCTTCCTCGCGCACGTCCTCTACGGCTCCAGGACCCCAAAGAGCTTTGATGAGAATGCGCCACATGAGGTAGTACCAAAAGAGATTGAGGAGAAGGAGGAGGAAGAGAGGAGCAAAGATCTGGTACTTCATCCAAGGCACAAGCCACCAGCCGTGTTCAGGCTGCCAGAAGCGTGTGTAAGCTGGGATCTTGTCGAACTCGAACCAGACAGACCAAAGCGTGACGGCGGACAAGTAGATGCGGAAGTAAGTCCAGATGACCATGAAGATGGCGAAAATAATGTTGGTGATGGTGTCGAGGCCGAGGTAGTTGAGCGCTTTAGACAGTCCGAGCCAAGTGTCAGGAATGTCCATGCATACAAAGACAGTGGTTCCGATCATGGTCAGATTGATCAGATAAGACCAGCCAATGAGCCACAAGGTGACGAGATGGTGCGCAACCAGCTCGTAGTAGTCCTTTCGAGGCTTTTCCAGACGCAGAAGCATAACGAGTGCCTGCTGGAGCCAGAAAGAGAATTGAAGCAGGTAATACGCTTTGAGCTCAGAGCGCATCTGCCAGAAGGGGTACTTGAGCCAGAGATGTTCCAGATTGTACCACCAATTATCCTGGAAGCTCATGACGTAAAGACCCATGGCAGCGGCGCAGCCCCAGTAAAGGACTGCGTAGCCTTGCTCGGTGAATCGCGCCTGCTTGATCTCAGACTTGATGCCCCACCATCTGGCAAAGGGCTTGAAGAGATAGAGCGTAGTGGACTGACGAAGGAACGAAAAGACGATGACGTAGAAGACGAGGAAGAGAAGGTCGTTGTAGCCCTTTTGATAGCGAGCTTCGTGGCTATCTACCGATCGTGGAATAATGTTTTGCAGGAATCGCTGAACCCCATCCTTGGGCGGCATCGAATCGAGAATGACCTGAGACTGAGGAATGCGATGCGAGAGGGTCAGGAACGGCGCAATCGGGTTGTTTTCATGAGTTCCGATGAAGAAGTTCCAGTTGAAGTAGGCAAGCAAAAAGAGCATTGCAAGCTTGAAGGACGAAGCTGGCGCAGTCATCCATCGGAAAGTGAACATGTCGGAGACGAGACCGCGGGAGCGATACAGGTCTTCCTCGTCGCGCTTGGCCTTCATAGAGGCAGCCAAGGGATCCTTCGTTGCAGATGAGAGCACGGATGCCTCAGAGTCGCGCTCTTGCTGAGCGATGCGATCGGCGACGGCGGGGTCCGAGGTCTCATCCTGCGAGTTGGCGTTTTGGGGGACGGCCGAGATGGCTTCGGAGAAAGACGGAGCACGGGTCCTGGTGGCAGGCCTGGTCGGCGGAGGAGCGGTAGTCGACGACATCGTACGGCAGCGAACCCTGAGTTGGGCGAGCAGCTATAGCTACTAGTGGTGAAGAGAAAAGCAGCATGTCACGAAATCTTCTGTGTTTTTTTGACGCGTGAGATTCTTACCGGCCCGGCCAAGCGTGCAAGCGCTAATCATCCATGCAGCTTGCAGTCACGTCAATTGGATGACAGTCACAGACTCACAGTCACAGAAACTCGGATCAATCACGCGAATCACGAATCACAACGACCCGGTTTGTTAGGTCGCCTTTTTCAAAACGTGAAAAGCGAAAATTGAAAAGCGAAGGCTAGGTCCGCGCATTTGCTGGCAGATCATCTGTCCGTGTTGTTCAACGACACTGCAGATCATAGCGCAGATCTGCATTAGAAATTTTGAGGGTCCCTTCGGCCCTTCGGCGCAAATTGTATTTCGACCTGGGCGCTTGCATTTACAAAAGTAATGGTTGTCGGGCTGTTTAGGCGTGTCTCCTTGCTTGAGCCGGCGCACCCAAGAGACCATGGCACAGCCGTTAATCCGCTTCTTGTCCTCCAACACCATCACAAGATGAGGCCGTCTCGTGCTCTCCTTTTCGCACTGGCGGTAGCAGCAGTGTCGGCATCCCAGCATGCGCTACAGAATCACGCTCGTCCGCTGGCAGCGCGTCAGATCCTAGGATTTGGAGACGATGGCGAGTCGTCCACTAGCGCCAGAAATGCCAATACAGCCACGGCTACTGCTACCGCTTCAGCTGACAACGGTGCTGCTGCGGCTTCTTCTTCTGCTGCGGCTGCCTCTGCGTCCGCTGCTTCCGCCGCTTCTGCAGCTTTGGCTTCAGCATCCCGAGCGGCTGCTTCTGCATCCGCCTCAGCCGCTGCCGCTGCATCATCAGCTGCTGCTTCCGAATCGGCAGCGGAAGCGTCTGCCTCTGCCGCAGCAAGTCGTTCCGCTGCCGCTGCAGCCTCATCATCCTCAGCTCGGGCCTCGACGACTAGAGCGTCCGTATCTGCGTCTCTCAGTACAGACGCGGCGGGTATTACCATCACCCAGTACGCGACTGTGCAAGCGACTGACTCTGCGGAAACTACAACAGCGCTACCCACTGCTTCGTCAGCTGCTGCTACTAGCAGTTCTTCCAGTAGCTCGCACACCGGGCTCATCATCGGCGTCTCTGTGGCTGGAGGAGTGGTCCTCATTGCTGCTGCCATATTCCTCTTTATCAAATTTGGACCTAAACGCAACAATTACGAGGACGGCGATGCAGACATCAAGTGGCCAGAACTGAAGACTGATCCGGACTCCAATGTTATGCAACCGCTTCCTGCTCGAAGGACAGGCGGTGCCGGCTTTGACATGGGCGACGAATCGGACAACGAAGGTCAGGATGGTCTGGAAAAGGGCAGGGAAAGCTTCTCAGGCTCGACAACTGGTCTGGCGAACACTGCCGGCGGTGCATATGGCGTTGCTGATTATCCTCCTACTGCTGACCAAGGTTATCCGATGCATCACCATTCGGACAGCCTGAACCAGCCATATGCCATGCACCATCAGTCTATGGACGGACAGTACTACGATCAAAACATGGTCTACGGCCAGCACCATCAATACCCCATGCACATGCAACAGAACGCAGCATACTCTGATTACGGCACCGATCCTTACTCGCATGCTGGCATGCACGAGCAACATCCAAGCGCCGCTCATTATCAGCACAACTACTCGTAGTCTTTACATTACGATCTCCCCGGGAATTTCCCTACTATACCTTCGCTTTACACTAGCACTCTCTCCGCACTCTCCACTTCCTTCGACACGCTCCCTGAAACTCTCTCTTTGTTTTTTTTTGGTCCGTCTTTGTCTCTCACTCACGAAGCAATTCAGACCAGATCCAACTCGTACTTGCATGACTCCGATCGACGACGTTCTTACGATTGAAATTGAACTAAACGCTGCTCCTGGAGCTATCTAGCGAGCATCGAGCTAAACATGAGCGTGTGAGGCCGTCGCGACCAGGGAACGATACGTTGCATGATAAAGCATCATGGTGAGTCTGCATCTGTGCAAGCGTGTCTATCTGCGTAGGCATTTTGCGTGAGCGGGTGGATTCTAATCCGTACGCGACTTTGCCAAGATCGGGAAAATTTTGGAAAATCCTGTGGATTCATCGGATCACGGTTTATAACGCATTCACACACAATTTGCACAACGCGATTTTTTCGGTTGTGTCGATTTTTGACACTAAGAATGTAAGATCCCAGGATATTCCTGCCACGCACCGACGCACGTACGGCGGACGCCCACGGTCCACGGACTAGGGACTACGGACCCGAAGAAAAAGTTGCAGAGACTGAGCCACAGGCCACAGCTCCACACGAACAACACAAACACGCTCGTGACGCTCAGGGCCGCCTCGATCTCACTGGGCTTAGTCTCACACTAATATGGTGACGGCTCCTAGGATGATCCAGCCTGGTTTGTTGATAGCTGGAGCATTCAGGGCACAACGCTTAGCTTCGCCAGCAGGATCAAGAGCCTTTGCCGGTGCTAGCACCTCATTGCGTACGTTAGGGAGGACCGTTTCCCAGCCGGCACATGTCCCAGTTCGCTCGCAGATTCCAGCGCTTACTCTTGCGGCTCGTAGAACACTGCATAGCTCAACTCTTCGTTCGTCCACCGTTGCGACAGCAGGACGTTCACAACAAACGAAGGTCGAAGAAGAAGCCCAAGACGAAGAGGGACCGGATCCTGACCAACCACCACCCAAAGCATCGCTCAAAGACCGCCTCAAGTTTCTTACCAAGCGATACGGCTGGTGGGCGCTGGGTGTGTATATGGCCGCCAGTGCTGTAGATCTGTCCCTCACTTTCGCCGCAGTTCATTTATTGGGCGCCGAGCACATCAAAGGCCTGGAAGGCCGTGTCCGTGCGAAGCTCGGAATGGAACCTCGCAAAGACGATGAAGAGAGCAACGACACAGCTTCGCCCGCATCAACGCAAGCCGCAACCCAGAGCAAAGGCCGTTTAGCTAGCTCCGTCGGCGACGGGAACTTCTGGACAGAAGCAGTTTTGGCCTACACGATCCATAAGACTTTGCTGCTGCCGCTGCGAGTGGCTTTCACAGCCGCAGTAACGCCAAGCTTTGTCAAGTGGCTCGTCAAGATAGGCTGGGCAAGGGCGAATCACCAAGTAAGAGCTCAGGTTGCTGCCAAAGCGGCACAGAAAGCTGCCGCTAAGACGGCAGCCAAGTAAAGTGACCCCGTTGCCATGATTGGCATTGAATACTCCCACACCGCTCTATCTCATATTGCAAACCTCCTCATTGAATCAACGATTGATCAGCACTACGAGTGTCGAACGAGTAATGGTCAAGTTTGTTTCACAATTGCTAACGGCGAAGGGCAACGAGAAGTGGAGTTCTAGTAAAGACAGTAAGGATCGAAAGTGAAGGGATAAACAACGAAGAGAACGCAGACAGTGCGCCCACTCGCCTTGCTCAGTGACGGCGTACAACCTTCATGAAACGAGAGGTGGCCCTTTTCGTGAGGCCGGAGGATTGCTGGGGCTGACCAGCTTCATCGGCGAGCAGAAGGTCTCGAGCTTTCGCAGCGGGTGATTCATCGTCTTTCGTAGCAGAGGCGGAATCCAGATCACCCACCGCCTGGCTAATGCTATCATTGATGGCGCCACTGAGGTACGAGCCGTTTGATATCGTACCTGTCGAGTTGGAAGATGTCGAGATAGTGCCGGTTCCCGAGGAGTCAACAGTGTAGCTTGCGAGTGAGTTGTCCAGCATCGCCTTGAGACCTGCATCGAACACGGCCACTTGCGCCGCCGAGAGCTGCATCCTGTGCACGAGTGCGACAAACTCACACGTCTTGAACTCGAATTTGGACACGCTGTTTGCAGGGCAAGTGTCGCAGTCTTCGGTAGATTTTGACGAAGAAGACCCAGCGTCACCTGACGTGATAGCAGGGGCAGAATCAGAAGAGGAGGAAGAAGACGACACTGAAACGCCGGCTCCTCCGCTAGTAACACCGATTCGGGTCCTGGGTGTATCTTTCGAGAGTGTAGAGGTGTCAGGGGTCTCACTATCAGCTGGTGCTGGAGAAAGACCACTTGCAGAAACGCCACCGGACGGAGGAGGTACGCCTGTGTTGTTACCAGCGCTGCCTACGCTTGAAGCTGCAGAGTCAGTCACACTACCTCCACCGCTTGTGATGCTGGCAGGTGCAGTCGAAGGCGAAGAACTTCCAGAGCTGGAAGCAGGAATGGATCCACCACCCGAAGTGATTGCAGGTGCACCACCTGACGTGATCGCAGGCGCTCCACCAGAAGTAATTGCAGGAGGAGTAGTACTTGACGTCGCGTTATTGGACGCCGGCACAAACACATGCACAAGATCAGCATAGGGCACCGGAGGGCCGCACATGGAACTGTCGTTGTCCTTTGGCGGAGATTGCGCAGCATTGTCGCCACACGAAGCTCCGCCTTCACCACTGCTGCAGTCGTCCGATTTTCCGTGATGGGCGTGCTTCTCGTATCCACCCGCGGCGGGTACGGGCGAACCGGAATCCGGACTTGTTGGCGGCGTGCGGTACTCTGGAACATCCACAGCCCACGTCGGGGGCGCAGCTTCCTTGTGGTGGTGATGCTTGTGCTTGTGAGGATGCTCCGGTGGCGAATCCGTGCCTGTGACCGTTGAGCCTGACCCGGAAGGAGACCCGTTGTCAGTAGGCACGGGTACGTGGACATCTTCAACTGGCTTGGGCTGGTCCTTGTCTTCATCGCAGTCTTTGTCAGACGGCTGAAGAGCGCTCTCGTCTACGCCACTGCCACTCCCGCCGTTGTTGTCGTTGCCAGAAGGAATAGGTGCCGGAACGTCTTGAGGCTGCGAGGAGGTAGTTGTGTCGCCAGAGCCCTGAGAGTCTGACGAGTAGCTGTCGTCTCCGGTGGGCTGAGGCGGCTGCTGTGAGTCTCCGATCGGCGAAGTGGGGAATGCTGATCCACCCGGACCCGAAGGAGGCGGGGGCGGAACTGAGAGGCCTTTGTCACCACCATATCCGGAAGCGCCACCGCGAGGAGTCTGCTCTGAAGGAGAGCCAGTAGGAGGCGGCGGAATCGGCGTGGAGGGGACAAGGCTCCAGCCGTCAGCTCCTTTCTGCAGTTCCTCGCAGCAAGGAGGCGGGCCATTGCCCGTTTGCGGAGAGGAACTTGGAGGGGCGTTGGGGTTAGCAGGCTGCGAGTGGTCACCGCTGCTCACGGGAGTGGAGTTGCCGCCATAACCTCCGCTTGCGCCATCTGTGCCCTCGTTGCCGTAGCCAATCGCGCCATTGCCTTCAGGGGCGGGAACAGGCGAACCAGCGCTACCGCTGTCAGGCTGGTTGCCATTAGCGTAGCTCTCAGCAGGTTGACTCTGCGAAGGTTCTCGGCGTTGCCAAGGTGTACCTGCGCCGTAGCTTCGCGACTTGAGCTCGTCAGGGCAAGCTTTCACGTAGACCGTGGTATCGCCATTCGGGTACCGGCATTGCACTTTGCCATCGCCCAGCACGGACTGAACCGTTTCGCTGCTGTTCCAAAAAATTGCTTCAGCGATATGATTCAGGTTCCCAAAGGGGCACAGTAGAACTTACCCTCCTGTAGACGTGGCGTTGGAAGCGGCGAAAAGCAAGGCTAGGACGACAAACGACTGAAGAGCCGCTCTGCGTGTCGGGATCTTGGCCATACTGACTGCCTAAAGAATTCAATGTGAGAGAAAAAAAAACGAGTGTCGATGCGAGAGACAGGCAGCTGGGGCAGGATAGAGGAGAGAGGCACTGAGCGGGACTGGCAACATATATACTGCGACAGGATTCTTTTATTAGGATAGGGGGACCCGCCAGCACAGCTGCGATATGAAGGTGCCACGGCAACAGCAGCTGGGGACCGATCTTCATCACGCAGGAGCGGAGATGGAGTTCCGTTGCAGTCGCCTTCATGGGCACGCCCTTGACTGCTAGCTTGATCTTCACGACACAGGTCGGTCCGGAGTGGGTGAGAACTCACACTCGTAAGTGCGAGCTGCACCGATCGTACGTCAAGAGAACCGAGCTCGCATGCAGAACCTATTCGAGCAGGTCAGCACACGGATGGCGACGCGGCACAAACCATTCCACACGGACCCTTTCATCTCACGTCACGTTTGCTGCGCCGCCGCAGTACTCAGTGACGCTCTGCCCACCAAAGGTCCTACCGTCAACCCACAGCTCGCCCCCCCATATGCATAAAAGTGGGTCCTACCATCCCAAAATCTCATTTCACCAGTTTTGCGATCGATCGACAGCCTCCCACTAATACCAACAAAACGCCCAATCTCTGCCAAGCGTCATCTTCTCGACGAACTTCGTCGATCTCGTCAATGGATATAGAATGTGCGACACAGATTGCCATTTTTGGGTGGGTGGTTCGATATGTGTGTGGGGAGAATGCAGTATACACATGAGAAGCGAGAGTATATGAGATGAGGGCGCAGAACAAATCAAAAGAGCAGGGAGGTCGAGCTGTGCAATGCTGATTGATTTCGCGATGGTGTACAAGTGAAGAGAGATAGCTGAAGGGGCTGCATTTACTTCTTGGAGTTGGCAGCCTCCTCTTCCTTCTTGGCGATGCGGGCCTTGACCTTGCCGGCGAAGCGGTGGGTTCCACGGGCTTTGCGCAAAGTCTCGTAAGCGTTGAAGTCCTTCTCTTCCGAGGTGATGGCACGGGGCTTCTCGACCTCGAACGAGGCGGGAAGGGGCAGAGCAGTCTGTGCGTCGCGGGCGGCGGTGACGTTGGTGAGGTCGACCTTCTTGTTGGCGTTCTTCTTGCTCTTGCGGGGGATGACGACGAGGCGGGCCTGGTAAGCCTTGATACGCTCAATGTTCAGCTTGAGCGACTCCTCGGAGCGGTTGCGTCGGCGGTGGTCGACGGGAATGCCGACAGAGCGGGCGTGCTTGCGGCCAAGACCAGCAGCCTTGATCTCCTCGTGAGTGAAACCCTTGCCGGAGCGCACCTTGGTGTTGTAGCGCAGGGTAGGGCATCGAACGGCAGGGCGGAGAACCTGGGTGGGTCGGAGACCGAGGCGTGCTGCCTTGGCCTCTCGCGCAGTGCGTCTGCGCTTCTTAGCACCGGGCTGGTCAAACCAGACCTTGACCCGTCGCTGCCAATCCTTGCGGAAATGGTTGTTGTGTAGAATGTTGTTGTGCTTGACGGCCATCTTTTGGTGGTTGTGCAAAAAGAGAACAGGTCAGTTTGATGAGATCTGAGACAGACACAAGCGCGGCAACCAGTCGTGAGGGATGGGAGAATTTGAAGCTGATCAAAAGACTATGCTATGATGCTGCTGTTGAGCACCAGCTATGATTGTCGACTTGGCTGGACGGTTCTGAAGGTACAGCAGGCCACGTTCTGACTGCTCGGACAAGGTTTGTTGTGGGTGTACTGAAGCTGGCTGGGCGATAATCCACTGACACGGACTGGTTGCGCGCTACAGAACTGCAAACGTACCTTGACTTATGGGAGCTCGAGGTGGTCGATGGAGTTCAACAGTACGAACGAGGCAACATTCGAGGCCGTACACCTCAGATTCGAATTTGGCCGTCACATATTTTTTGCAGTTCTGCACGTGATCTTGTTTTGGTGGTCAACGGGATCACGTGGTAGAGATCGTTACACTCTAACATGGCTCCAAAGAATATATGTTAGGGCGGTACAGGGTTGAATCGGTGAATCGTGAATCGGCCGCTAAAAGGGCCGATGGATTGCAAGTCGGGAAGAATTGCCCGAAACGAGGTGAGCACGTTTCTCGCACAAAAGCTTCTCACTTCTCCTTCGATCCTTCAACCGACCTACATCGCAGAACTGGGACACAATGGTCAAGCAAGTGGAACTCGAAGTCGATACCATCCTGTTTGACATGGATGGTACTCTGATCGACTCAACACCAGCAGTGAACGCAACATGGGCAGCGTTTGCAAAGCAGTACAATTTGGATCTGGACCATGTTATGAAGACGTGCCATGGCTACCGCACTGTCGAAAATCTACGCCGATTCGTACCTTCAATTACGGACGAGCAGCTGCCGGGGGAAGTCGAACGCTTTGAGTCCAACATTCTTGTCGTGGCGCGGCAGAATGAAGCGGCGGGCATGGCTGGTTCGATTGTAGCCATGCCGGGAGCACGCGAGCTGCTTACACAGATCAACTCAACGCGGCCAGAGACGGCCAAGCAGCAGGGGAACCACGGCTGGGCGATTGTCACGTCTGCCACGAAAGCCTATGCCCAACAGGGCTTTGCTACTGCCGGCGTTGCAGACCCGCCAGCCATCTTTGTCACATCCGACCTGTGCACACGTGGCAAACCAGACCCACAACCCTATCTGCTTGGCGCCAAGTTGAGCAACAAGGACATCTCGCGCTGTCTTGTCGTTGAAGACGCCCCACCCGGCGTACGCGCCGGTAAAAGCGCAGGTGCCTACACCCTCGCCCTAAGAACTACCCACGCCGGCGAAATCCTCCGCCAAGAGAACCCAGACTACATCGTCCCAGATCTGCGCAGCGTCCGCGCTGCCTGGAACCCAAACGGCTCCTCCCTCATCCTCACCATCCAGGCCGAAGACCCATCCGAAGCCACCGGAATCTCCCCCCTTGCCCACCTCATCCAGCAGCAAAACGATCCTTTCTCCACCAGCAACGCAAAATAGAACACTCATACACACATGCACGAGCAACAGTTACAAGAAACTTGATTTCTGACTATTCCCAAAGATGCAGAATGTGTGTGTGGTGAAGGACTCTTTTCTATGATTGTATGTACAGGAGGAGTGGAGTGATGATGTTATTGGAATGATTTAACCGGAAGAGGCTCGGTCGTAGTGCTCGATAGACTGGGCTGTGCCCTTCTTTGCGGCAGCGGAGGGCTCGACAACGTCGCTGGGGCACATGTCGTCGTAGAAGGTCATTCCAGACTTGGTGGGCTTGATGATGCCAGCGCGGACGACCCAGTCACCGAAGCTCTCGCCAACGATGCGGTTTTGAGCGTACTGAGGCACCATCTTGTTCATCAAGGCCAGGATCTCGGCCTCATCGACAGACTCGCGGAAGATCTTGGACAGACGGGTACCGTTATGCGAGCCACCGAGGGTCATGACGTACTGACCGGGTGCCTTGCCGACGAAGCCAACCTCGGCCATCCAAGGTCGCGAACAGCCGTTGGCACAGCCTGACATTCGGAACACAGTGTCGCTACTAGCCAGCCCAACTGCCGTAAAGATCTGCTCGACCTTGTCCATGAGCAAGGGCAAGTATCGCTCTGACTCGGCCATGGCCAGACCGCAAGTAGGGAAGGCAACGCAGGCACTGGCGCTCAGCTTGACGCCCGAGTGTTCCCAGTTGTTCATCTTGTACTTGCGAAGATGCGCGTCAATCGTCGCCTTGTCCTCGGGCGCAATGTCTGAGACGATAATGTGTTGGTTGGGTGTCATGCGGAAGGCTCCCTTGTGGATCTTGCACAGCTCGCGAAGACCTGTGCGGAAAGGAAGACCAGGCTCGTCCTTGACTCGACCATTCTCGAGCCACAACGTGCAGTGGTAGTTGCCCTTGTAGTCCTGCGTCCAGCCGTACTGGTCCGTATTGGTGTCAAACTTGTACGGCTTGGCGTCGGCAAGCTTGTAGCCGAGACGTTTCTCGACTTCAGCCTTGAAGTTGTCAGCGCCACCCCAGATCTTGTCGATCGTGTACTTTAGACGAGCCTGTTTGCGGTTGGCGCGGTTACCGGTATCACGTTGGATGAGCATGACCGTCTGACAAGCATCCAGAGTCTGTTCGGGTGTCACAAAGCCGATTACATCACCGAGACGAGGGTAAGTAGCCTTCATCGAGTGCGTGACACCCATACCACCACCAACGGACAAGTTGAAACCAGCCAGGCGGTTCGTCTTGGGGTCAGCGATAGCAATGAGACCGATGTCGTGTGCGAAACAGTCGGTATCGTTGCGCGGTGGCACAGCGATCGCAATCTTGAACTTTCGCGGCAGATAGTAAGGCCCGTACAGGGGCTCGTAGTCCTGCAGCACACCTCCGATGAGGAGTTGCTTGGTGCTGTCAGTCTTCTTGTCCAGCCAGATCTCGTGATAAGCATTCATGCGTGGCAAGAGGTGCTCAGAGATGGACTTGGAGAATTCAAAGACATCCTCGTGCAGCTCGGTCAAACTAGGGTTGGGCGAGCACATGACGTTTCGGTTGACGTCACCGCAGGCGGCGATGGTGTCGAGCATCGACTTGTTGATACCCTGCATGGCTGCTTTGAGATTGCTCTTGATAATGCAATGGTACTGGATCGTCTGACGTGTCGTGATCTTGATCGTCTGATTTCCGTACTTTTCAGCAACATCGTCCAGCTGCAGCCACTGAGAAGGCGTCACAACGCCACCCGGGATTCGAGCTCGGATCATGAAGCTGTAAGCCGGCTCAAGGCCGGCCGCCTTGCGCTCCTCAAGCGTGTCTCGGTCGTACTGCATGTAGGTACCGTGGAACTTGGTCAGCTGTCCGTCCGACTCGGCGATCGCGCCGGTTGACTTGTCGGCAAGACCTTCTACGATGGTTCCTCGCAGGTAGTTGGAGGCGATCTTCATGTGCTCGTTCGTGATTGGCTCGGGCTCGGCCTCGGTCACTTCGACGGTGTCGACGCCCAAAGCCTTCCAGAGCAACGGCTCCCAGATCTTGTAACCAGTCTGATGGCCGTCGGCATCCTGGTCGTCACCAAGGCCGATGGGAGCCATTCGGGTAGCGCCGAGCTGTTCGAGACGCGCGTCAATGTCTTTGCCGGGCTTGTTGTAGAAGTGGGCATCCTCGGGTCGCGGCCAGTAGTGGCTGTCTCCCATGGTGAACACGGTGAAGTTGACATCTTCGGGAATGGCGCCGTTCTGCATGGCGTGCAGCGCCTTGTAGGTGAATCGACCGTTCTGCGGAGCCTCACCTTGACCGGCGGTGGAAGTAAGGAAAACAACGTTCTTCTCTTCCTTGAGCTCTTCGTTGACAGGGTAGTCGTCCATGACGAGCAGGCGCGCAGCGACACCGCGTGCTTTGGCGCGAGTGGTGAGCTTCTTGGCGACTTTTTCGGCATTGCCTCCATCTGAAGCGTAGAGAACAAGAAGCGGGGGCCCATCGAGCGAGCCGAGCATCTTTTCGTAGGCTTCCTTGGCCTTGCGACGCTGCAGGTCGCGCAAAGCGTTGCCTTGGGAAGCGGCAAGGTCGTACGAGAGCTCGGGCTTGGACTTGAAAAGTGTGGTGAACAGATTCTGTCGGTCCAGGAACTGTTGAAGTTGCTCACGCAGACGGACACCGTCCAGGCGGAAGACCTCGGAGCCCTGCGCTTCTGCGGCCGGATTCCATCGGAACAAAGGCCAGTAGCCAGAGTCAACGGCCAACTTGGTCTCGCGAAGCACTTCCAGCGCTGGGGCGTCAACAGTTCGGTAAGGGACGTAAGCGAGAACAACCGAGGGTCCCTCAAACTTATCGGCCTCCATGAGTGCGTGGAGAACCTGCGTGTAGTCGGCGTAGATAGCTGTGCTGGCGACGTAAACGTTGCCGTAGTTCATGGCGTAGAGGGCAATGTCTTTCTTACGCTTGTGCGCAGCTTGGGCATCGCGCTTCGTATAAGGTACGCTGTCAAAGATGAGCATGTTGACATTGCGGCCAGAGGCGATGACGTGGTGAACGCCACCCATGCCGGCGTCGTATGCCCATGCATCGCTTCCTACAATCCATCGACTCTTTAGTGCAAGGTGAGAGGAGAGCGACTTGACCTGCTGGAGCGCAGCACTGGAAGCGCCAGAGTGGAGCAAAGCGGAAACTTTGTTGCTTAGCGTGACGTTCTTCTTGGCGTCCTCTTTAGCCACAAGCCACTGAGAAAGAGTTTCATGAAGCTCGGATGAAACCTGACCTTGTCGCAGCACCTGGTTGACGGCATTGACTAGCTCGTCTCGTTGCTCCAGCTGGGCGAGAACCTGGCCGAAAGCGTATTCGGGACTGCGAGCAGCGGGGTGAGGGTCAGACTCGTCTGCGGGTGAGTTGATGACCGAGAGACGGTCGTTAAAGACCTGCTCGAGCATGAGGTTGTAGGCTTCTTCGTGCTTGGGTACCTGAACGGGCGCGGTATTGGCAGCGACCTGGTGCTGAGAGCGAGCAGCGAGCTTGTACTCGTCACCTACGACAAAGGCGTGCTTGGGGGTTGGTGCCTGCAGAGCGCTGATGACATGCTTTGCAGCTTTGTCGCCATCGTCAATGTGGCCGAGAATGCCGCTAATGAAAGTGGAGGGAAGCTTTCGGTCCGAGCCCTGGAATGCAGTCGCAACATCGACAAAGAGGGGACCAAGCTTGGTGGTACGTCGGACACTCTGTTCAAGAACGGCAATGCGCTTGACGCCTGCAGGGATAGCGTGAAGCAATTTCTGGGAAAGAGATGGACGAACAAGGCGGATATCGAGAACAGCAAGGTCGTTGTGGGGGGCAGTGTAGTCCTGCAGGAGCTCGGAGCCAGCTCCGAGTACTACAGCGAGGTTGGTAGCGTCCGAGACACCAACAAGCTGGAAAGGCTCGACTGCGTGTCCGACGAGCTCGACGACGTCCTCGTATGCCGCGTCAATGGCACTCTCGAGGTCTTCAAAACCGGCTTCGCTGGCGGTGGTGCTGGTAGTGTTGCCGTTGGTGTGAGCATGGAAACCGTTGGTGTGGCCATTGATGCCGTTCGGCTTGATGTCAGCAGAAGAAGATGCAGCAGGAGAGCCGACGAAAGAGGCCAGATCAGTGGTCGTCACTTCCTCGACCGG
This sequence comes from Farysia itapuensis, assembly GCA_023212645.1. NCBI lineage: Eukaryota > Fungi > Basidiomycota > Ustilaginomycetes > Ustilaginales > Ustilaginaceae > Farysia > Farysia itapuensis. The sequence continues at coordinate 136,991 of JALBYC010000007.1, read as the reverse complement.
TCCGGTGACATCCTCGAAAAAGTGAAGGACAGCTCGCTTGGCCGAGGTGGCGATCTTGGTGGCGAGCAGGGCATGGTCGTGAGCCTGGGAGGCGGTAGAGGAATGCAGCATGACCAGGCCGGATTGGCGCAGAGCCATAATGTCGCTGTGCTCGCCCGAGGTGGCGACATGCAACACTACCGGCGTCTGCACTAGCTTGGGCAGATGGGGAACGAGACGGGTAAAGGTCTGCTGATGTGCCACGGACAGCACAGAGATCAGACCGTTGCCTGCAGGCTGGAGCTGGGTGAGCACAGAGCCAAGCTCGGCATTCTGAGTCAGCTGCTCGAGGTCGAGCTCGGGGTTAAGGTCCTGTGCCTTTGCGACAAGCTGGGCAAAGGGCGACTTTGCAGCAGCAGTGGGGTCCACATTGACTAGCGTAGCAGACGCCAGTGCAGCGATCCTGGCGACTGCATTGGCAGCTGATACGGATGCCATGGCGGTGGATAGGTGTACAGGATGGCGGCGGGAAGAACCCAGAAAAATTTGGGCAAACCTTTGTTGCTCTCTGGAAGGATGCTTTTGTCAGCCAAGCAAGGCAGCCGCTATTGCCATACTTCCGGCTTTCTCCCGTCAAAAACTCCTTGCGCTTAGAAATGTACGTCGCTTTCAAAGCACGCCATCCACTCGGCATCTCACGCGATGGCGCGGTGACTGCAAAAAATCCAGACCTAACATTTGTCTACATCAAGTTTGATTTCTCACCTAGCTCGTCCGTCTCAACTGAACAGCTTGACTAGCAGTCGGGGAAAGACGTGTGAAGTGGTGAAGTGCTGTGAATAGCTTATGAGCGTTTGTTCAAATGTCCTTGCGTAGCCTTGGACTTGGGACATTAAAATGGGAATTAAGGAGGCACATTTTTACTCTATTCATAACAACGTACATTTTGGTTGTCGTTGTCGTCCTCGGCGCTGTCAGGGATCTGAATTCGCTCGTATGAAGGGCACAAGTGGACTCATCTCTCAGCAATACTTGTCTCGACTCCGTATCACTCGTGTTACACCGAAGACAAGGCCACCTCTGATCATCGTAAGCTTTTTCTGGCAGATCTGTATCAGTCTACTGCACATGTGTGTTTTGCCGACAGTGCATTGATGTGTAGTTTTTGGGCGGTACAAGGGCTGTCGAACGGCAACATGTTACTCACTACAGCTTGGTGTGAGGCAGCACGTCAGGCCGTTCAGAATCAGTCCAGCCTGCTCCCATGCCATCTTCCTGAGCATTGTCTGGTATTAGACCAAAATGCCACTCCCTTTCCACTCCATTGGCAAGGAAAGAGGCGTCTCCATTGAGCTGCTGATCCCATGTTCCGTCCTGTTTGCGCACGTATTTGCTGAGAGTCGCTGTTCCTGCTCCAATTTCTAGCTGCCGTTTTCCATCATGATCGTCGTCGAGAAGGACGCGGCCCATAGCAATGATGGTTGCCGCGTGGCTGCATATCAATACCCGCTTCACACCAAGCTCAGAGCAACGTGCCTCGATGAGCCCCAAGATCTTTCGAGCTCGTGCATGTAGCTCTGATACCGATTCTCCTTGTGTACTTGGATACAGTAAAGGTGACCAGCTGAGTGATAGTTGCGGAATGTGCTCCTTCATGAAAGATGCCCGTGCTGGCGAAGGATGAATGCCCGTATCTAGTGTTGCAGTCGGAAACCACTCTGATAACCCGGGCTCAGCTACGAGCTCTAGCTCCAGCAATTCTGCTGTTGGTCTAGAAGTCTGCAGGCATCGATAGTAGGGTGAGCTGACGATGAGCTGTGGCCGTTCTTGCTCTGGCAAGGATGCGAGGTAGCGAGCAAGATCTCTAGCCTGGTCCAGACCATGCGCCGTGAGAACAGGGTCTCGAGGTCGCCCTGTCGGCAGGAATGTCTCTGCACCCTGCCAGCTCATTCGGAACCCATGGCGACAGATGTAGATTATGTCCAGCATGCTGCACCACCAGCACCTTCTAGACGAGGTTGGCAGCAAGACAACGAATGCCCAATCCCGGTTGCCGAGCTAGCCGAAATGACATGTTTGGCAGAAGGGCTGTTAGAGTGTGAAGAGGCAAAATTTCTTGCGATCTTGCGCTTCTTGCACTCCCACCCAGGATTGTCAATCTAGGTCAAGACATTGTCGACCAAGTTCAGCGTCAAGTGTTTGTCGCTACCTTGGACCGGGGTCAGACGCACGAGTGTCTGTAAGGTGGCCAGATCGATCGATCTTGCGCATACAGGCCGCTGCAAAATTGGCTGATCAAAGGCCTCTCCTCCACAATCGGTGTCTTGTGTCAGCTTGACGCACAGTGCAACTAGCAGATTGCATCTGTCCACACCACCATCCGGTTCATGATCCTGGCTGTCCGAGCCATTGCTTTACCACCACAAGCTTCCAGAGCTCTCGACGCCTTTGCACGATCATCCTTCCGCTCACTCCGCCTCTCTTCAAGCATGCCTTGTGTCGCCCACATCTCTCCGCCCTCTGCTGTGCTCCCTCCGGCTAAGCGGGTCAAGATGGACTGTTCAGCTATGCAGCAGAAGCTGATTGAAGTACAACCAGCTCCCATCGATTCTGCTACCTCCAAGCATCACGATGTAGACGACATCGGTTCAGTCCCCCGCAGCACAAGTCCACTGCAATACGAGAACGGCATCTTCTTGGGTCCTATGGTTCGTATCGGAACACTGCCTACCCGACTCTTGTCCCTAGAGTACGGCGCAGATCTGGTCTGGGGACCAGAGATTGTTGACCGTGCCATCATTGGGACTGAACGCAAGGTTAACGCAGACACAGGTCTGGTCGAATACCTCAAAGAAGGCAAGCAAATCTTCTCGTGTCATGCAATCGAACGACCCTATCTGGTTTACCAAATTGGCACCTCCAACCCAGATCTTGCGGCCCAAGCAGTCGAGATCATCACCCAGGCCGATGATGTCGCGGCTGTTGACCTCAACTGCGGCTGTCCCAAGCCTTTCTCGACCCACGCCGGTATGGGAGCCAACTTACTTTCCACGCCTACGTTGCTTTGCAATATTCTCAAGGCAATGCGACGCGCTGCACCTGTTCACGTAGCAGTCTCGTGCAAGATCCGACTGCTGCCTACCCAGACTGCCACCATCGAGCTGGTGGATAAGATTGTGCGTACCGGTGCCATCGAATGCCTCACTGTTCACTGCCGAACTAAAGACATGCGTCCACGCCAACCGGCGCTTCTGGATCGATTGCGCGAGATCGTTGATCACGTCGACAAAATTGCCACCGAGATGGGTCGCAACATCCCCGTGGTCTGCAACGGAGACTGCTGGGACGTCAGTACCGCAGAGCGTATCAAGCAACTCACAGGTGTCACTTCGACCATGGTAGCACGAGGCGCTGAGGCCAATCCCTCATGCTTTCGTCCCCAAGGCAACCTAAGTGTGCCGGAAGTCATCGCGCCAAAATGGGTCACGTACGCATTGACATTCAACAACCCGATTGGCAACACCAAGTACTGCCTCAGCCAGCTTGCTTTTACACCTGCTGCATCCGTCTCCAAAGACGACCAGGAGAGCGTCAGACCCATGTCAAAGAAGCAATTGTCTTCTATTCGTACCGACATCTCGCAATCCAAGTCACTAGAAGATCTGGCTCGAACCTTCAACATCAACGTAGAGCATACCCGATCTCGAGACGTGGAAGGTGACATTCTCATGGACCTCAAACAGGCACTGTCTACGCGCATTAGACAGAACAGTGGCGGCTTTGATGGTCAGCGAGTGGGCGCTGTTGTCAGCAACTCTGCACAAAGCTCAGGCGATGGCAGCAGCAGCGGGCAGCAAGCTGGAGACGGTCATGCGCATGGAGATAACCAGAAGAAGGCCACCGATAACTCGCCACAGCCAGAATGGAAGCAAGTGCTTGCCGACAGCATCTCTGCCAATATCAAGGACGAGAAATCCATTCTTTACTACGCTTTCTCCACTGTGGAAGCTCCCACGTCGGTGCATGACGCTGCCAAGCCACACGTGCGCTATGTTGTCCATCGAGGATTCGTCAACGAGAAACGAGATGGCGACAGCCCCGGCGGCATCGGTGCACAAAATCCTGGATTTGGATCCAGTCCATGCCTTATGACCACGACAGACGTGCGTACCCCTAAGGTGCAGCAGCTAACTTCGCAAAGCAGTCTGCGTGCCCAAGGCAGCGACGGCTCGCGTGGTGGTGAGACCGAGATCGCGTGGTGGATCGAGTCAACTCAGCTTCAGTTCCGCATTTCGGGCACTGTACATGTTCTGCCTACCAAGGGGCACGCACTCCGCTCGCTGTTCCCATTCGAGCGACTCTCTCCTCCACGTGCACCCGATGCCTCTTCGTCCGAGCCATTCGATTGGGACGGTGAACGCACTCGAATCTTCAACAAGCTGAATCCCGGTCTGCTCGCTTCCTTCTGTCGACCCGTTCCAGGTTCGCCTCATCCAAATGCCGATCAGCTGTCGAGCGCCAAGCCAAAGGACGACACCAATTCTCCTTGGCCGCTCGAATTGCCCCAGCCTGGCAAGGAGGAGAATGACGAGCAGAAACGTCAGCTGGAGGAAAGCGAAAAGAACTTTGGTCTCGTCGTGATCGAGCCCTACAAAGTTGACCTCGTCAATCTCGCAGACGACACCAGGACCATCTACGAACTCGAGCAAGGTCAGAATGCCGCTACCGGACACTGGACTGCTCGACGTGTCGTTCCTTAAGCTATATACATATGTCGAGTATTTTTCATTACATAAGCAATGCACAGACCCTGAACCGCCCTTCTCCTCCATTGCGTGAATTGTCGTTTATCCTCCACTGTTGAGCTTCGAGTGTCGCATCTGGACGGGCATGCTGCGGCCATGCATACCGCTTTTGAATGCGCGCCTCTGCTATCCAGCCTCAAGGGCAGGCCTGAGGCCATTGTCGTTCACGGCGCAAAGCTGTTCGTAGGCTCAGCAAACGGCAGCGTCCATGTATACCGCTTAGACGACGAGTCCGGCAACAGTCGGCCCACACAGACTGTCGAGCACTTCTCCAAACGTGCGGTAGATCAACTTGGCGTGATAAAGGAGACAAATCACCTCGTGTCACTCTCAGATGGCTATGTGTCGCTGCACGATTTGTCCACACTCGAGCTCCAGGTGCAACTGACGCAAACCCGAGGGGCACTGACGTTTTCCATCGACACTTCCATTCAGAAGCGTCTTGCCGCCAAAGCTCCCGACTACGGCCCAGGACCGTTGGGAGGTATGGCTTCCGTGCGCGGCTCAAAGTACCTTCCTGCAACTTCGAGCACGGCGCGGACGTTTCGACCGGGCGCTGTGGGCGATCATTCCGGCGGTACCACTTCTCGCAATCGGTCGAGCATGTACGACGTACCATCGAAGGACTGGCAAGCAGCAAGCATGAGAGGCATGGATGCTATGGCGCGCTACAAGGAAGAAGAGCGTCGCAAAGCCATGGAAGATGCCCGATTCGGCGGTGGAGACGTGGACGGCCAGGACGGCGTAATGACACTCGTTACCGTCATGGCCGTTGGGTTGAAACGCAAGACCATCCTCTTCCGCTGGGTTGATGGTGAGTTCTGGGACACACGAGAGATCCCGCTTCAACACACTCCCCGAAGTCTCGCCTTTGTGACGCCGACGAGACTGTTCATGGGCTACAACGCTACCGAGTATGGAGTGCTCTCAGTACCGCTTGCTTCAGACTCGACGGTGTCGTACACCCATCCGTCATCTTCTTATGGCGGCAGCAGCTCAAGGCGAGAAGCTCATGCACATCCACCCACCAACTCAATATCCGGTCCTCTCGTCGACCTGTCCTCGCCAACGCTGTCTGCATGGCACGTCGAAGACTTTGACCTAGCTGCTACAGCTGACGCAGAGGCAGGCGCAGCAACCCCTCAAGCCAGTGGTGCAGCACAGACGGGAGGTCATGCTTTTGGCGCGGCGTTTGGCGGTCTGGGCGGGTATGTCGGCCTGGGCTCCAAGAACAAAGTCAATGTGCTGCAAGTCGACGGCGGCGAAGTACTGTTCGTTCATTCCGCAGCTGGTCTGTTCCTGGGTGCAGACGGTAGACCGACACGGCGAGAAGGAATTGATTGGCCAGCGAGTCCCCTCGAGGTCGCATTCGCAAAGCCGTACGTATTCGCAGTCTTGCCAGGAGGCTCGGTCCCCGCGCTCAAGAACTCATCGCAGCCGAATGCCCACTACCCAGTCTTGCAGATTCGATCCATAGGAACCCTATTCGCAGTACAGACCATGTGTTTCCCTCCAGCTAGCACCAAGACTTCGACAGCGTCACAAGCGCCATCGGTTCGGCTACTCACGAGCTCGAGCGCAAGCAAGCCGCCCGTGTACGTCGTCGTCTCTCCTGGCGATCGCGCGACGCTGGAAAAAGAAGGCAGCACGGTATGGCGTTTGGAAATGCAGGGTTGGGGGCGACAGATCGACGAGCTCGTCGAAAAGGGCGAATTTGAAGAGGCGCTCGGCCTCCTCGACAGCGTGGACAACGTCATTCTCGAGGACAAAGACGAGCGACGTGCACATGTACAAGGCCTGTTTGCCGTCGCCCTTTTCGCGGACGGGAAATACGATGAGGCGATTGCAATGTTCATGGAGCTCGATACGAATCCCGCCAAAGTGATTGCGCTGTATCCGTCCAGTGTCGCTGGGGAATTGAGTCGGAGCAGGCAAGATTGGTTCTCGATCTTTGGTGGCAAGACACCGCCTGCAATGTTGGCGCCCGAGCCGAGCATGGATGCAGCCAGTCTATCCACCTCGCCGGGAGCAATTCAGCCGGGCACGGCGCGGAGCAGACTGGGAGCTTTTCTGCCCACCAAGCGACCCTTGAGTATCCTGGAAGACTCGCTTCCCGCTGTTCTGAGCAGCCCTCTCAGCTCCAGTCCTACTCCTTCCAGTGTCGACAAGGCGAAAGCCAGCAAATCCCACTTAGCCGCTGATGTGGACAACACCGACACAGGCTCAATTCGATCCGTGCGAACAGCACGAGACGGACCGGAGGCGAAAACCTCAGCCACATCCGACACTGGCGAAGGCTCTCGCAAGGCGTTGGACGCCCTCGGTAGATTCCTTGCAGATCGTCGTCGAATCTTCAAGCCAATCCTGGAAGCGAATCCACACTTGGAGTCCAGAGACCACATGGCCATGTCGCAGATCAAACGTGACACGCAATGGCTTCTGTCCTTGCCCAACACGCCGTTCTCGGAGTTAGACAAGGAAGAGCTGATCGCAGTGGCACAGACAGTGGACACAGCGTTGTTCAAAGTCTTTCTCGAGACAAAGCCTGCGCTCATCGGGCCCCTGTGCCGGATTGAGAATTGGTGCGAAGTCGAGCAGGTCGAAGAGCTGCTCAAAGAACGCAAGAAATTCTCAGAGCTTATTGCGCTGTATGGCGGTAAAGAGATGCACACCAAAGCACTGGGTCTGCTCAAGCAGTTTGCTGCGGACGAAGATGACTTGGCGGAAAAGACCCGACCTACTATTCAGTACTTACAGAACTTGGGGCCAGAGTTCATCGAGACCATCCTCAAAACGTCGCACTGGGTGCTGGAAGCTGACGCAGAGCGCGGGATGGAACTCTTTACTGCAGACACTGGCAAAGTAGGAAGTTGGCCACGGCTTGAAATCGTGCATGACCTGGACGACTTTAGCCCAGAGCTCTGCGCGGCGTACCTCGAGTACATTATCGATCATGCTGGTGAAGCAGATCCCGAGCTTCACGACAAGCTGATCAGATTGTATCTGACCAGCATTGCGGATAGCCAGCGCGAGTCGGAAGCACGCCGCACAACGGTGGCAAAGCTGCTTGGCTTCTTGAGCCGGTCAATGCAGTATCGGCCTGAACAGATTCTGGTGCGATTACCGGCTGACGATGAGGATCGAGACATGCTGGAAGCCCGAGCGCTGCTCCTTGGCCGTATGGGCCAGCACGATGGCGCGCTCAGCATCTACGTCCGGAAGCTCAACGACAGCAAGCGAGCGGAAGAGTACTGCAAAGATGTATGGAATGCAATGAAGCTCGCGACACCTCTGAACGGCGCACAGCAGAGTCTGCTCATTGACAACCAGCAAAAAGTGCTGGCTGATCAAGAAGTCTTCCTCACCCTCGTTAAAATCTACCTCTCTTCGCCGACGAAGTCAAGGGCACGAACACATACGGACGCGCAGCAACTCGAAAATGCACTTGGACTGATCGAACGACACGCAGCCAAGATCGACTTGCACGCAACCTTGTTGCTTCTCCCACCGTCGGTGTCGTTATCGCGCATCGCCGGGTTCGTGAATACGAACTTGCGCGATCAAACGAGGAAACAGCATCTGGCGCGCATCGTCCGACCCATCCGTGCTGTCCGGGCCAACCAGGTTCAGTACGCTGTCAGTGCCCTTCAGAACCGGCGGGTGAAAGTTGGGCCGTCGCGCACCTGTCCGCAATGCCACAAGAGATTGGGCAATAGCGTTGTGGCTGTCAATCCAGTCACCGGCTCAGTCTTGCACTATTTTTGCTCCATACACGGTCAATAAGCTTTTGCAATAGAACGTCTCTGTATGGCTGAGGCGTGCTTGTCGAGTGTTGGGCGATGACGTACAGAGTGTGAGCTGCGGTGCCGAAGCACCACCGTCAACTGTTGGTGTGGATTCTCCAACCCCCTTCCGTCGTACCCCTTAGCCGGCTTGTACTGAGTGTCTATCTTGTGTCGGCTCGCTTGGCTTGTGACCCCGTTGAAATTTGACTTTGAGCCAATTTTTGGCGCGGCCCGCCACTTTACTGAGCTTGAATAGCGCGTTAATGGACGCGTTTGAGACGGTGTTGGTGTTGGTTCAAGCGAGCCGAGCTAATGCAGAAGGATGCATGTTCCATCCTCACACGAGTCATGCGACTGGGTGGCAAATCCAGGAGCTGAGCATCGTTCAGGGGGTCATATAACATCTACTTTTTGACTCGCTCGTCCATCCCCGGTCCGAGGCCTCTTTTACACAGCTCAACGAGAAAGGACGCTTAACGAGAGCAACACTTTGACGTCACACGCTTCATTCGTGGCGCGTGCTTAGCTTTAGCTCGTGGGCCTCGAGCCTCTTCTTTTTCTTGCCGCTTCCCCCAACATTTGGTGTAGGCAGCTCGTTGTTCATCCTCACGACCACCACCTGCTATTATCTCCCACCCGACCCCTTGCCCTCTAACGCTGGAGAGGAGGCGTCTCGCCCCAGGGGAGGACCGGAAAGGGTCTGTCCTGTCATCCCGCTCTTTCCTTGGCTGACAGGACTGCCTCTGACTCAAGCTCTTTTGCTCCTTCCCTTCTCTGCCTCCTCTCTACCACCAAGGCTGGCCAATATCTTCACGCACCTTTTCCCTCCCTAGAACACAGAGAAAAGAAATCCCCATATAAAAACGTAGAGAAAACAACTACAAAAAAAGAAGTCGAGAAGGACTTATGCCACCGACGTACGCCGATCTGTTTGCCACCTGTCTATATGTTTCGGGAGAAGGACTACCGCTGTGGAACCCCTCGCCACTGCGACTGGGCGATGTAGGGTATGTGCGCGATGGTGGGTTCACGGTGTTGTTCAATGCAGTGGATGGACCGCCTTCGACGCTGTCACATGCTGCCGACATTCGCTTGGCACGACGTTCGCATCGGTCAGCCTCGCGGGGCCGTGCTGGCTCCATTGTTGGGCTTTCGCCAAATATGAGCATGTCACCTTCGATAGAAGGCCAGCTTGGCGATGCGCGCAGATACTCAGCGGCCTCCAGCGGCGTAGCTTCTCCAGCTTCGGAAGCTCTGTCGACAGACAGTCCGTCGGAGCCCGTTACTTCACTACCTGTCACATCACCTATGCTCAATAGCCGCTCTTCGAGGTCAAGCACCCCGCCAGAAGGACCTTTCCCACCTTTGCCGCTTATTGTAGATCAAGAACCTGCCAAACTGTTCGACATGGGTCCTCGCATGTCGTCCAACTATCGCTGCGTTGGCGTCAGTGCCGGTGCAAACGTGCCTGGCGTGCCCATCAGTGGCAAGCTTAGCTTCGAGTCCGCGGGTGGCGATGGTGCGATCCTGATCCCTCGCGACCCAACAGAGCGCACGGTGCTCAAACACGTCGGCGTGCTCAAAGAATACGTCAAAGCCCATCGCAAGTGGATCTACGAGACGTACGGCCGTGTCGAGGCGATCGAAGCCGACGAACTTGCGCTGATCTATGGACAGGATCGAACATCTGACTGGGCGGTCGCTGTGTCGAAGGATTCAGTCAGAGGGGCGAAAGCCGATTTTGATATCTGTGGTGCTGGTCATGCCTCCTTTTGGGGAAGCTGGTCGCATTCGGTCTCGGCATCGCAACGTGGACCACACCGTGCTGTTGGCCGCTCACAGCCCTCGATCAGCCCCGGGAACAGTCTTGGCTTGGAAGGCATGGCTAGCCCCAGCACGCCCGATTGGGGGGCGCGTATCGACACTGGCACCGTCAATGCCCAGTTCTCGTTCCACGCCAGCCAAACGGACCTTCGTCCACGATCTGATCACAGTCGTTGGACCCACGCTTACCCTCCTGATCAGACCATCATCATCCGCCGAGTCACAGCCCGCACCAGTCTCGGTCTCGGCTTTCTCCCAGCGAGACTCAAGGCTGCAGCCGAACCACGAGACCTGTTCCCGAGTCGCGATCATAGGCATGTGGATCCAGTAGCAGCGAGGTGGGCAGACGATCCGCTCGAAGGGCTCCACCAATGGATCCATCGAGTTGCCGCTGGCCAGGCCACAACCTCGATCGCTTCGGACGACGACTGTCTGCGTCTGCTCTCACACCTGAGCGTCTCGCAGCGTGCGTCTTGTCAAAGCCTCCGAGATGCTATTGACCTCGCAGCAGACCGTTATGCTAGAGTGATGGTAGACAACGACGACATCGCCTCCATCCATGTCAGACCAATCGTCGCCTCGAAACCGTTCGAAGTTATGTCCTGCTCGTCAAGAAAACACCGTTTTCGCCAACCTTCCCTCTTCCCTGCTCTATCATGCTCGTAGCCCGTTCTTTCCATACGTCTCCCCTCTGTTTTTGACGACCTCTAACGATGTATCTAGCCCCTACAATTCATCTGTACATATTTGAGCGGACGCGAGATGTGTTGGGAAGGCGGTGAATAAAGCGGCTTCTTGTTTTTGCACTATTTGTTTGGACAGTCGAGAGAGGTGTGAGAAGATCGTGTGAGTTCACGTCACGAAACGACGATCAGGTCGAGGGGCAATGGCGCATCTGTACCGACATCTGCGGGTGCACCAGATCTTTGGTGCCAACACGGATGTTGGCAAGACCATATTCACCACTGCACTGTGTCTTGCATCCGCCGCGCTCCCGCTCGATTCCAGTGCGGGCCGAGCATTGCCGCACAATGTCCTCCACGCAGCCCAGCAGAATCGCGGCGAACAGGTCCACTATCTCAAACCTGTCTCCACCGGCGCACTTTCCGACTCGGACGATGCGCATATCTCGACGTTTGCCCCGAATGCCAAGTACAAGACGCTGTACCGGTTCAACGACCCGGTCAGCCCGCATCTTGCCGTGCAGCTCGAACGGGAGCGCAGCTCGAACGGGTCAGCATCGCTCAACGTAGTGCCATCGGACCAAGACTTTATTCGATCGGTCGGTGACTGGATCCACGATGCCGCTGCTGCGGGGACGGGCGCTGACGGTGTGGCATTTGTCGAGACAGCGGGCGGAGTGCATTCGCCAGGACCCTCGGGAGTCTCACAGACTCATCTCTTGCGTCCACTGCGCTTACCCACGATTCTGATCGGAAGTGCAGAGCTCGGTGGGATTAGTACAACGCGTTCGGCGTTCGAGTCGCTGCTTGTGGCCGGGTACGATGTAGAAGCCGTGCTCCTCTTCCCCTCGCACCGGTATGGCAACGTAGAGTACCTTCGTCGATTCTTTGCCGAGGAACACAACATTCCTGTCTTTGGACTTGGTGGACCAGGCGCTTCGGCCCAATCCGGCGTGTTTGGACCACCACCCGTGCGCAACGCAGACACAAGTGCTGATCAGGCGGCGATGCGCGCATACTACGAAGGTCTCGTCCGTGGCAAAGGCGCGCTTGACGAAAACCTCAGCAAGGAAGAAACTCCCGGCGGAGTATTCAGTGTCGTCGACCATCTCCGTGCTCGTCATCGATCGCGCATTGCAGAGCTGGCGAGTATGGCTCAACGAACACGCGATACATGCTGGTGGCCGTTCACACAACACAACTTGACACGGACCAACGATCAAGTGAACGTGATCGACAGCGCACACGGTGACTTCTTCTCCGCGCTTGACCAACGACCCAGCAGCACGAGTGCGAGCGCGCAGAACATGTTACAGCCAGTGCTGGACGGTAGCGCGAGCTGGTGGACGCAGTGTCTCGGACATGCCCCGCACCGGTTAGTAACAGCAGCGGCTGCAGCGGCTGGCCGGTATGGCCACGTCTTGTTCCCAAATGGCACTCACGAACCGGCTTTACTACTCGCCGAGCAGCTCACCGGCAAATCGTCCGCCGTAGAGCCGCCAGCTGAAGTTGCGTCTGTCGAGCTGATGCACTCGCATCCAGGTGCTGGCTGGGCCAGCCGCGTCTTTTTCTCCGACGACGGCAGCACGGGTATGGAAGTGGCGCTCAAGATGGCACTCCAGTCCGCCATCACACGCTACACCTACCAGTCCTCCTCGCCGGTCGCAGCAGCGCGTACAGCACCAGGCCGCCAGGCTGGGTACATGTCCAGCCGTCCACAGCAGGAATGGCAAGTGCTGGGACTCAAAGGTTCCTACCACGGCGACACGATCGGTACTATGGATGCATGTGAGCCCTCGGTGTACAGCGAGGCTGTCCACTGGTACCGCGGTCGAGGCTACTGGTTCGACCCACCCACCGTCGAGATCCGCTCCGCGGACGGCACAGCTACCGTCAGCCTGATCGCACCAGACATCGACACTGCCGCGCAACTGGCGCAGTACCTGCCCAGCAGCTCATCTCACGACGGCTCTGCTACCGTTTTCACACATCACTACGCTAGCGTGCAGGACGTGTACGACGTCGAGACCCGACTGCACAGCGATCCACTTGCTGCCTTCTACAAGGCGACGATACGAGCAAAGCTCGAGCAGCTGATTTTGGTCGAAGGGCGTAAATTCGGCGCTCTGGTGTTGGAACCTCTCGTGATGGGTGCTGGCGGTATGGTGTTTGTTGACCCGCTATTCCAACGTGTGCTCATCGACGTCGTTCGTGCATCAGAAGACTTGTTCAGCATGACTGACGCGCCGCTCAAAACCGCCCGTGTGCCGCTTCAGCCGTCCGTGGAGCCGCGCGCGGCAGGTGAGTGGCGCGGAATCCCCGTCATCTTCGACGAAGTCTTTGCAGGGCTGTACCGTTTGGGACCTTGCACACCTGCGACCGTGTTGGGCGTGACACCGGATATTTCGGTGCTTGCCAAGATTTTGACCGGTGGGATGGTCCCCATGTCAGTGACGCTGGCGTCGTCAAGCATTTTCGCAACGTTCAACAGGTCCAACAGCAAAGTGGACGCTTTGTTACACGGCCACAGCTATACGGCACACCCAATTGGATGTGCGGTCGCACTCGAGACACTCAGCGCCATCTCACAGCTCAAGCACGATCAGAATGGCGGCTGGGCACACGCTCAGGCCGACTGGGCAGCGCGGACAGACAATCCACACCCTCCCCGCGTCTGGTCGTTTTGGAACAAACATGCGGTTGACAAATTCGCACAGCTGGACAACGTCGATCATGCAATGGCCATGGGATGCGTGCTCAAAATCTCGCTGCGTGATGACGGCGCAGGGTACACGAGCACCGCCTCGGTCGACATTCTCAACAAGCTGCGCTACGGTGCAAGCGAGCTGCAGGGACATCCGAGCGTGCCGCACCCACCCAAGAACGGTTCTTCGACGACAATACTGCCGTTCAATATCCACGCTCGACCGCTCGGCAATGTGATCTACCTCATGTCATCGCTCAACACGCCCGCACCCGTACTGCGCCAGGCCGAGACGGCGCTCTTCCAAGCGATCCACCACGCGTCCACTTAGGCGTCATCTCACTATAGGGTATCGTATTGGATTTGCAAAAGCTACTCTTTGGCACCAGCGTCATCGTCTTCGTCGTCGAGCATGGATACGAGAACAGCCAGGACTTTCGCCTGGTGTTTAAGTGCGGTGGGGGATGTGGAGCCGAAAGTTGGGACGTTGAGCTCTGCTAGACGGCGGGTTTGGCGTGTGCGGAGGGCGTCCCACTCCTTGAGCATGGACTCGCGCAGTGTGCGGTCATCCTGGTCCTGCGAAGTGGTGACACGAGGGGTGGAAGCGCGGGCTAGCGTTACATGGGACTGGTGCTGGGCAGCCAACTTGCGTTCCAACGCATGCTGCTCTGTGCGCATCTTGCGAAGCTCCGCGACAAACTTCCTGTCTGTCGCCAAGGTGGAGAGCACGGGCAGCGACTGTGTGAATGTCATGGTCGATCTGTCCTGCACCTCCGCTGTCTCTGCCGAAGGTGGAGGATCGGGAGGGGTAGATGCGAATGGGTTGAACGAGTATGGATCGTAGGTCTCCCCCTGACCCTGAGTTGTGTGGAAGCGTGGTTGCGCGTTGTAACTGCGTCGAGTAGCACTTGGCGCGGCTTCAAGCGATGATGTCGTGCGGGCTGGCGGCTGTGTTGAGGGCGGGAAGAAAGGATGCTGCGCAGGTGCATCTTTCGCCGCTGCTGCATCCTGTTGTGCGCGCAGCAGCGATAGTAGCCGCTGCACGCCGTGTGGATCTGGATTACTCGTCCCGTCCAGATCCATTGCTGATCCGCGCCCTTCTCTTCCCCAGGTCTGTGCAGGTATGCTGTCACCTTTTGCGCTGAATTGCGCTGTCAGAAAAAGCTTTCCCTGTTAGCCGTCTGCCGGGATCCGAGTTCCGCGTTCCGAGGCGGTGGTGCGGGCGGGCGAAGAAAAAGGGCGAATTTTAACCTGCACAAATGGACAGCCCAACAGCCACACTGTCAGGATGCCGTCGAAGCGCAAACGAAGTGGACCGGGTGTCTCGCACCGCGATGATCCCAGCAGCAGTAACAGGGGCGCTAATCGACCGCGGTTTGAAGGGACGAGTAAGCGAAGGCCGCAGCTGTACCGCGTGTCGTCCAAGTCCATAGCTGGACCAGGCATCCTCGTCTCGTGCGTTCAGGGAAGAGAGCGCAAAGCAGCACTGCAATTCATGGATCTGCTCAACGAAACCGCCGACCGCATCTACCCTGGTGTCGTAGCAACTCAGCCGCCTCCGAGCGAGGATGTCAGCAAGACAGTAGATGAGGAGGAGGACGATATGGACGCTCTGCGGAATGGGCCAGCAGCTGCACCCAAGTCAATAACACAGCCGGAACCAGCAGCGTTGCCGCCACCGCCGGCGTCGAAACCGGACGAAGACGATATCGAGGCGCAAATCGCCGCTGAGTTGCAGCATATCAAAGCATCAGAACGGCGCGGTCCATGCTCGAACCCCGGCACGGTGGACAGGTTCCGCAAGGTCGAGACCGACACGGAATGCCTCGTATTCATCTCGGTCAGTCCGCCGTTCGACCCTTTGACGCTTGTTCTGGCCGTTCTGGACCAGGTGGCCGAGACAGGTGAGCCGGGAACGCGCTTCGTGCAGCGACTCAGTCCGGTTTCCAGCACGTGTTATGCTGATTTCCCCTCGTTGCTGCAACACGCGCGTGGGGTGCTCCCGCGCTTCTTCTCACCACAAGGACCTGGACGTACGTTCAAAATCGACCCTCGAATCCGCTCCCACTCCACACTCCACCGCTCCGACGTCATCGCAGCTATCGCTCAGGCTATACCCACCCCTGCCGACGGATCCAAACTCCACACGGCTAACCTCGACAGCCCGGATCTCTGGATCGTCGTGGAAATTCTCAAAAACGTAGCAGCCATTTCCGTACTCGCCGACTACGAGCGGTACAAGAAGTACAACTTGCAGAGCGTGGCTGATGCTGCGAATCGAAACAAGGCGGAGCAGCCCGATGTAAAACCATCTGCGGTGGGTCAGGGGAGAATTGCGACGAGTCTTGCCACCTCCACGCCGCCCGTTCACATCTCCACGCCTGGAAGTGAACCAAAAGAGCAGCCCCGGCAAGAAACAGGTCAAACCACCACCACCACCACCACCACCACCACCACGACGACGACGACGATCGCGGCGCAAGACTCCATGGCTGGCTTCAAACTCTTCTAAGCCCCACCTAAAGCTCACTCGCTCGCTCCGTACGTACGTTCAATGGCAAAATTGATAAATTACGTTGGGAGTTGAGTTAGGCACCGAAAGATTTGAGTGCGATACTGCTGCTAGCTGCCGCTTTAGCAGCGGCGGCATTGGAAGCAGCGATGCCGTTGTTGGCGCCGGATGAGGGGTGAGATTGGCCGAGTTGGGTGCGAATTGCGTTTTCCAGGCGGGCGCGAGACGCAGCGTCGAGCGCAGCGGTCGCCTCCTTGAACGCCACCTGGTGTTGACTTGCAATGGTGATCATCTGTCGTACCGCAAACACGTGAATTTGCGAGACGGTCGTTGCTACTGGCGCGCCGTCGTCGACGACCGAGGGGTTGGTGGTAAGGAGGATGAGGAGAGTGGGGAGGATGATGCCGAGTGCTTTGGCGCGGTACTCGCCCTCGGACGGCAGGGTAGCTACAAGCCCCGCCAGTGTCTTGACCACGTCTTCGAGTGCACTCTGCAGCACTGTCATCGGCGAGCGGGGTCCTTCGACCGGCAATACCGAGACGAGCGGTCCGGCTTGGCAGACAAACTCGATCAGACCAGGTAGCAGTTGACGAACGCAGTACAGCAGCGAAGGATTGCCTCGTGATGAAGCAAGCACCATCGTTCGGGCACAGTTGACGGCCGTCAGACCGATTTCCTCGACTCCCTCACCCAGACCGCCCGTAGCCGAGGCGTCGCCACCACCACCACCAGCAGCAGCAGCAGATCGTTGCGCCCACTGCTCGCACTCCTCCTGCAACACCAGCATCTTTTGCACAATCAGGTAGCATCCGTGCTCCGCCGCAGCTTGTGAAACCTTGATCGATACCGGAATCGATGTCAGCACCACGACCACCGCCAGAAGGCTGTTCTTGGTCTTGTTGATCGCAATGCGTCCAGCGCGTGTACGCATATCGTCGATATTGCTCAGCGCCTGTGAGACGAACCCATGCACGGAGCGCTGCACAACCGTACTGCCAGGCTTGAGACTTTTGGCTGCTCGTTCGCACAGATCCTTGAGCGAGCCTAGTGTCGGGCCTACCAAATCTTGCTCCGCCTTTTCATCGCGCAGCATCTCCGAGTAGATGTAGAAGCCAACGGCAAACAGATCCTCTTGTAGCGTCTTGGCGAATAGACCGACAATTCCAATGTAGGCAGAGTAGGCGACTCGAAGCACGCCGGCTTTTTCCTCGGCTGTGCCACGCGTGCTGCGGATATTGTTCAGCACGCTCACCACGACACGTAGACACTGGCTCAGCTTCGAGTTGCTCGGCAAGCGTCCAGCCTCGGCCGCACTTTCATCCTCAGCAGACAGCAGTAGTTTTCCGTACGAAGCCGCCATTCCACCGATCGTCTCCAGCACCGAGATCTGCACCGAAGGCGGTTCCGTCATCACCAAACGGTACCACAGATTGCACAGCTCCGAAAACAGCGTGTCCTGCAGCAACGCTGAACCGGCAAACTGCGGTTTGCTGAGCGACGTCATTGCTTGCAGAGCAATGCGCATAATTCTCGCTTCTTGCGTTGACTCGGCGGTGCTGGAAGAGCGTGTAGCTAAAGCCTCGAACGCCAGGCCGTACAGTACAAAGAAGAACAAGCATGGTTCGCTTCTCGATGCTGGAGCTGCGACTGCGGGCGCGGAATCAGCGGCGGCTTCCCCATCCATCGCTTTGATGACATGCACGTTGTTGGCATTCATAAGTCCCGTGACGGCGTGCAGGATCGTATGCCAAGACTGTTCGTGGTACGGCAGAATCACTTCTCGAGCCAGACCTGCGTACTGCGACTCGAGACTGGCGTTGATGATCGGACCAGGTCCTCCCGCACCACCACCGGCATCCATGTCGGGATCCGAGCGAATTTTCGCACACTCTCGCAAACAAGCGATCCAGTACGGCACAATGCGTC
Organism: Farysia itapuensis; assembly: GCA_023212645.1. Classification (NCBI taxonomy): domain Eukaryota; kingdom Fungi; phylum Basidiomycota; class Ustilaginomycetes; order Ustilaginales; family Ustilaginaceae; genus Farysia; species Farysia itapuensis. The sequence goes on along the minus strand of JALBYC010000007.1, from coordinate 118,773 downwards.
CAATGTGCGGTTGGACCACTTGCACCAAGTATGCCTGTGTTGCGCTGGCCGTCTGCAGCTCTGCCCAGGCGGTAAAGACGGCGATCTTGAGCATGGCGTTAGCATTTTGCGACAGGTTTGTTACATCACCCAGCTTGTCCATGCTGGGCTGCATACAGCTGTCCAAGGCTGCGACGAGTTGCTTGAGAATCCGACCCATGCGGTCTACCTCTCTGACGACGCCGGAGGAGACAAAGACCGCACAGACCTGTACTGCCGCGGCGAGCACCTCTGGCGTCGAGTCGCGCAGAAAGGCCGGGGTGAGCGCAGCGGCGATGGGCGCTTGGTGTTGTTCCAACAGCAGCGCTTCCTCGAAATCAGGATCACGAGCTAGGCGGAAAGACTCGATCACGTCTCGCAAGACGACCAGTCCTTCCAGTCGAATCTCGGCGTTGGCTGATGTGCTGGCGGTGAAAGCCATGCGGATCAGATCAACGACGCGATTGCTCATCAGGTGACGACGCTGTCCCGCTGCGGTGGATGTATCCGAGCTGGCTGGTGTGTCAAAGTGCTCGAAGCGGCCTGCACGCTTGACGGTGATGAAGACTTGATGCAAGCATCGGAGGGCGAAAAGCTGCGTTCGCCATCGACTCCCACCCGTCGCGTTGAGCTTGACGGCATTGGTGTCACTCCCGAGATCAATCGTCGCCGCTTCTTCGTCCTGCAGCATGGTTGCAATGCTGGGTAGATTGTTCGGACCGGAAGGCGCGGTAGTGACGCTGCGCGCGGGATTGGAGGAAATGATGCGTTGACACAAGTCGATCCATCCACTCGGAGCCAGATCTGCCGTCTTCTGCAGCCAGTTGAGAATGACTTCGCGCACGCCGTCGAGTTTCGGATCTGCATCTAGCTGAGCGAAGAACTCTTCGACCAGACGGTCGCCGCCGATCCGACTCATGGTGAGTGCATCCCGCTGTACAAGTTGATAGAAGGCATTGATGGCAGCCAGCTTGAGTGGTCGATGCTTGCTTGTCAGCTGCACACGAAGTTGTTCAATCCAATTGGTCTTGTCCAAGAACTCGGAAGCGAAGAGCTCGAAATGCTGCAACGCTTTGGTAGACTCAGTCACCACTCCAGGGTCACTCTCGTGGGACAACTCTGAGAGGAGGCAGAAGATCAATCCTCGAACACGCGCCGAGTCTTGCAGGTCCGGCCCTAGAACACCAATCAACGCGTTGATGACGCGAGAGACTGCTTGATGAGCAGGCAAGTCAGCACGTAGGTTGGCAGACCCAGCGCTTCCACCTTCAGGCTCGTGCGTGTCGAGCATGTACAGCTTGACCAGCATACCGAGTGTACCAGCTACGTACGGGCTGTAGCTCAAGCTCGCCGAATCAACCACAATTTGCAGCGCTTCGAGAGCATTGTAGTGCACGGTCGGATGAGGGTCGTTGGACAGAGACATAAGCACGTTGACAATGGTCTTTGTAAGCGGACCCGCAGCTAGGCCACCAACTTCTTTGTAGACGGAGCCGAAAGCCAAAGCACAACCAGCACGAGCGTCTGGGTCTCGGTTGCCAACAATCTGATCCACGAGAAATTGGACCTGGCTAGAGAGAGCGTGAGATCCGGCGACTGCCGCCAAGCGACCGTACGCTTCACTCGCTGCAGCTCGAAGAGCAGGGTCAGCCTGAAGCAAAGCATCTTGGAGAAGTTCCTTGATAGCTGTGCTGAAACGATCGTTGTTGAATCCACTGGGCCGCTTACCACCAGCGCCTACGTTGCCCTGCATAGTGGTTCGAAGAACGCCGACGATAGCAACGGTGCTGTTGATCTGAATTGCTTGCTTACGGCCGGGATTTTTCTCAAGCTTGGTGCTTTTGTTGTGGGCCAAGAGGGCCTCGATAGCTGCGATTTGCACGTCTCGGGCCTGGTATGGCAGTAGGGCAGTGAATAGCTGGATGGCCGCATCCACTGCGCCTGTGACAGGAGGTGGTGAAAGGCACGGAGCTTGAGCAATCTCAGCCACCAAGCCCATTTCACCGTGAGCGGAATTGGCAAGCGGCGCCACAGTGTAGAGGAACAAGTCATCGTGCTCGGCAGCGCCCAGCACTGGTCTGCGCTGTAATGCATCAAGCTGCACTTCTATATCGTCACGATTGAGCAGATCAGCCTTGGTTGCAGAGCTACAGGCTCGAAGAGAATCAAGACGGTCGGACACGAACGTTTCGCTGTCTCGTTGTAAGCTGGTGACGCCAAAAGCGTAGCCGTCAGACATGTCCCAAAGACTAATAAAGTTGCCGGCGCTTGCGGCAATTGCGGCCTGAGCAGAGCTGCCAACGTATCGATCGGGCTCGGCGAATGCCTGTACGGTGACATTGACCAAACCTGCCTGCATCTGTTCCATCGCCGGATTGCTAGCCAGCATTGTTAGACACTGGAACAAACGTCGTCGGAGCAAGTACTCGCGATCGAGCAGCGACAAGGAACTACGATCTGCACCTGGCACCTGCTCCTGGGAGAGGTGGGGGTATTGCCCAGTGAAACCCTCGACGAAGGCAAGCGTGTTGCTGAGCAAGACCACAATTCTTCTTGCCGTGTCAAGTGTAACCAGACTGGTGCCATTGTGCAGCAAAAAGGAAAGAATGGAAGTGAGGGTACATTCGCGTACGTGGAGCAGAAAGCCCCACTCGCCATCCGAGCGGGTGGAGAGACCTGGCGCCGTATCTTTGGACGTAGGTTTGGGAAGCGAGTTCCTCCATAAGATGAGCAACTGGGGCAGATGAAGTCGAACAAAGTTGGGCCCGAGAGACATGAGAGCGCTGACGAGGGTCCAAGCGACCGAGATCTCTACAGAAGAGACTGCGAGTTCGTGATTGCCACTATTCTTGAGCAGCTGGATGGCCAGTGAGAGGACCTTGGAGCTGATAGCAAAGGAAGTGTACAGGGGACGTCGAGGGATCACACTGATCAATGCAGCTAAGCCTTTGGCATGGCCGTTGGCTCTCTTGGCCAGTTGATGCGGGCTGAGGGAGCCGCTGCCGTTGGACAGGGTGTTGAGATCGCGGTTCAAGAGATCGAGTACGGCAGTCAAGGTGGCCGAGAGATGGCTAGGAGATACGTGACACAGAGTTTTGAGACACCAAGAAGCTTGTACCTGGACAGAGTGACTTGGATGAGCCAAGCATCGAAGCAATGGGTCGTACAACGCATCGAGCACCTGCGTTGGAGAAGATCCAAGCTGCACCAGGAGCCCAGCTACCTCGGTCAGTGCTAACGTTAGGGTAGTTTTCGTCGGGGGTTTGTGTTCCGGCATAACGGGTGGCCACTTCTTGAGGTACTCGTTACTGATTTCCTGGATCGCGAGAACCTGAGCTTGTTCTCCTAGCATACGTTCGCCAATCAATTTGCGGAGGATAAGCGTGACACCTGTACGCACGCTCAAGCTATCAGCTCTGCTAGCGGAACCGCGGGGATGATTGGGTAGATCATCGATGAGATGTTTGAGGACAGTCGGGTAGTTTGAGTTGACCCACTGCGCACCAAGTGTATCGAAAAGGGTCGCATATACATCAAAGATGGCAGAGCGCGTCTTGCGAGACGCTGAAGAACGTAGGAAGGGCAAGGAAAGATGTACGAGCATTCCCACCACCGACATCATAGTGCGCGAACCGGCGGATCCAGCCGAGGCTGCTGGCGCGATATCCTCATCGTCCGACTCATCTTCAGCGCCGTCTTTCTTCTTTCTGGAACCTTTCTTAGTCGAGACAGCTGGCGGGGGCGCCATTTCGGTCTGCGTGGCTGCCAAGAGTCCAGCTGCAAGCCGACTGAGGGCGCGTTTGGTGAGGTAGTCGGCTGTCTCGATCGCTTTGAATGTAGGCGTCAACAATGCCTCGACCTCATTTCGGGTGGTGATGAGCTGAGCGTGTTGAAGTATGGCTAAGAGACACTCGCTGCATCCACGCACCACTGCTCCAGCTCGGTCAGCCAGTCCTTGCCTCAGCGCCTTGACGAGGTCCTTGCCAGCCTGATCTCCCAAACTCTTGCCTCCAACTGACAATGCCTTGTGCAGAAGCAAAAGAGCATGGTAGCGAAGTATGACGGGGTGACTGGCCTGCTTAAACACCTTTTGAGCAAGGACCACCATCTCGTTGAAGAGCGACATGACCTGCTGGCCGATAACGCCAAACACTTGTCCGAGAATAAAGAGAGCAGCAACTCGAACCTCTCGATCCGCTGTGCGTCCTTTGGCGTCCTCGGCTGCCACCTTGGCAAGGTTCTGAAGTAAGTCAAAGAGAGAGCGGGAATCTAGACGCTTGAAGAGGATGAGAACACATCGTGCAAGCATCTGTCTTGTCGGTCGACCAGGTTTGGGTACGGCGGTGTTGGTGGCTACCACCATGCCACCTTCGCCTGTGCCAAACGTGACGGTGGGACATGCCAGCTTGAGTATGACTGGTTCAAAGCCGGCCTGAGCTGCCTTGAGGGTGTCGAGATCTGCATTGAGCAGAGCCTGTTCTGCTTTGGACAGCCATTCCAGCACATAGACCTCGCCCTGATCAGAGGCCGTGGCAGCAGCTAGGCGAGTCTCGTCGAGTGCGAGATCTTGGCGATAAGATGCTTGCCTGTCCGAGGCCATGACTGTGGAGGGGCCAGGGCCAGGTTTGTGGTGGTGTTGGTGGTGGAAGAGGAGAAGAAGCCTTTGATTTCCAACAGTGATCGAACAAGTAACACTTCGACCTCCTCCTCCTCTTCCTCCTCCACCTGATCCCCGCTCTGATCCTCTTCGCAGCCCATCTGGCCTTTGTTCGGGCGCAGCAAGACCATGGCTGTATCGCTCGAACAGTCAGTGGATCCAGACTACGTCGTCGATAGCGTCACGCGTCCCACTGAACCACGTTCCTCTGACGTCGAGCCCATCGACATTACTCTTGATGACGACGATGACCACCTCAAGGTCTTGAGCCAGGCTCCATCCTCCATCACTCCAGCAGAAACCGACACAGCCTCGCTCGAGTCGAGAGAGCGCGATACAGAGGCGTACTCAAGGAGCAGGGACAACTGCCACCTGCGACTACCAGGTGCTCTGCACGACTCAGGTCTCGTCTTCAACCGTCACTATTCACTGTGTCGTGTCGGAGTAACACAAGAAACTTTGGTATCAGAAGGCGGTATTATCGAGCAAGACGCCTTTCGTTCTCCTGATCCTGCTCAGTATGCTGCGGCTAAGCCACATCCAGAAGCTCTCTTTGTCGCAGAGAGCCTGGAATGGCGAGTCATTCTCGACGAGGCACAACTGCTGACTACCGAGCCAGCTGCATCACCAATACTAGATGTCGGTCGTGTCTTTGACCAGTGCAATCTGCCCTTTGCTTCTATCAACATGTACGATACCACTCCAGTCAGTGTACCTGCTGCTGCTCAGCGTCACCCCATCCAGAGACTAGAACTGTGGACACTGGACACGCCTCAACCGTTGCCAACATCAACAATGTACAACGTACATACCTGCTGGATTACGGGCAAGAAGATCTACTCCACCCCTCCCGGTCTCTTAAGCACCGTTGTGGACCCGCGCATGCTCCTCGGCTTCCGGGAAAGTCGAGAGAACAACCCTGCGGTAGGCTTTACTGGTCCCGAAACCTTCATCAGAGCTCTCCGTGTCCTTTTGCGCATCATTGGCAATGCTCTTCATGGGGAAAGTAGGCCAGTGCCGACGTCGAGTGCTACCATTGTCCAAAAACTCGGCTGGGATGCATTGTCCGGCAGCATCCTTCAGAGTCTCGGTTGGTCGGAGCAGAAGATGCCCGATGGTCGGGACGCTCTCTTCTCGCCAGTCTTGTTCCAGGAGGGTTCATCAAGTCAACGTCTGCTAAAACGCCTGATGCGAGCATGGATTGAGCTCAGTGTCTGGCTCGCCTATTGTGTCAACACCTTGCGGATGCACAGTCCCAAGTCGGCCGTATTGGAGGGGAATGAGCAGACTCTCGTGACTCGAGTCACGGTGTCAGCTGCTGCTCAGGATGTTCTCGACCTCATAGGCTGGAGGCAAGACCACGATGACACCTCTTTGTCCGTCGCACTAGGCGTGTACACCAAAGAGGCGCTGCATGCGGTTGGCGCCTCGCCACAGACTACCGACGAACTCGTCAAATTCGCCTATCTCTTCAATCTAGAGGCCAACCCAGGTCGAGCTATGGAGCTGTTCAGCTGTCTTGAACAGGTCATCATCGGTCAACGAGCAAGCTCCAAGGTCCTCGAGATGTTGCTGACCTACGAAAGAAGCCAGGGCAAGTATTCCGTCAATGACGTCGATAAGGCATACCATCGTTTGGGACTATCGCCCGCCGATTTGGGGGATAGTGTACCGCGCGATAGCATTCCGCTCGAGTTTATCGTCGACAACTACCAGGCCAAGACGAGGGTTGCTCTCGCCAATGGAGAGGCAGCGGAATACGCGGCGGTGCGAGATGCCTTCAGGCTTGTCACTTTCTCCCGAGGCAGTCCCGCCCATCTCGTCCAGGCTCTAGAGCAAGATGTAGAAATGGACATCAAGCAGGCGTACAAATCGCTCGAGGTCAACGCCGAAATGGACGACGCCACCGTGCTTGTCGTCTACGATCTATACGTAGCAGATGCGCCAGCACGCAAGGACATGTTTCGGCATGCTCTGCGTGCAATTGCCGAAGACCGTAACAGCAACTTCTTACGCCACTTCCTCAAGACGGGGGAAAAAGATCCGTCGGGTGTCGATGGCTGGCAAGAGCAACCGTCTTCGGACCGTCCAGCTGGAATCAACAATATCGGCAATACGTGCTATCTCAACTCTGTCCTACAATACTTTTTCTCGATAAGGGAGATTAGGGATCGTGTCCTGATGGCATCTGCTACTCTGACGTCAGCGAGCTCAGAGGTTGTCCCGCGCTCAAGCGCAGAGCTTAGTAGAAGAGTCGGAGGCCGTCACATCTCTACAAGAGAATTGCAGAGGTGCAAGAGATTCGTAGCTCAACTCGCGCAGTTGTTCCACCAGCTGATCCACACGGTTGATTTAGCAGTGACACCTGATCGAGAATTGGCCTACTTGGCTCTCGTCTCGTCCCGAGCGGAAGAGCTCGAAGGCGGGCTCGAGTCGGTACCCAAACCAATAGTTCAACATCCGGCTCTCTTAACAGAAGAGCCAAAGACACAGCTGAACGAACAACTAGATCTTCCGGCTAGTCCTTTGCCGCTCGCAGAAACTCGATCCGAGGCAGATGGTAGCTTGTCGGCACCTGTCGTGCCACCCCTTCCTCCTCGACCTGAGCGTGCCGATACCGCAGCCACTGACATCGGACCGGCTCCAGAGTCGCATCCGGCTCGCAGAAACTCGCTCATGCAACTCGGCGCACAACAAGACGTCTCCGAGTGCCTCGACAATTGTATGTTTCAACTCGAGGTAGCACTGGCAATGCAAGGTGCAGTGCAGAAAGACCCGGATCTCACGATGGACGTAGACGGCGAAAGCCCAAACGATGATCTGCTAACAGGCTTATTCCTCGGCAAGACGTGCCAGATCATCCAGGCAGAATCGCAGACCAGTCCCACCGCGAGTGCGGGCGACCGCCCTTCGTTGGACAAGCAAAACAGCACGCATGTCAAGAACGAGGTGTTTAAGATCTTGCCCATCGACGTACTCGAGGAAGGGCGAGACATTTACGACGGTTTGGATGGTTTCTTTGACTCTGAGACGTTTGTCTCGACGTCGGGAGCTGTGCAGCGCCGTTCTGTGACACTGCTCTCGCCTCCACCTTTGCTGCAGATTCAAATGCAAAGGGTGCAGTACGACCGTAGAACGATGCGAGCTTTCAAGTCACAAGCACATCTGCAGATGGACGAAACAATCTATGTCGACCGCTATGTCGACCTTGACCCCGCCAACGATCAAGACACGGCTCGACTTGCCAAAAGGAAGCAGTATCATCAGAAGCGCCAACAGATTGGGGAATTGAGGAGCAGAATAGCAGCATGCAAGGACGGACTTGGTCGGCAGATGACGCACGTCTTGAGCCAGACTGCCGACCTCGTTGACGAACTGGGCCGAGTGACCTCGCTGGACGACCTCGCTCGAGAAATTGACTCGATTGGCAGCCAAGCGGAAACGCATGTCGACGTGGATAGTCTGTCACCCCGCTCGCGAGCAAAACGCGCTGCAGCTGGCAACAACGACGACGAAGCTGCGGTAGAACCGGACAGCGGCGCGGTCATGGCTTCGTTCCAGCCGTCGGCCTTGGCAACACTGGCTGACTACGGCTTGAGTAGCCTGCTGCGATCTGAGGCCGCGATTTTGACGACCGAGCTCAAGCAGGCGGAAGAAGAGATTCGCAATCTCAAGGCCGAGATGTCATCCATCTGGGCAGAAGAACAGCGGTTCGCTTACCACCTCGTAGCCGTGTTTATGCACAGGGGCGAGGCGAACCACGGCCACTACTTTCTCAATCTGGGAAGGCCGGGGAAGGACGGCACGTGGTTCAAGTACAATGATTCGGCGATCACCAAGACGGGCATTGACCAGGTACTGCGCGATTCATCTGGAGCCACGCCGTATCTGGTGACCTACGTCCGCGCGGACCACCTACAGATCATTGACCCTATCTGCCGTGATCTAGAGCAGCAATCACACCAGCCTGCCACCGCTGAAGTCGCGCAACAATCAAAAACACCAGCCCCCGTCTCAACAGACGGAGAAGAAAGTCCCATCAAAAGAGCACGAACAGCCTCTGCCGACAAAAGCCCTCGCGAAAGTGAAGCACTCTAGGGCATCACAATGTAGACGTCCTGCTGAAACCATGCTTTATTGCGATGTCGCATAAACAATGTACCTGTGGGAACGGTGCAAGAGATACAACAGTCAGCGAAGTGTTGCGAGCAATTGCACAGAAAACATACCCTTTATCGGCGAGAACGCCACGGTCACGGATGAGAGTTGTGTATTTGAGAGCCCATTTCGGGGTGAGTGGAGCAGTGTCTGGACTGCAGGGGAGTTTGTCTTTGAATTCCTGCAACAGCCCGGGGAGCGTATGCTGAGGGAGGACATCCTTGCGGTCGCTATGGGCGACGAGCTGTACGCCCATTTGAGCACAGTACTGCTCGAAATCACGGTCAAACGCACATGGATCTTCCTTGACGTTGATTGTAACAAGACGCGGCCGTCTGGAGTTGGAGACGAGGGAGTATTCCATGTTCCAGGGTATTTTGGTGGGGAAGAAGGTGGACCCACTTGCGACGTCTGAATCAGCATTTGGCAGCTGCGATGACCTGGAAGGTTGGGCGGATGAGCTGGACAGCGGGATGCTTTCTGCTTGCATCGGTTTCTTGAGCGGGCTCAGTGGTGGATCGAAAGCTGAGAAGAGAGACTCCAAGTTGCGCTGCGAGAAGTCCGACAGCCCGAGGGAGAAGATCTGTGGGTTCTGCGACACGGACCGCCACACATCCCGCACTGTCGACTGCCAGTCTCGTCGCTGCTGCGTGCCATTGACGTTGCCAGCCTTGATGTTGAGGTCGAGATTCAGCGTCGGAAAAGCCAGCACGAGAGTATCGACAGTGATGATGCCCGTGGTGTTAGTAAGCCTTTTGAGTGCATCCTCCACAAGATCGGAGGAGAGATCGGAAGAGTCGAGGAAGAAGAACTTGACCGTGATGTCGTAGGTCTCTCTATGATCGGGTGAGCAAGGATCAGCTACTGGATTCGAGATGGTTTTGGGATTAGGCAATGCAAGTGTTTGAGATCTTGAGTCGAAGTGATACGAAATGTACGGCCGTGATTCGTCTCCAGACGGGAAGAAGCCCGCTTTTACCTGCGATGAAGAAGCCGAGGATGAGGAGGGTCCACATCCGTCGGACGATGAGCGAGCAGTAGGTGTATAGTCATCCGGGTGACCGTCGAGAGCGAAATGCAGAGTCTGGTGAATGGCGTGGGCCAATTCTCCGTCCGAAGATGGCTTTAGCGAGCGTGACACATCGTGTGTGTGAACAAAGAGCGATCGGAAGATCTGCTCCTCCATCGTCGCTATAGCCTTTAGTGATATGGGGGGCCTTGCAAGAAGCTTAGCAACGTCGGCTTTTTGATGACTGTCCGGCAATATACAGCTTATTAACCTCGGATCCGCACTTTGCTGCTCTAACATGTCAAAGATCCGGCCTAAAGAGCTAAAGCGAAAGTGACACTCGGCTCTCGAGCAGATCAGTAGCATCACATCCAGCATGTCGGCAGCCTACGCGTAGGCATCTCTACTCTGCCGAAGCATGGATCAGGAAAGTGGGCTCGACAATCCATGGGGCACCACGCCCTCTCATGAGGACCGTTTAGCCGCGTTTCAGGCGGAACGACACCAGCATGACACAGGGCAGATGAACGACATGGTCGATAGCACTATACTAGCCAATGGCGATGCAACTTCTCGACGTAACGGGTCAGTGCTCAACGTAGACGGCGACGATACCACTATGGATGCCGACACATATACCGCCCGGATGAAGGACATACTCGGCAGCGATGCGGATGGTGAAGCCACTACCACTGATGAACTGTCTCACACATACGATCAGTCGTATCGTATGCCTGTCACACCGCCAAGGCGTACAGCAGCCCCTTCCATCGACAAAAACGAGCCTGAAGATGAAGCCTCGTTCCAGTATTCACATCCTGTGCCAGAGGACACGAGCTTCAGCTCCGTATCCCGTATCAGAAGATCGTCAACCAGCTCCTCTTCTAGACTCTTCACCCCAAGATCAATATCTGGAACAGGCCTGTCGTCTTTTCGAATGTCCATCAACGGTGGAGTGTCCGACACTCCCCAACGTCCCGCAGCATATCCTTCTATCTCTCGTCTACGGGCGTCCATAGGCAAGGCTGGAAGCACATCCTCTTCGGCTCTGCCACCGTACCTCCAGTCAGAGTCGCGTGCTTCGTCCAGTGGTCTTGCCGGATCACCAAGTTCGTCATCCTCTCGCATAAGGCATCGACCCCCCCTCCCATTCGACTTCACCGCTCATACACACTCGGCCGTCCATGATGATGACACAAGCATGAGCATGACAGGCCCGTTCTCGCAACACTCTCGTCAAAGTTCCTTTTCTTCCAGCATCAATGGTTCTGTAACAGGCTTGGGTACGAGGCGGAGAAGGGCAAAGGCTATTTTCCCATATGGCCCCGTTAGCAATGGTGTCGGCGGATCCAGTGCTCCCTCCCTCGCCAGCGATTCAGCTTCCGCGCTCGCTTCCATCAGACCAGCATCAGAGCAGCAGGACGGACTGAAGGAAACAAAACTCAACAGCCGAGCCGAGCTCAGTAGAGATTTTGTCAAATGGTCTGCGTTGCGGCGGATCATTGCGCACATTCGATCTGGTCCAGCTGCAGAACACGTCAAGATGACGGTACTTGCAGTCGCTGGTGGCCTGGTCGCTATTGGCACGCGGGGAGGCAGAGCGGTTGTCTGCGATCTAGCGCAAGACATGGTTGCCTCTTGTGGCCACGACGCACAAGAAGAGGGCGATAGTGTTACCGCACTTGCCTTTTCATCGGATCACACTTTCCTCGGCGTTGGTCATGCTTCCGGCACTATCTTTCTCTACGATCTCAAGACGCCAAGCCGTGCAGCTCGCCATATTCCTCCAGTACCCCTGTCGCTCGTAAAGACTGGCAGGAAAGAAGGCCACTTGTCCGGGTCCGCCATCATTCACATTGGATTCATAGGCTTGCGTCACACGGCCATTGTTACGGCTGACAACAAAGGTCTCGCTTTCTACCACGCCCTCGGAAAAATTCTGGGCGTCAGCTCAAATGATACCCTCCGCCTGCTTGGCAAATACCCCGAATACGAGCATGAAGACGAACTTGGCCTCAGTGAAGGCAAGAAACGAAGCACCATCTACCAAATGAGTTCCCTTCCTCTTGGGCCCCGGCCTCATCTGGCAGATGACACCATCTTTGTCGCGATGATCACCCCGACCAAGCTAGTCCTTGTCGGTTTGAAGCCATCGGCGCGAACCTGGTTTAGGAAGCTAAATAGCGAAAATGCGCACAAGGCGCGAAATGCCGAGAAAGAAGACGTCAAGATGGTCGATGAAGTACTGGACGAGGCTTCGCAGCAGCTCTCTCCCGGCTGTCTCGCCTGGTTCCCCGCCTCCTTCGAAACAGACGGCAAACGAACGCGGCAAACGAATCCAATCCTGGCGTTCAGTTTCGGCAGGCGTTTGCATCTCGTTCGTCTGCTAGTTCGCAAGACTGCCAACATCGCAAAAGGCACAGACGTCAACGGCACGAACTCCGCAGAACAGGACGAACTCGACGTGATAGAGCTCACTCCCCAGGAGGGTGTAGTCGAGCCGGACACGATCGTAGGGCTTCAATGGTTCAATGCGGACTTGCTGATGCTGGCAACCAAGAGTGGGCTATCCCTCTTTGACTGCAGGGCAGGAAAGGTCACAGAACGGATGGAGGGAGGCAGCGCTGCCGCTGTGATCTCTCGAACTGTTGAGCAGCGCTTTTACGACCCTGTCATTTTTCAGAGCCTTCCAGGCGCTTTGGAGCAACAGGACGAGGAGCATCGCCGCGCATGGACGGTCAACCACAGTATCAGGATTTCGAAGGGTAGATCCTTCTTCCTCACTGAATCGGATCTCGTTGTTGGATCACTTATGTCCTGGGCAGATCGACTGTTGGCCTACGTATCGCAGGGCGACTTTTTGCTGGCCATCGAGCTGGCTACCACCTTCTACAAAGGCAACTCGCTTGGATCAGCTGTTGGTCTTCCATCGGATCCAAGCGAGCGGACCCGCATCATCGGTGAAAAGCTCAGGGAACTCATGGTGGCTTCTGCCGAGTACACTTTTTCTCCAGACCGTCTGACTGACGCCACTCACATCACTGCCGATGGTCGTGGCGTAGATCGAACTCCGCTATTCGAAGGCTTGACGCGGGTTTGCGCTACGGCATGTCTCGCAATAGGCGACATGAGCTTTTTGTTCGACCAACTCTACGACAAGTACGAAGAAAACGGTATCGAAAGCATCTTTGTAGGACAGATGGAAGATTTCATCGTTTCGGGCGAGCTCAAAACCTTACCCATCCCTGTCGTCCAACGTCTGATTGCCTTCCGCAGGGATCGGGAGGAGTACGAGCTAGCTGAACAAATCATATGGCACGTTGATCCCAAATCACTCGACCTCGATCAGGCACTCAGCCTTTGTCTGGACCAGAAGCTGTACGATGCATTGACCTATGTCTACAATTCAGCGCTGGAAGATTTTGTCTCACCCATTGTAGAGCTCTTGGAGCCATTACGGCGAGTGTTACGCTCTCGCAGACGATATCTCGCGGGGCCAGGCGCCACTGCATCGCTGACACCGTCCGAGTCGTTTGGTGCAAACAGTCCCCATTTTTTGGCTGGAGAATCAGACGAACAAGACTTTGACGACGCTTACAAGATCTTTTCGTACCTATCTGTTGTGCTCGCAGGACACCAGTACCCTAGTCAGGAACCCTTCCCATCCATAGACCTTGTCAACACGGCCAAGAGCTCCATCTTCACTTTCCTGTTCTCAGGAGGAAGTGTTATCTGGCCTCCAGGTGGCGGTGGCAAGCTGGTCCTGTTCGACGTCGATGACGCCGCACACACCCTTGACGACGATGCTTCGCATGAGCCGATATACCCTTATCTTCGACTACTGTTGGAATTTGACGCTGAAGCATTCCTCGATGCGCTTGATTTGTCGTTCGAGGACTCGTACCTGGATGACGAGGAAGTCGTTGGCAAGCGTCTCAATCGGCAGCAAGTCATTGGCATTCTTCTCGAATTAAGCCGCCCTGAGGGCTCACGTCCTGCCAACGTTAAGCACCTGTTGCAGGACGGCGATGCCCACGCAGGGTCGGACCAGATCAGTCCGACGCTACCGTTGGTTGCGCGCGTCTTTATCTCCATCTTTGTGGCACGCAACGCACCCAAGTATCCGCAATTTGTTCGACTCGCGCCTCAGGAAGTCGACGCTCTGCTCCGCTCCTTAGCAATGCCCATGCCGAAGCAACTGTTGCCCGACTCGGTGGAAGCGTCCGCCGAGATGGAACTGATCGAGTCAACGCACGAAGATCGCGAGCTTGCAGTCGAATTCTTGCTGTCGCACTACAAACCGCGGTTCAACGACGACTGGCTGGCAATGTTGGAGCAGGCGTCGTTTAGGCGGATTTTGGGCTCTGCTTTTCGACAAGAGAAGAAATGGGATCGCTTGATGGGACTATACCTGCGAGAATACGTCTCGCATCATTCGGGCAGTGACTTTGGCTCGCAGCTGGATCTTGGCGATTCCCCAACCGGCTCTCGTGGTCAAGAAGCTTTCTCGCACATCGAAGAAACGCTTTTCAGTGCGTTCCGCGAGAGAAGCGAGACGGCGCTGCAAGCACGATTGCACGAACAACTGTCGGAAAGCATCGTTGAGCTTTTGGATCTGGATCCACTCAAGACAGCTAGCCTGCTTGACCGTTTCTTCCCGCAACAGCATGCTGACGTTCTGCATCGTCTTGCTCAGCAGGATGAGCAGCGGCTCTTGCTGTACCTGCGATGCTTTTTTGAGCCTCTGCAGGTTAGTAAGGACACGCAGCTGGAAACGAGGGAAGCGGGCGAGGTGGTCACTGCCGCGTACAACGCGGATGTTGGGCGAGCAGACGCTAGCCACCTCGGTACCGAGGAGTGCAAGCTGTACTTGGACGTTCTGTGTCGGTACGATGCTGAAGCCGTCATACGAAATCTGGACGCTCGCGAAGCCGGCTACTTCGACTTGGAGAGATTGATTGACGACTGTCGAAAGAACCATTCGGATGGCGAAGGAGGCCCTCGCGTGGCGCGGAACAGCGATGCTATTCTCTGGGCGCTAGACCGATGCGGTCGGCCCAAGGAAGCGTTCCAGGAGCTGGATCGACTTGTGTCTGCTACCGCTTCTTCGATTGGATCCGTGGTGACCAGCCGTAGCATGGACGAGCATGGCGCGACGGATGTGGTCGAAGTGCTAGTTGGCGATGTGCGTCGGTCCGTTGACGTTGCGGTGCGGCTGTGCATCGAGCGCGCCAACACATTCGAGGGCCACGATGGCGTATCTGACGAGCCTGCAAAATCGCGCAAAGGATCAGAGAGGATGGATACGAACGAAGTGTGGTTCCGACTCTTGCGCAGTCTCGTACGACTGGTGCACGATGTATCCCACATCGGCCCTGCACCATCCGAAGACGACGAGGGGGAAAGCTTGACGGGATTCGTGCTCGACAACGTGCGCGATATCGTGCAAAGCACACTGGCGAACCTGGTCTCCTCCACTGCAGCCGAAGCGGTGTCCTTCCCTGCGCTCTTCCGCCGACTGACTGGCGAAAGCGAGGAGGAAGCGTCTGACGAGAACAGAGCAGATGGCGCGGCAAAGTACTACGCCGAGGTGCGATCTGTACTCGACGGTATGTTGTCAGCCTACCACTTGCGGACAGAACTCCTGGGTATTACGAACAAGTTGTTTGAGCGCGACACGTATCATCAGTTCCGGAAGCTGAATGTGCAGCGGAAACGTGGATGGCGGCCTTCCGGTGGAGCCAACACGGCGTGCGCTCACTGTGGGCTGCTGCTCGTCGGCCCCAAGCGCGGATTCCCAGGCCAAAACACTGCATCCAAACCGGACACGGATACTCGCAAAGACCACGGCGGAATGAGCAAGGACGTGTCATTCTCATCGCTCGACTCAGAGACGTTGTTGTCGCGCCCCAACTTGCTGCACCACCGGTCTCCTTCGGCAGCAGTGCTGAGTCCTGCAGCTCTGCACCATCGTCGACGAGCCAAGTCGTCGTACGACGAGAAAGCGGCTCCGCTATCGTCACCTCGAGCAGACAAGGGCAAAGGTGTCGTCCGATCAACCTCGTCCGGCAGCAACGGCGTTCTGTACCGCAACGAACAGACCGGCTCGCTAGGAGCTGACGAGGAGATTGACGGGTACTTCAGCGCCAACACAGTGACCGCCGATGGGTCATTTGACGAGTCAAGACCGATGTTGTGGTCTCCGCTTCGAGAAGGGATTTCCATGTCGGCTGGTAACGGCGGCTCGTCTTTGCGTATCCACGACAGTCCCGCACGGCAGGAAGACGATGCCCACCCGGCTGACAATGACGGCAGCACGGGGACAATGACACCCACTCGCGGCCAGAAGGATGCCGACCCCAGCTCAGGTAGAGAGACAACGGAATTGTCACCTCAGCCGACGACAGAGTGGCCCACATCCACTGCCGGAGATGGACGCATCATTGTCAAGAAATCCGGCCAAATTTACCACGAAAGCTGCTTCACAGCTCTTTCCCACCCAAGCACAAGCAGATAGCGGCATTAAGAACCCTCAACAGGCAGACATTCTAGACATCGTTGTGGGTACACGGAGCGTGTGAAGAGCAAGGGTGGGGGATGGGTAGATGTTGAATTTTAATACGGTGGAAAAAACGTGAGCTGTGCGAAATGCGCGGCGGCACGGTGAGCGAGTGGTTATGCAGGGTCCATTGCGTGGCTTCTCTGTGGAGAAAAACGGGGGGGTTGCGATTACCCGGTTCAGATCAAGCCACTCGAAAGCAAATTCACTCGCATCGTCTATGCGTCTACAGCTTGGGGAATGAGACGCGAAAGATACTAGATGTGATGAGAGCCGGGCGCGAGAGAGAGAGAGAAGGGGTCGACAGGGGGGAAGGCAGTGTTTAGGCGGAGAGATCGGGGCTTAGGCGAGATTGGGTAAACTTGGTCAGATGGATGTTTTGTCATCTCTGGCGATGGAAGCAAGAAGGTCGCATTCCGGAGAGAGAGAGAGAGAAGAACTATTCCACGCGCTAAGGAAAGTAGGGCTCAAAGTCCAGCCCTATTGCCCCCCTTCGCCTACTGATAGGGAGGTGACCGTATCCATCCGCTTCCCTCTCTTCCCCCCTTCCTTATCCATCCGTCTCGCTAGACATTGACCCTCGAACGCAATTGCCCCCCTTCCCAGCGGATCTATCCACCGAAAACATCATCAGCCAATGCCGTCCTCGAAAGGAAAGCCCACTGACCCTAAGCTGAGGGAGGAGGCCAAGAAGGGTATGTCGAAGGAACCGATCTCGTGTCGTATTTACTTCTCACTGACGGTGAAATTATTTTCCAGAGGTGCAAAACATGGAGAAAGGAGGTGGAAAAGGCCAGTGGTCTGCCTGGAAGGTGAGTGAAACAGCCTTGACACACACGCGCTAGCGCCAGAAGAACTGACGTTGCGGTATACTTGCGTCAGGCTGCCGAGATGGCCAAGGTGTACGAGAAGAAGGGAGGAGACTACGAGGACAGTGGGAACAATGCCAATGAGGCCAAGAAAGGTGCGCCCAAGCCCAAGAAGGAAGCTGTGGACAAGGGCGAGCGCAAAGACCCGTCTGAGCCGGTTGGCACGCCCAAGACGAAAAAGGCGGACAAGGAGACAGGTGAGAAGCGCAAGGCTGACGAGAGCAAGGACACTACCGATGCCAAAAAGGCACCAGCTAAGAAAGCCAAAGCCAACGGAAGCAAGGAAAAGAAGCCTGCTACGCCAGCTACACGATCGCAGCCCAAGCGTGGCTCCAACAAGTAGCTCCTCATTCTATCACCCCCTTTGTCGATACCACAGGAAAGCATGGTTGCCTTTTGCGATGTTAGAGCGGTATTGCCACATGTTTGGCGATGAAGCGATGATCTGCAAAGGGACATGAGATTGAGACCTGCGATGCTCGTAGGTGGTTGGAACTCCGCATCGGCCACTTAATGTATGGCTTTAGTCGCCTTTGATTCGGCGAAATCGGGGTGGCAGGAGAGGAGACGGACTGGCCTGGGTCTTGACTCCTTTTTTTTCTCACGTCGGATGTTTTGGTTTGGTTTGTTTTTGTTTTGGAAATTGACTTGAATTATGCAGGCAGTGTGCATCGTCGATCCCATTGTGATTGTGATTGTGATTGACTGCGCTTTTGCTTTTGGCAGAGGGATTTCGGATTGGGCGCTATCAATAATGCGCAATTGGCATATCGATGTATCATCGTCAAGCATACACCTCACTCTGCACTCCCATCTCCCATCCTTGGCCGCACCCCTCCCTCCCTTTTCCCTATCGCAGCGCTCCTCTCACTCTCCTTGACTCGCACCTTTGCCCCATCACGATCAGTGACACACGGACCCATCATCACTGTTGATACCATTTCTCCGCATACACGCATGCCTCACAGCCCGATCTCGCCCACTTTTCTTGCTGCCAACGCTTCGCTCTGATTGATTGTCTGCCCTGCTTTTTAGGGCTGACTCATCATGCCGGCTCCTCTCACCAAAGCCATCTCTCGTGGCGGCGTCTCGACACACAGTCAGCCACCCGCCGCCACCGAGTCCATCTCTAACCCGTTGGCAGCGTCTACCTCCCACATCCAGTCCGGCCCATCTTGGCCAAAGCTCAACAAGACATCGTCGGAAGAACAAGCATCAACCAAAGCCAGCCTTCGTGCATGGTGGGCCTCTTTCACCAAACCACGTCAAAAGAAGCCGATCGAGAACAAAGTGTTTGGCGTGCCTCTTCGACAGTCTCTCAAGTATGCCAGCGTAGCCATCAGCGTGGCTGGAGACGACGGCCAACAATACGTCTGGGGCTACGTTCCCGTCATTGTCGCCAAGGTCGGTCTCTACCTCAAAGAAAATGCTACGGAAGTCGAAGGAGTCTTTCGCATCGCTGGCTCTCAGAAGCGGATGAAGGAACTTCAGGACATCTTTGACACGCCTCCCAGATACGGCAAATCGGTCGACTGGACAAAGTACAGCGTGCACGATGCTGCCAGTGTATTGAGAAGATACTTCAACCACATGCCAGAGCCCATCGTCCCCCACGATCTGTACACTGAATTCCGCAACGTCATGGCCAAGAAACCGTTTGACCAAGAGGGCGCGATCAAAACGTATCGCTTACTCATCTCGAGCATGTCACCAGCCAGTCAGTACTTGCTGCTGTATGTGCTTGATCTGCTCGCCGTATTTGCACGCAAATCGGACAAGAATCGAATGCCTGCCAGCAACCTTGCCGTCATGTTCCAGCCAGGCATGTTTTCCCATCCATCGCATGTACAATCGCCCATCGAGCACAAGTTGGCCGTGCAAGTACTCGAAATGCTGATCAATCACCAGGACCAGTTTGTGCTGGGCATGCAGCCTCAGCCAAGCTCGACTCTGCCGCAGGAAGAGTTGACGGCCGTGTCCAAGCCTGTCGAGGGCGAAGATCTGTTGGAGCCTTCGGACAGTGATGAAGATCAAGGTGAACTCGTCGTTCACGAGGGTGGTGGCGCTAATCTGTACAGAATTCAGTCGCCATCCAAATCCAAGACGAGCAACGTCAAGCGCTTCTCGGCTGGCCTGCGAACTGTCAAGAGCGACGCAAGTAGCGACGAAGACGAGACACCGGGAGCCATGTCTTCGGAAAAGGCTCTGACTGGCTCAACAGGCCTGCGAAGAAGCCGAACTGCACCCTCACGCAAGATGGTCGAGGTTGGCACCAGCACTCGCAAATTCCGACGGCCGCGGGGATCTACGGGAAACCAGCGTCTGTCCGAGGAAGAAGAGGCGCGCATCGTTGCCGCACTCATTCCACCGCCTCCAGCACCCAAAAGTGCATCCATGCAAAAAGCAGCCTCCAGCACCGGCGAAGGCAAATCGTCGAAAAAGTCTCTTGAAGTGACGGGCACGTCGGTGCGCAAATCGACGAGCTCAGCTGGCGCTGCTTCCACCATGTCGTCCGCTGTACCGTCAGAGAAGCCTCCAACAAGCCTTCCCTCGCCGCCCAACTCCAAGATCTCGCCAGTCGCCGAGTCCCGTCCAATGGAAGCCGACGCAAAATAACCCACCTCTAAAACCCCCATGGACCACGCAAGCGCAGTCTCTGCCAAAGAACAATTCATTTCCCCTCTTATCTTATGGACATTTGCACCCCCCTCCCTTCTCTTGCCTCTACTCACTACGGACGTTTCCTGTTTGCTGAACTCATACTTACTTTCCCCCTCTTTTCGTCTTCGTCACTGCCTTGGCTCACGGGGCAGATCCTGTTTTTGTCACCACCTCAAAGTTGTTTTTTTCACACCACTTTCCGCCTCCCGGACTGCAAATTAATGACGTTGAAATGCATTACGACCTTATTTTACTCGTCTTGCTGAGCTTGTGCGCCTGCCCACCAGGAGACGAGGCCTAGGCCGGTGCCTGCGATGGAGGCAGTGATTGTGTAGTGGGGACGTGCGTCTTTTGCCGTATGCTGATTGTGATGGAGACCCAGTGATTTCTGATCTGACGACGACGTTGTTGTTGTTGCTGCAGTAGTTGTGGTGGAAGAAGAAGGGTGGTGGGGGCCGGGTTCTGCGTCGTAGAAGGTATCGCTTTCGACGGAGAAGCGGATGAGTTCACCGGCGTCGATGTACATGCGTTCTTCGGGGGTGCTGAGTAGAGGATCGTTGGCGATGGTCTCGTTTCGTGCCTCGTATAGCCAGAACCATGCCCGCTCCTGGTGATCAAATGCACATGGCTTGGGTATCAAGTGTGCCGGCACGTGTATATCGTCAAAAAACCCCAGCGTCAACCTCACCCCAGCCTCATCGGAACTCTTGACTTTTCCAACGAGAATCTCCTGTGCAAAAGGCCGAAAGACCACCATGCGGAATACAACATGGTGGTAAAGACATCCATCTCCAAATCGCACTTTCCCCTCGCTGCATTTGGTGATATCAAACAACGAGATGCAGAGACCGACGTCGACGAGAATCTTGTTGGCATACTTGCCATTGATCCTATCCTCGATGCTGGCCAGTGCTGGCTGTGCGAACGACGAGGGATGGATAGAGATGGTGTCTTGTATCTCTGACAGGACAAACATCGCGGCGGATTAACCCCCCACCTTTTCACAATGACATGACCCCCCTCGCAACTGTCCCAGCAATGGTGGTGGTGGTGGTGCGGAAAAAGAGTCCGGAAATCTCAATAATGAAAAAAGAAGTGGGCTGCGAAAATGGACGTTTTTTAAGGCACCGGATCGCGGTTTGACAGGACAGCTTTGGGGCTTTCTTCCAACTCTGTGGCCGGTGATGGAGTTCAGTAGCTTGCGCGAACAGCGTCAGAACAAGCAGTCGGACCAGGCTGAAGCTCGAGCTGCGGCTGCTGCTGCTACTGCCGAGGCAGAAGGCACATTCTCACATCCACCGCTGGAGACGGGCAGCAGCCCTTTGCCATCTGCGCAGCCTGAGCAGGATGGCGCGCTTCCCACTCCCGGTCTCGGCTCAGAATCGCACACTGCTCCCAGCAGCACAGAGCCAGAACACCTGCCGACAAGCGGTGGTGGCGAGGAGGTAGAGATGCGGCCACACAACCTGCTCAGGGCAAGCGAGGTGTTTCAACGGCAGGGCAGTGGTGGAGGAGGGATGCCGTTTGCGCCGACGCCGATGTTGCGGCTGAACGCGGTGCAGATCACCGGTGCGGCAGGGTCGGTGCTGCGGCCTGGGTTCCTTGCGTCGATGTGCAGGCCATATATGGATGCTTCGCTCTCCTCGACGCAGATGTCGGCGTCAACGCTTCTGCTCAGCACGCTGATGTACGGAGACCGGACATCGCACATTCAGCCGGGACAACCAACGACGCTACCCTCGATTCTCACGCTAACCTCCGCTCTGGCGGGCGATTTGGACAAGTTGGATGTATTCTCCTCGGTTCAGGCGACGCTCGCGCCATCGCTCGCCCCTGGTGCGGGCGAGGAAGACGTCGACGTGATTCTGCACTGTGGCAAACCCCGCGGTCGTGTCTTCCTCAAATCCTCCACCGACGTCGGTAATGGCGAGGGGTCTGCCTCCGTACAGGGTAGGGTGCGCAACGTGTTTGGCGGTGCTGAGTCTATCCATGGCTCCGCATCTTTCGGTACGCGCACAAGGCAAGCGTTCAACATCGACTTTACCGCTCCCCTCCCTTCCAACGTAGACCACCGCTTTGCACTCTCCGCTTTCAAGCTCGAGCGCGACTTTTCGTCCTTCGCATCGTGCAGCGAGTCCACACACGGTCTTCGAGCTGCTCTTACCACGGGCAGCACGGTCGATCTCGTCAGTGACACTGCCGATGAGCACGCAGCGAGGGTGAAGACCCAGCATGAGGTCTCGTACGAAGCTTCGGTTCGTCAGTTGGCAAGGCTGTTGCCGGACGCCTCGATCGCTGTTCGCAAACTGGCTGTTTCGCCCAGTGTCAAGTCGGCTGTGAGCTGGACGTACACGCGCGACTCTCGCGATGATCCCGTCCTCCCCACACGCGGCACGCTGAGCAAAACAACCCTGCAATACGCCGGACTCGGTGGAGACGCCGCACACCTCAAAGCCGAAGCTGAAGCATTCACAGGGCGGTGCATCTACCAGCAGCCTCACGACGACATCGCTGCTGCTGCTGCGCCGTTTTGGGGACCGGTAAGGGCGACGTTGGGTTTGCGAGCTGGGTGGATTCACCCCCTGGGCAAAAACGCTCCGCACTTGAGCGACCGCTTCCATCTAGGCGGGCCTACATCGCTCAGGATGTTCCGATTGAACTCGCTCGGTCCCAAGTCCAAACTGGACTCTCTCGGCGGCGACGCCTTTTGGGCAACAGGCGTCTCCCTCCTCACCCCCGTTCCACGCAAACCCCACTGGCCAATCCAACTCCACTCCTTCCTCAACGCCGGACAACTAGCCCAACTACCCATCACCCCCATCGCCACCCCCGCTGCTGCTGCTGGTGGTGGTGGGGGGTGGAAGGAACTCCTCCAACCGAGCACGAGCATGGGTCTGGGCATCGTCTACCTCCAAGGCCCGCTCAGAGTCGAGTTCAATGCAGGACTGCCCCTCACAGCCCGCACGGGCGACTCCCCGCGCAAAGGCCTCCAATTCGGCATCGGCATTCAGTTCCTCTAATCCCCCCCTCCCACCCCTACACACACACTTCCTGCAAACGTCTCAGTGCCAAAAAAAAGCTCTACATTTCTCTTTTGGCCAGTGGTGCTTTGTGCGTGTGGGGACGATGGCTAGAGATCTTCTTTGACGTAGCCAGGGTTGGGGAGGAGAATGGAGAAGCCTTCGAGGACGTGTGGATAGCTGAGGTATTCTTCGGTGGCGAGTTCGGCGCGTTCGTGTGTTCCGACACGGACAGGGGTGGTGTGTGTCTGGAAGCCCGAGATGGTGCGTGGCTTACCTGCTTGCCCCACCACGTCTACCGCCTTACCTACGCGGACCGACGTCGGCAGTGCGTCCAGGTTTTCATCGAGTGTGATCAGGAAGCGCGGGTACATGGCTGACGCGAGGAAGTAGAGCATCCAATGGCTCTGGTCCAGCACAAAGCCACGTGCGTCGGTGAAGCTGACCAAGAGCGCGAGAATGCCGGCGACCGCGGTGCGCGACATGAGCTGACGGTCAGTGTGGAAGGGATTAATGCCAATCGTGCCCTTGCCCATGTGTATCAGTCCCTGAGCGACACGGACCATGAACAAGCAGTCCGGTTCCTTGTGGTAGTATCCCGCCAGCTGACGCAGCATTTGCGCCAGACGCGCGTTGTTCGAGCCAGCGCCGACCAAGCCCATGGCCAGAATCGCGTTGAGCGCAACGTCCAAGTCGGAGTCGTGCGAGTATTTCGACAGCGTATCGAGAACCGGCATCGCGGGATTCGACGGGTGCAGCAAGGCCAGTGCCAGTGGGACCGCTCGACGAATCGACGGCTCGCCATAGTGCATCAGATGCGACAAGTGTCGGAGGGCCATCTCGGCACCGACATCTTCTCCCATCGTCACTAGCGCGATACCGATCACTGCAAATGTCTGGAACAGGTTGTCCTTCTCGCCCTTCTCGCCGTCTGCCTTCTCCCGGTCCGCATCGCTGGCAGGTGCATCGGATCCAGTCGCATTGGCACCGTTAATGCCATTTGTCTCGCCTCCTTCAGCATTGCTTTCGGCCTGCTCGGGCTCGGGTCGCTCGGTGCAGTAGTGCAGCATCTTTTGCACCTTGAGCACATTTCCGGTACCGGCATACGAGCACATGTCGACCAGCACCTGCGCCTGCTTGGCGATAGGATGATCAATCGCTTTGAGAGTCTCGATGGTCGCATCGCTCTCGTCTTGCTTGCCGAGGAAAAGTAGAGCCAGACCGAGAATCATGAACCGAGCCCACTTGTCATCGAGCTGGGCCGGATCACACTCCATCATACTTTGCAAGATGGTCGGTACAATCTCGCCGTGACAGCTGCCGACAAAGATGAAGCCGAGCGCGAGGGAAGCCATGGCGGCTACCTCCATCGGCGTTGTCTCATCAGCAATGTGTGGCAGCAGGAGAGATACAATATCTTCTCTGCAGAAGCCAGCGTAGGCTAGACCAAGACCGACAATGGCCGAGATTTGCAATGGAACACTCTTTGACTCGATGTGTTCCGACAGCAACGCTAGTGCCTCGTCCAGTTCTGTTCGCAAACCAGAATGCACGACTCCGTACGCCAAGAAGGCACCAGCCTTGATCGACTCTTCGGACGAGTACGTGTACTTGTCGATCTGGTCGAGGCCGGTCTCGGTGTTCCAGAGCAAGCTCATGCCCAAGGAAGCGGCCGCGGAAAGCATGCCGTGGTCTTTGTTCTTGTAGATCCACGAGTTGCCCTCTGGTGCGTCGACCATGAGCTTGTCATTGCCGAATCCAGCGTTGACAAAGGCGTTTACGAATGTGCTTGCCAAGTTGCCACGCGCAGAGTCGACCGAGGTGCCAAGGCCAGTGTGAGAGGTTTCCAGATGCGTCTTGTAGATATCCTCGAGGCTCTTTGGCTCGTACACGTTGAGTTCTTTTCCGAAACTGACAAAGTGACGCGAAAGCTGAGAGTTGTACATGATGTCGAGCAGCTGTACGTCAGAGAGTGGGTCTTCTTCATCTTGAAGCCACTCGATGGGGATCTGCTGTCGTGCAAGCATGAACGCGAGCTGTTTGCGCATAGTGTAGTTTTTGGGTGCTTCGAAATCGGATCGGATGAGATCCCTGTCGCCCAGCCGCAGGGCCAGGGTCATTGCCTCTGTATAACGTTCGTGTTTGCGGTAAATCTCGTGCGCGGTTCGCAGGAACATGGCATCATCCGGCGGTACGAGAAGATTGACGCAGCTGACCATGTAGAGACAGACACGTGCATACGTGTCCTTGTCGACGAATTGCGGCAACTTGTCGATGGCCTCTAGCTCAAGCAGGAGATCAACTGCGTCGGCTTCGGCGTTGTGAGACAGGCTGAATGGGACTACTTGTAGGGCGAGCTGCAGCAGCTCGTCCGTACCTTGCTCGGTTGTGGACCGCGCATCGTACTCTTCACCGAGTTCTGATGCCAAATGGCGCATATACTCGTGACCCCACAGACCGGGGTCCTCCGACTTTCCCTGCCCCACCAGGTTGGCCTTGAGACGGAACTGCAGTGTCTCTCTCTGACCGTTATCTGAATAGGTCATGGCGAGAACTGAAAGGATCTCGGCCAAGAGACTCTTTTCAGAGTCGCCGGCTTTCCACTCCTCGTAGATGGACTTGAGGTCTGGGTAATGGGGACGAAGAAACTTGAGTGGCTTTGGGACAGAGGTCATGGACGAGGTGCTGGTTCGGATCAAGGTGCGAAGCGACTCGAGAGCGGGACGGTAGAGAGACGCGTCCTCCTCTTTGAGCCGTTCGACGAGCATCTCGAGCTCGTTCTTGAGCTGGAGGTCTTCTTCGCTAAGTTCATCTTCGGGCTTGTCTTTGTCGGCAGACTTCTTGTCTGCGAGTGGCGGCAGACCTTTACGGGTAGCCTCTTCGCGCGCCTTTTCCTTGTCCTTCTGTTCCTGAGTCTTTTTTGGGTCCTCGGAAGGAACGGTGAGGCCGAGCTCCTGTCCGTCTCCGCGTGCCATTGTGTAGAATGGTGGTGTGGTGAAAGAGCAACACTCGGTGGACAAGTCGAGCCAACCTTCTTGGACGCGCAACAGCCGATCACTTTAACTCCACTTTTGACCAGTCTCACTCTAACATCTGTGGCTACACCTCTCACTCTAACAGCCAGTATTCTCGTTTTTTTTTTTCGCCGAAGCCGTAAACGGCCGCCGTATGAGTGTATGACAGACATTCATTGATCCCACCATCAACTGCGCCTACTTCTCTTTCACACAATGGCGTGGAGCAAGGAATCGCGTATAATTACGCTGCTAGTAATTGACGTCGTCTTTTTCTTCATCGAGATCATCACTGGTTATGCCGTAGGCTCATTGGCTTTGGTGGCAGACAGCTTCCACATGCTCAACGATGTCATGTCGCTCATCGTGGCGCTGTGGGCAGTCAAACTTTCCACAAAATCTTCGGATCACCGCTTCAGCTATGGATGGCAACGGGCTGAGATCTTGGGCGCGCTCATCAACGGTGTCTTTCTGCTGGCCTTGTGCTTCAGTATTTTTATGGAGGCGCTGGAGCGTTTCATCAATGTGACGGAGGTGACGAATCCCAAGTTGGTAGTCATTGTTGGCTCGCTCGGTCTGGCGAGCAATCTGGTCGGTCTGCTTCTCTTCCACGATGTCGGACATGGTGGACACTCGCACAGCCATGAGTCTCATGGTCATGGTGCGCATGATGGTCACTCGCACGCTCATGCAGTTACCGAGGATGCGCACGAACAGGATGACGTGCTTGGCGAAGCCATCTCATCGCCTGAAGACGCCAAACGTGGTCGAGGACGACAAGATTCGGTCGGATCGCTGTACGGACACCCAGCTCAGACACGGGCGTACGTGGTCCAAGCTGCCCACGAGCTCGGATACGAAGCAGCCTCCACTACCCGACACGGCCACTCGGGCTCCCTCAGCGAACGATCCCGCCTCATGTCCAACGGAGGCGAAGACTACGGCTCAACAGGATCACCAACCTCCTCCGCCACCAAGATCGGCAAAACCTCCTCGCACGGCAAGCACAACCACGCTGCCCACTCTGCTGCCCCTCCCGCTTCAAATGCCAATGCGGGACACAGTCACGGTCATTCTCACGGCCATGGCGAAGGCTCCATGAACATGCGTGGCGTCTTCCTGCACGTACTGGGAGATGCGCTGGGCAACGTTGGTGTGATTGCCGCTGGTCTCTTTATCATGCTTTCCTCGGCGTCATGGCGTTTCTACTCGGACCCGGCCATTTCGTTCTTGATCACCATCATTATCTTCCACTCTGCACTGCCGTTGGTCAAATCCGCATCGTACATTTTGCTGCAAGGCGTGCCGACATCGGTATCGCTGGAAGCAGTGCGCAATAGCATTGCAGCCGTTGATGGCGTGCTCAACCTGCACGAGCTGCACGTATGGCAGCTGTCCGAGAGCAAGATTGTCGCCTCCGTCCACGTCTTGGTCGACTGCAGCTCCGGTCAGACGGAAAAATACATGTCCATTGCCGCCGAGATTCGCGAGAGTCTGCACTCGTGGGGGATTCACAGCTCGACAATCCAGCCCGAGTTTGTACCAGGTGGTCTGCGGGAAGCCGCCGCTCTTTCTGGTGTGCAGGTCGCGCAGTCCGACGCTCAGGGCAGATTGATGACCCACGAGGGACAGCTGGTTCAGGACGCCGTCGGTAAAGTCGACACCGCTTGCCTCATCGCCTGTGGCAAAGATAACGACTGCCAGACCGAATCTTGCTGCCCGCCCAATCTCAACGCCTCTTCCAAATCCGTATCCGGCTCCGCCAGCCCCACGCACTAAATCCACCCCCGCATATACAGTCCATACAACACTTCTCAGTTTGGAAACCTGCGCAGTGCCGGGTTTGTAAATCATGATTTTTTATAAGTTCGGCTTTTTGCTCCCCTTGTGCACACGTTGAGGCGGAACAAACATACGTCGCAAGGCGAAAAAAAACGTGTTAAGAGAAAGAGGGGGGTATCGTACATATCTTCCAACGAGGGACAAAACAAGCGACAAAATACACGAAAGCGGAGGGAGCATGAGGGAAAGAGCGGTGAGTGAAGGACGCGCGCGGGGCGCGCTCGCACGCGGTTTAGAAAAAGGACCAACGCGAACCTGAACCGGACGACGACGATTTGGCACTGGAGTGTTTCTCCTGGTAGATTTTGACGAGGTCCGAGAGCTTTTCCATGACGACCTCGAGTTTTTCCTTGCGATCCTGGAGGTCGAGATGTTTCTTCACCGCTGGATTTTCGCGAGCGAAGCGGGACAGTTCGGTCTTATCCAAGTCGTAGACCAACTTGCTATCAATTTCACGGGGGAATTGGTAGAAGAATTCGGAGAGCAGTTCGATGTTGATAAACATGACGGCAGTGTAGGTGAGTTTGTCTGCGACAATGTTGAGGAAAGTTTCCGGGCAGAAAGTCTTGCTTTCTGGGCCTTGTTTGCAGCGACGTGAGCGGAGGCTGGCGAGACGTGTGCGGAGCATTTTGGATCGTTCTGACAAGAAGATTGCCTCGCGGGCTTTGATCAGCAGTGCCGAGTTGTAGTCTGGTCGTGTGGGGTCGTTACTGTCGTCTTCTTCGAGCAGTGCTTTGCGGTCGGTTGGATTATCGGACCCGGCATTGGCCGTAGCGTTGGCTGACTCGCGTGCGCGAAGACGGGCAAGCGCCCGTTTGCGATCACGCTCCTCAAGGTGCGCTACGTACTCCATAGCGCCCTTAAGCCGACGTCCACCTAGCAGCTTCTTGATCCCATTAAACGCCTGGTCGCACATTCCCAGTTCCCGCTCCACCAACGTCAGCGACCGGTTCCGACCTGCTTCCCACTCCGCAGGCTCCACCTCGACTTCATACTTGTACGGCTTGACGCAGTTCTCTACCTGGTCTGCGGTGAGCCCGAATCTTTCTCGCAGGATCGCTGTGCTGAAGGCAATGATACGCTCTGCCGCTTCAGGATGGTGGTTGAACGGCTCTGACTGCGCCAAGTGGGCAATTTGGGTACGGATGCTGTCCACCACGAGCTGGGTGCTCAGGCGGCCGATTCCACTCTTGGTAAGCGCAGAGGAGGAGGCGTCCAGCTTGTACTGCCAGTATCGATCCACGTCGTCCGGCGTCACTTTGCGCGACTCGGCCAGTTGTGACAGTTCGGGCGTCCTTGCGTCGGACCAGTAGACTTGCGCCAGGATGTCCATCACCTTTTCGTCCAGCGCATGCTTGAGTAGCGCTCGCACCTCGGGCTTGCCAAAGTTGGACGCAAACTCTTTAAAGCGCAGCTTGAGCGCGTCCATTCTCTCGGCTACGTAAGACTCGGCAGTGATGGAGCGGTCATTGTACTGCACTTTAAACTGGTACGAAGCTTCCTCAAGCTCGACCTGGACCGCGTTGGCAATACCGTGCAGGGATGAGCCCATACTTTCTTCGAGCACCGACATGAGACGACGTCGGAGGGTGTCTGTGCCTACCATGGGTTGGACGCCGGCATTGCGCCCACGTGCAGGAGGGCGGAAATGCTCCTTGTTGGCGGTAAAGTAGTCCGACTCCTGCTTCATGACGAGACTCGTCATCCGACCCTGACCCTGCTTATCGTGGCCCTGGCCATCCTGGAAGAATCCAAGGTTGTTCTTGCACACAACGCCAACGTAGCCGAGCGAGAGGGGGTACTTGTTATTGGACAGTATCGCTGCGCCTACTTCGGGCGGGACGAGGTCCATCTTGGTGACAACCCCAATAGTGCGCAGTCCAAGTGGGTCGACAGTGCGGGAAGCTCTGAGTGCAGGCGAGTTGGCCAGATCGACATCCGCCGCACACACGGCCAGGATGATGTTGGGCTCCTGGATGTACTTGTGGCATAGTTTCTGGATTTTTTCGCGCAGTTCTTCGGGCTGGTCCATGCTGGCGATTTGTACGTAGCCTGGGAGGTCGATGAGGGTGAGGTCGGGAACGTGCGGGCTGTGGATGCGCAGCTCGATTGGCTCGTCGCTGACACACTCTGCCGCGGGGACGGCCATGTTGAGATCGTAGAGGGTCTTCTGGACATGCGAGAAGTCAGTCACTTTGCCAAGTCCGAGACCGGGGAACTCTGCGTACTCGACCACGGTGTCTTTGGACGAGCGGCCGGGGACGATGGGCGTGTGGATGAGAGTCAGCTCAATGGGTCGGCGTGTAACCATGTTGTTGCCCTTGGGCAAGAACTCGTGTCCGACAATGGCTTCCAGCACGCTGCTCTTGCCGCTGCTCTGCGAGCCGATGACGACAATCGAGGGCAGCGTGAGCTGATCCGACTCATGGTCGATATCCTTGAGAATGTTTCGCACTTCGATGAGTTTTCGAGTGAGAAGCATGAGTTCCTGCGTGCTGCCTCTCGAGTCACCTTCCTGCGGCTCCTCGGCGTTGTCATCGTCAAAGAGGGACGTTGCGGCGATGGCGACACCTGCTGCGGAAATGGGGCCCTGAGGATTAGGCGAGCCGCTGCTACCACTCTCAGTAGAGCCACTACCGGTCGAGTCAGTCGTCTCGTCACTGAATCGGCCGAACAAGTTTGTGAGGAAACCAGGTGTCTGGAGTTTGGGCAGCTCGATGCTGTCGAGTCGTTCGGAGAGGGCGTCCCATGAATCGCGCGCGTTGTCCATAGCATCAGCGCCGAAGGTGGCAACATTGTCGAATGCGCCCTTGGCGCTGCTGGACACGCGGTCAAACGTGCGACCCATCATATCTTTCAACTCGTCCACCTTGTAGTTGGCATACGCCAGGGCGCCGCCTCCCGCAGCGACGCCGTACGCCGGCAGCCGCGCTGCTCGGAACACAGCTTTGGGCACCGAGTTAAACGACAGAGCACGGACATGCATCGTACGACTCCCCTGCAGCGACAGCTTCATCGCACTCGGGCGACGCTGCGATACTTGCGAGAAAGGTCGACGGACAAGCATCGCATGTTGTGGAATGTACGGGCGGACGGAGGCATGTCTGGTGGTACTACGTGCGGCATGTTGCAAAAGCGCCATGGCTAAGGTTGGGAGAAAGGGGAAAGTCGAGCCAGACGCTGAAATGTGTGACTGTGTTGCTCTGGGATCTTCTAGCGTACCCTGCTGCGAGCAGACATGGAGCTGCGCGTGGTAAGGAGTAGGTGTACTGTGTGTATAGGGAGAGCTCAGTCGTGGTCAACAACGCTTGGCTCATACGAATATTCAAAATTAAATCCTCACAAAAAACACGCGTCACAACCACCGCGCGCACAATCAGCAAGAGGTGACTGACGATTTGCAATGACTACTGCGAATGCGAGTTTGTGACTGGGGGAGATTTGGGACGTGCTAGAAATACAGTGTGTTCCGCGCTGTTGCGTTTAGAAATGGGCGGGGGAGAGGAGGCTTCCGTCCACGCCAAAGCCAGAAGCAGTGGGGACGATGAGGCCGAGAGGGTTGGGACTGGCTCGACCATTGGCGGCGGCGGCAGCCATGCTGGTGGAAGCAGCGGTGGGCATGCAAGTGGCATTGGCTCCAAACGTCATTTCCAGCGGCGAGTGGAGTGGTCCGACGGTGCCATCTGCTTTGGAAGCCCAGAGTCGCTCGAGACGCTCCTTTTGCAGACGGGCCTCGTCGCCCGAGTTGAGAGGCGGTGGCTGGCACAGCGTGTTCTCGCCCTGCTGAGGGAGAGGGGTCAGAGGTGTTCGCATGGCGCGTTGATGCATTGTGCCCCAGGCCATAGGACTGGGACTATGAAGTGGTGTCAGCTGTGCCTGACCGCCACCGAGCAAAGCGCTGTTGGGAGCACCCTGGGCGTTCAAGTACATCGAGGGCGGGGGAATGTTGAGCATCAGGTTGGCCTTGTTCAACGACATGCCACGCTTTCGTAGCAACGTCGGGGCCTGAACTGTCGGATCCACGGCGATGTGATCGGCCAACTTGTCGTCGAATTTGAGCAGCGGCGAGGGGAGAGGTGTAGTGAGCCTCATCGGCGAAGCGCCATTGGGCGCCATGAGTAAAGAAAAGGTCGGCGTTCCAGGTCTGCCGACGAGCGTCTCGTCGCAGTCAAAGTCCCAAGCAATGACCAGCACAACGTCCCCCACGGTGCTACCGAGACTTGGGAGATTCCCGGCCTCGTTGGACAGTGTGAACGACGTGTCCTTGCTTTCGAACGATGGGTTGGGAACGACGAATTCTTGCACTATCGTCAACTTTGACGTTGCGGCGGCCAGGAGTCGACGCTGTGCTACTGAACTAGCAGAGGTTGACTCGTCGACAGCGGTAGTATCGTCGCTCGGACGGTCACGGCGCAGAAATTCGGCAAGAAACGCAGACTTGAGGGGTGCCCGATAGGTCCAAGGGTGCTGCAAGCTTGTGCTGCTGGCCGCGACGTTGGTATTGTTGTTGGCTTCCGGAGGAGTTCGGGGAGATCCGAGTCCGTGCGACGAACTTGAGACAGGGCTGAAGGACAAGCTGCTCCCGTTGCTTACTCTGCGCGGGTCCGCAGCACCTGTGGGCGTGCATGGACGCGCATTGACCGCAGTATTGCGAGTCACGCTTTCGACACTGTTGCGAGAGGATAGCTTTGTAACCGGCTCGACCACACACGAGACGCGTTTGCCTTCGAGGTAAAGGGTGGTGACGGCAGCCAGCTGGAGATCCTGCGCGGAAGTCAGGAAAAGCTGAGATGTGAACTCGTCACTCGACGACCATTCATTTTCGCCTCGGGGCAAGGAGAGGGGGACCTGAGCGTGCAAGAACTGACAGGGCATACGCCGGTGCATAGAAGCCAGCTGCGGGAAGCGCGTTTGACTGTCACGTAGCGACTCGAGCGACTTTTGCGGCAAAGCTGGCTGATTGCGAGCCAAGGCGTTTGCCACATTGCTAGACAGGTCAGCAAAGATATGCTTTGTGCTGCCGCTTGCAGTCTGCGTCCACATGGAGAAGCCGGTGGGCAAGATAGGGCATGGTATGCTGGCAGCCGCGAGCTGGTCGCTGGAGGTAGAGCTGAGGTCGAGCCTGTCCAACCCAGACTGAAGAGAAGCCGAGAGAGGTGCAGATCCTGACTCGCTCGGCACTAGCGGACTGGCGAGGCCTTGAGGAGGAGCATAGGGCGACAGAAGCGCACCGCCCTTTTCGACCGACAGGAGCGGATAGCTACTTTCGAGTCCAGAGTTGGTGTAGCTGGAGCCTGAAGGAGCGAACATCGTTAGGAGAAGAGAGGTAAGGGGACGATAGAGAGCGGAAGCTGGTCGGTGTTGCTTATAGGGATGGAGCACCTGGCTCGGGAATGCAGAAGGAGAGAGAAAGAGGCATCAACTTCGGTTGGGTAGGCTGACACATGTCGAAAGTTGCTGGGCGTTGCGATGGGGGCGAACGCGAACGCGATGCGTGTTGGCTGGCTGGCATGCATTCGGAGTTGGTTCGATGGCTGCATCTCTGCTCGTGTTCTACGCGCTCCTCCACTCACAGTCACAATGCGAGTCCCTGCATACGGTCCGGCTGCAGCTCGGCGAGGCGCTGGCCAATCCCAAATCTCAAAAGCCGAGCCAGAATTTTAACTCAACTTCCGACCGCAAATGTGTTAGACTCAGGGTGTTCCCATCGGGCGTGCGATCTTGGCGATCTTATGATTTGACAGATGCTGCTCTCCACCCACAGGCCACAGCAGCCATGCTCGTGTGAACGAGAGTGTCGCCTCGATGTCGTATCTGCCGGCCATCAATACGCTATGGGCTCATGCAGCGCATCCTTCGACGAGGGCCGGGTCACGGTCTGCATCCCCGGAGCCATCAGGTGCTCCGAATGGGTCAGACGCGATGCAGGCAGCGGGAGGGAATCCCAACGTTCAACTCTCTGCTGCACGACAAGCCACTCTTCGAAGACGCTTGGTACGTCAGTCGACGCGTGGTGATCATCTACCGGCTCGATCGAAATGTGCAGAGCAGGCACGGATGCTGCGCTGTCTCAAAGGCTATCCACCTCTGGGCAGTTCTGCCGAAGCAGACCAGCTCAGCGATCTTGAAGAGTCCATCGAAGTGGGAAAGCACCATGCCATTCGTTTCGGCGAGCGCTACATTGTACAGATCGGACGCAGGAGAACGATGCGAGAAGAAGAACTGTCAAACGAAGACGACGATGTTCGACGCGTGCACACCATCGACGCTTCCGCTGCTGATGGCGTAGGTCAAGACGACGCCATGTCAGACTCCGAAGGTGGGCCTGGCCCTTTTCTCGGTGGGCATACAGGCCATGCACAGGCTGAAGCCCAACAAGCTCACGCAATCGAAGCACAAAGAAGAGCCAGAGATGCAGAAGCGGAAGCCAACCGAGCCGCTGCTGCCGCAACCGCCGCACGCAACCAAGCAGCAAGACAGGCAGCGATCCAACAGGAAGAAGACGCCGTTGACCTCGACGCTGACATTGAAGACCTTGATCAGGCTGACGACGACGATGTAGACTTTGACTAGCTGCTTGTTACTATAGTGATGCAAATATCGTGTATACTTAGATACCTTGGTGTAACACTGTGAGATTTTATCGGGCGAGAAAATGCTGACTTCTAGCGCACAGACGCCGAATCGCGGTTGACCCTCTCTCCACAAACCACCATCACCTCCGTCTCTCTCTCTCTCTCTCTCTCTTCGTCCAGCCCACGCCCCACGATGATCTTGCTGGGAGACGAGAACGTCATCATTCACGATGTACTGACCGAGAAGTTTGAAAAGTGAGTCCAGCCTTATCTGACAGAAGCGCAACTGAAAGGCTCACCATCCACATTTCGCCAGACCTTCATCGGTGGACCAGACTTTTACAGATTTCGATGGTGTTGCATACCACCTAGAGTCGCCATCCAAGGCAGGGCCATTGACGCTATCCATGGATATCAAGTGCTGGTCACAGCTGGTGCAGACTGGGGCTATGGATGTATTGCAGCGCGAATACGGATCCTGGATCCGCTCGTCGGTGGAGCCAGAGTACAGCGTCACGCTAGAATTCGACTATGCCAAAGTGCCAGCTGCAGGGCCGGAGCGTACAGCTCTGATCCATAGCGTTTCCTTGCTCAAGCGCAATGCCATGGCTGCCCCCTTTGAACGAGCATTCACATTGCAAAAGCAGCTGGAAAGCGAGGCAGACGCTGCTGGTGCAACTGCGACATCCACATCATCCCAGATCATGCCGATCAACTACCGCGATGACGAAGCCATCTACGTGATCCCATCGGCAGATCGTGTCACCGTCGTCTTTAGCACCGTCTTCAAAGAGGAGACCGATAAGATCTTTGGCAAGGTGTTTTTGCAAGAATTCGTCGATGCTCGAAGGCAGCCATCCATTCAGAACGCACCACAGGTCTTGTACTCGAACCGTGATCCACCGCTGGAAATCCGCAGCGTACAGGGTCTCAACCGCGGCGAGGATGTCGGCTATGTGACCTTTGGTAAGTCTGCGAACCTGTCGTAGCAACGCTTGCTTCATGCACTGACTTTCTTCTCTCATCGCAGTTCTGTTCCCGAGACACTTTGCTACTGCCGACATCACGGCTGGTACCATCTCACGCATCCAGCTGTTCCGAGACTACCTGCATTATCACATCAAGTGCTCAAAAGCGTACATGCACAGTCGAATGCGACACCGTGTCGCCGAATTGCTCAAGGTCCTCAACCGTGCTAAGCCAGAACTGGCGGAAAAGGAGCGCAAAACAGCCAGTGGGCGCACCTTCCGACGAGCATAGCGCTGCACACGCCGCCACCGACTAGACACCTACACACACACCGGGTAATTATCGAACGAGATTGCTACACGCATCATACAAAGATGGTTTCCCCCGGACTGGGCGATTGTACATCGATGGAGAGGTCTGGATAGGCGTTGCGCAGTTGCTCCCGCACGTGGGTTGGTGGGAAGATGCTCCGGGAGAGAAATTTCCCGACGATGCCTTCGCCTTTTTTGGCCTCGTCGTGAGTTGCTAGTATGAGGTGGGGCTTGTAGACCGGTGCGAGGTGTTGGATGTTGGGAAAGCCGCAAGCGACTATGCCGATGAGGGGCAGTGTTTGTCTGTCAAAACTGTGGATCAGCACGCGTTTCACCGACTTGTCCTGGCTGTGTGCTGTGAGGTGGGGAGCGAGAGAGGTGGGTGTGATGCCGTGTGGCGAGTAGAGAATCTGCGTGGACTCGGTGGCGATCATGATGCCGGAATGTAGGGAGCTCCATGCTGGGGACAACGACCAGTCTTTGGCGAGCATGTGTGCGATAGTGATGCCGCTGGGCAGCGCCGTACATCCGTCTTGCTGGCAGCTGCGTGATGAGAGATTGACGACGTTGGCTGGCTCCAGGTGCAGGTCGAGCAGCTTGAGTACGGCCAAAGCGTCGGCGGTGGTCAGCACCAGTACGCGCTGCAGCACCGCTCTCGACGGCATATCACGGATCGTCTCTGGATGCAAATGATCCGTGAATGGATGGCTCAGCAGGATCGCATCCACGCCATCCCCAGACGGCTGCGCGCTCAGCCAGCTGTCGACATCAGCGATCGACGCAAAAGCCGCCTTCTCGACCCTGGTCTGTTTGGAGAAATACACGGAACCATCAATCTGCGGCGTAGGGTCAAGCCATGGATCAATCAACAAGTTATAGTGTCGAGTCCCATCGGGTAGGGGTAAGCGGATGAGCCAGCTTGTGTCCCCGTTGAGCTTGTGCAGCTCCACC
The DNA here is from genome assembly GCA_023212645.1 of Farysia itapuensis. Lineage (NCBI taxonomy): Eukaryota > Fungi > Basidiomycota > Ustilaginomycetes > Ustilaginales > Ustilaginaceae > Farysia > Farysia itapuensis. Next base: position 82,160 of record JALBYC010000007.1, on the reverse strand, counting down.
CGAGCCGGCATTGATGCAAGATGGGGGTGGGGGAGGGAGTGGCCAGGGTCTGCTTTGTGTGCAGAGCAGGTGGAGGAGAGGACAAGTTCAGGCTGAGTCGCTTGCAATCGCTTGTTGCACTTCACCCACCATGTCGAATCTGCTTCAAAGTGTCTTGAGTTCCCGTCTGGCCAACGCTAGTTTGGCCGACTCTGGGACAGAGAGTCTCAACGATTGGGAGCAGGTGGACAGCGATGATGAAGTAGTGCAGGTGCGGTCGGTACCTGCTACTGCTATTGGTACACCCGTAGAACGACCGTCGTCGCCCGTAGGATCGCCAGGACCATCGCGACTGGCAGTCGAGACAGATACTACCGACCAGGACAGTGACGTTGCCTCCTCGATCGCAGCCAAACGTCCCGCACTCAAAGCTAGACCTTCGCGCAGGACGCGCAGTCGAACCGACCCCCTCCGCTCGCTCACCTCGGAAATCGCCCAGCATATCTTCCTCCAACTCTCGGTAGATTCGCTGCTCTCGTGCTCGGCCGTGTGCAAGCGATGGCGTCGGTCGGCTACACTCAACTACTGCTGGTACCGTCACTACCAGCATGCCTACTCTACCGTCTCGCTCGACTCGAATCTGCCCACCATCCCAGCTTGGGGAAGTGGTGGCGCCAAATGGACCCGGCGAGAAAGCAAGACAGACTGGAAAACGCAGTACGGCAAACAGAAGCGCATCGAACAGAAGGACGCCGCACGTGCTGAATCCCTACCCAACTCGGGGAACGTCACCCCTTCGCGCAGCCAACGACTTCAAGACGCAGGCATCCAGACCGCCCAGCAGATCCGCATGCAGCAGTGGAAGGAAGAAGAGGAGGCCGGCTACACAAAGCAGGAGATGCGCGACTACTACAAGTCCGGCGCCAAAGGTGGCAAGTTCAAAGGAAAGCGCGAAAAGGGAGGTGTCAAAACAGGATCTGCCGCCGACGGCGGTCTATGGGAATGAAAAACACCTTATACGGTAGGAATGCGAAGTAGAGGACACACCTCACGCATAGGAATGCAAACTGGAGGCAAGGAAAGAAGCGTGGCCTTTGTTGCGTGACTGCAGTGGAGTGGATTACACAATGCGGGTGTCTGCTTCGTCGGCGTCGTTGGGAGTGGCAGCGCCGAGACTGATATCGGTCATCTCGCCCTCATCGTCGTCCTCCTCTTCGCCGGTTGTGAGTGTAGCAAGGTTGGCATCCGACTCGCTCGGAGTGATGATCAGTTGCGGTGGGGGCGGGTTTGGCGCTGGTATCGCTGATGTTGGCTCTGCAGTGTCCAGCACTTCGTCTTCCGGCGCCGACGTTGTAATGATGGGAACAGACACGGGCGGCTGATCCTGCTCCTCGACTTCTGCGGCCACGTCTTTGGCAGCAGACGCGTTCTCCTTCTCGTGCGGCGGCGGTGGTGGCGGCGGTGGGGAAGAATCACGGTTCGAAGAAGACGTTTCTGGCTCTGCTGCAGGCTTTTGCGCTGAGGTTCTGCCAAGTACTTGATTGATACTCTCCCGAATGGTAGAGGCGTTGGGTGGGTCTTGGTCTAGGTAGTAAGACGAGATGCCGACCATCTTTTTCTGATCGTGACATGCAAAGATCCAATGCGGCAGCACGGCAGGAATACTGAGCTGCATAGCTTTGGTATAAGCCTGACCCTGCGAGCCTGGTGCGGCGCTGCTGTCGCCTGGGGTTTTGGGATCGGTGCAGATGTAGTGTGTGGTGTCGATCTGGATTCGGTCGCTGTGCTTTGCCTTCATATTGCTCAGAGCCGTCTTGGCAGCGGTGAGCACCTCGGGATCTTGAACATGGCCAAAGCAAACGCTGATTCCGGACGTGTCGTTGATCGTATGTGTGCGTGTCTTGATCACTGGTGATGAGAACGTGCCGGCTGTGGTCTTGAGAACGAGATGGAATGTGTACTCGGCATTGACATCCAACCCAGAGAGCTTAGTGGACGTGTTGTGCAATGGATTTGGGATGGGAGCCAGACGCTGACCATTGCGGTAGATATCGAGTGAGAGAAGACTGGCGGTGGCAAGGACGAGACGGTCCCATTCGAGCGTGACAGAGGTTTGCGTGACATTACGAAGCCGCACATTGGGTGTCTTTGGGGATTGCTGCCCAAAGGTGTGCAGAATATCTTCCTGAAGCTGATCAAAGTCCTGCTTCTGTCGCGCTTCCTGCTTGTCATTGCGTTGGACGCGTATATTGACGACGCTGCCGGACGATACACCGGGAGGCAAGAGTAAGGAGGGAAACTCGATTAACGATGCTTTCTCGCCAATCAGAATCGCCATTCCTGCATCCAGCTTTCCGACGGTAAAGGTATAGGAGTCGTCTGACCCTTCGGACGGCATAGTTGAGTGCACATAGTTGGGCGCGACCTGACCCACGTAGTGTGCCGACATGCTGGCGTGGTAAGAAGAGACGATGATGGCAGAGGAGAGCAAGGTGTTGTTGTCCTTTCTTCCACGCACGGACGCGTTGTTCCAAGTCTAACAATTTGGGATCCATGTATTTGACTAATTTGACTGCAACCTCCAACGGCCTACGTTCTTCTCATCCGTCTCAACGGCAGCATGATCACCTTTCTGCCCCTGTCAGTGCCGTACGCACCGGCGCAGGGATCAGCTCATGCCAAGGTCGAAGATGGAGCCGCAGAGGTCGAGCAGCCCAAAGCGCTCGCCTACTTGCTCCAAATGGACGACGTTCGTGTCCTCATCGACTGCGGTTCGCCCGAAGACTTTCTCTTCACCGGGATCACAGAGATTACGCAAGGAGGTGACAAGGCAGCCGAGAAGGTCGAGACTGACGAACCAGAGTCTTCCAACATGGCTCAGCAACGCCAGGGACAGCCGCCTGAGCTCGATGTCAACAAGCTGCGATCTGCACCTCTCGACACAATGCTGAAAGAATTGGCCCCAACCATCGATCTTGTCTTGTTGTCTCACTCGTCTCTGGATCACTTGGGTCTGTACGCGTATGCATATGCTCATCTCGGTCTGCGCTCTCTCGTCTACGCTACTATGCCAGTGCAAAGCATGGGCAAATTGACCGTTCTGGAAGCCATTCAGACTTGGCGCAGCGAGATTGACATTGAGGAAGAAAGCAAGAAGTCGTCCACAAGTCGACGATGTCTTCCAACACCAGAGGAAGTGGAAGAAGCGTTTGAGGCAGTCAAAGTCGTTCGGTATATGCAACCTACCCATCTCGAGGGCAAGTGCGCAAGTCTCACCCTGACAGCGTACAACGCCGGACATTCCCTTGGAGGCGCCATCTGGAAGATTCGAAGTCCCACCTCTGGTACAGTCGTCATTGCGCTCGATTGGAACCACAATCGTGAGCGACATCTTGACGGCACCATTCTTCTATCATCATCGGCAACATCGGGCGCACCCGGATCAGGTGGAGTGTCGGATGCGGTGCGACGGCCAGATCTGCTCATCACAGAAGTACAGAGAGGTCTTGTAACAAACACACGCAGAAAGGATCGAGACGCTGCCCTGCTAGACCTGGTGCATACAACCATCCAGGGTGGCAATTCGGTCCTGTTTCCCATCGATGCTTCGGCGAGATTGTTGGAACTGCTCGTGCTGCTGGACCAGCACTGGGCGTATGCCTATCCACATGCCCGCTTTCCACTCTGCCTGGTCAGCAAAACGGGGAAAGAAGTGATGGAGAGATCCAGAACATATATGGAATGGATGACAAGGGAATGGGCGACCAAGGCCAGCGAAACCATCGAAGCCGATCAGGATAAGCAGTCTGCCGCAGCATCTGCGGCACAAAGAGGCAAGTTTAATAAAACTGCTCAACCGTCTTCACCTCTGGACTTCAAGTACGTCAAAGTGTTTGCCTCTTTGCAGGCTCTGGATGAAGCCGTGCCGCACGACCAAGCTAAAGTGGTGCTGGCTGTTCCGCCGTCCATGACACACGGACCATCGCGCCGACTTCTGTCCAGATTCGCTGGAAACCCCAACGACGTTGTCGTGCTCATATCTCGTGGTGAACCCACCTCTCTGTGTCGCCAATTGTGGAACATGTGGAACGGAAATCAGAGCAAAGGTTTCTCCTGGGTCAATGGAACGCTTGGCGCGACTGTCAGTGCCGGTGCACGCTTGGACTACGAGGTCAAGTGCAAGGTCCCGCTGGAGGGCGAGGAGCTTCGTGCCCACCTCGAGGCCGAGCAGGCCGAGCGTGATCGATTGGCACAGCAGCGAGCTATGCTAGCACGTTCTCGGAGACGTCTCGAAGCCGATGAAGATGACTCTTCCGGATCGGATTCCGACGACGACGACGAGGCGGAGGATATGTACGATGTTGCCACAGCAAACGGCGGAGGTGTGACAGAGCCAGGGAGTTTGATACGCAAGCGACCACATGCAGTCGCATTCGACGAAGGTCCCGGCGCGGGCGGTGCTCGGGACGGTCAAGCTGCGGGAGGAGCAGACACCAACCAGCTCTCGTACGACATTTACCTCAAAGGCAACGCCAGTCGTGCTACTTCCTTCTTTGGCTCAAAGGGCGGACAAGAAGGTCCGTATGGACTGGGTGCAAGGTTCCGTCTGTTTCCGGTTGTCGAACGCAAGCGCATGGTGGATGGATATGGAGAGGTGATTGACGTCGGCCGGTGGCTCAGTCGGCGACGACAACTCGAAGCGGCGCAAGAAGGGGAAGAAGATGGAAAAGACGGTGATAGCGCCGATGCCAGACAGAGAAAGGCAGCTGCCGTAGCAGCCGCTCTGGAAGCAGAGGCCAAAGCTGTGCCGTCGAAATATGTCACAGAACAGGTCGCACTCACCGTCCAATGCAAGCTTGCCTTTGTCGAAATGACTGGGCTTAACGATGGACGCGCACTCAAGACGCTCATTCCTCAGCTTCATCCGCGTCGCTTGATCATGGTCAACGCCGACGAACCCACGCGTGCCGACATGGAGACCGCGCTCTCCGCCATCAAGAGTCTCACGAACGAGACTTTCAGCCCTGGCTGGATGCAGATGACGCAAATTGGCGAAATCACCAACTCATACACGGTGCATCTGGGCGAGTCTTTGCTGGCGACGCTGCAGCTAAGTCGATTTGAAGAGTACGAAGTGGCTCATGTCAAAGCAATGATCCGTGCCAGTGCGGAGAGCAGTGCCATTCCCACCCTCGAAAGCGACATGGAAGCTGCCAGACCATTGAACGATGTTGAGGGAGAGGAGGGTGTTCCTGCTGTAGACAGTACCATTGTCGAGCTCGCTTCCTCGGGCGTCCTCCGTGCCGAACTGGGTCAAGCTCCTGACCAAAACTCAGAAGAGGATCAAGACGAATCAGCGCCGGCCGCTGGACTCACACCTGGCACAGTGGCTCTTCGATTGCAGCCCGGCATGCGCGCTTCAGTCGCGGTCTCGCCAACGCTCTTTATCGGCGACTTGAAACTGTCGACGCTTAAATCAGCACTAGGCGGACCGAACTACCGACTGCCAGCCGAGTTTGCCGGTGAGGGCATGCTGGTCTGCGCTCCGAGCACCGGCACCGACGCAGTGACGATCCAAAAACATTCGCGGGGCCGCATCGTCATTGAAGGAAACGTCACTAGATCGTTTAAAAACGTTCGCAATGCGGTTTATGGTTTGCATGCTCGCGTCGCGGGACAGCAATGAACATCGATCGGCTCTCCCATGCACACACACATCCACGAATGCTATATTTAGAAAAACGGGATATACTCTTTTGTGTTTGCAGCTTGACGTTAAAGTTTCTTGCGCTTTTTGCCCTACCCGAGACAGTGGGTACGCGGGCGGACACGCGCGGAGAATTTCCTCGATTTCACGTATTTTTATTTGCTCGACGCGGTGACGTAAAATGCAATTTCGCTGCGGGCCAAATGCAGAAAAGCTGTCCAAGTTTGCCGTGGGTGGTGATGCGCGGGCTCATTCATACGCTTCGCGATCTAATCAGTGTGGCCGGTGGGAACTTGGAGACGTCGCCCATCGCTCGCGCTCGCCGCCCCACATGTAGAGATTGCCAGTCGAGACCGCTCCTGCTGTCGGAGAAATTTTTCATGCCGCTTTCCTCGGGGTGGTGTGAGGTAATGTCCTCCTTCCCTTCCCGTACCTACCACTTCCTTTGATACTGTGTGCAAGTATGGAGATGCAGGAAACAGGTTCTCGCTCGGCGGCGCCAGCTGCTGGAACGGGTGTATATCCAGGCACAGATGGCGGCAATGCTTCTGCTGCCCATCAGGAGAACACGGGACACGCTGGTGACCAAGGCCATACAGGGGTAACGTCCACAGATGGCGGACTTGCTACTGCACCGACCGGTGCTCCCGTCCCGCACGGTGACGCCCCCGTCCAGCAGATGATCACCCAACCCTCCATCTTCTCCTTCGGTGACGGCGCAACAGAAGGAGAACCACCGGCTCTCGTCGAACGGCCAGAAAGCATACGCATCGAACAACAACTCCCCGCATTTATGAAGGTCGACGAAGGAGATCACAAGCACAGACACCACTACCGTGCCGCCCTCAAGCGCCGCCTCGAGATCAAAAACAATCTTGTCGCTTTCGTCAGCGAATTTGTAGGCACCGTCCTTTTCCTCTTCTTCTCCTTTGGTATTGCAACCGAAGCGTCCAATGCTAGAAGTGCAACTCAGGGTTCGGGCAATCAGTCCTCGCTTTCGCAAAACGCTCCACCGGATACCTCGGCGTTGCTCTACTCGTCCCTCGGATTTGGCTTCTCCCTCGCTGTGAACGCTTGGACATTCTACCGTGTCTCCGGTGGGCTGTTCAACCCGGCTGTCACACTTGCATTGTTCCTCACAGGCACGCTCGGCTTTTTCCAGTTGATCCATCTCACCATTGCCCAGATTCTCGGTGCTATCGCTGCAGCAGCGTTGTGCGATGGCTTGATCCCAGGTCCGATCAACGCTCGCACAACTCTGTCAAGCGGAATCTCGGTCGCTCAGGGTTTCTGGCTCGAGTTCTTCCTTACAGCCCAGCTGATCTTCGCCATCTTTATGCTGGCAGCTGAGAAACACCGCGGCACGTTTCTCGCACCCGTGGGCATTGGACTGGCGCTGTTTATCGCCGAGCTGTTTGGTACCAACTACACAGGCGGATCGCTCAACCCGGCGCGTTCGTTCGGACCGGACGTCGTGCTCGGCACATTCGAATCGTACCACTGGATCTACTGGATTGCTCCTTACGCCGCCGCTGTTTTCACAGCCGGGTTCTACACCGGTCTCAAGTACTTTCAGTATGAATCGGTCAATGTTGGCCAAGACTCGGATGAAGCGAGGCAAGTGTTTCGTGATGCGTACGGTAACGTTGTCGGCGTACTTGAAACCATGGAGGCTGCCGATTTCCACTTTGTAACTCAGGACAATGCGCCTAGCAGCAGCAGTAACGGCGCAACTCTGGACAATGGTCAGCCTAAGTTCAACGCTTCAGGGCGTGATAAGGAGGGTCACCTTTCGCCCGCGGGCCAAGTAAAGAAAGCCAGACAGGACGAACAATCCGCCGCAGCTATCAACCTCGGTTCCGGCGAAGTCGGCAACGATGTCGCCTAAACCTCTCTCTCTTTCCCACACGCCAGCCACCACCACCCACTACCCCACCAAAATTAAGTTCCGCATCTGCTTTTTGTAACTTTGCTAACCCCACACCTTCTTCCACAATTCATCTTTGTGACGCTCACGATCGCGGCGTAAGCCTCACGCGATACGGATACCTCTCTCTGGCACAAGCTCTTATTTCTTTTGGGAAGGCGTCGCTCCCTGGCGAGGCTTTTACTACTTGTTGCTGTAATGATTGCGTTTTTAGTGTATGGCTATGGCATGTGTTGGGGTGAATCGTCCTTTGGCTCCTTTCCGGTTTTTACGCGTGAGAGGTGGAGAAGATTTCAGGATCGGGACGGGTGTTCGTCGTCGACGTCGGCTGCGTCTTGCCAGCTTCCGTCGGCAAGGGAGCCTGCTGAGCCGGAACCTGACGCGGAGGCGGTGGCGGCGGGTGTGTCTTCGTGTTGGCGGGGGAGGCGCGCTGTTTCGTCGGCTTCATCGTCGTCGTCGTCGTCCTCGTCAGCGTGCAGGGCGAAGCGTCTGTCGCCATCGTTTTCATCGTCCTCTACCTGATCACGATACGGTTGCTCCCCCGCAGGCGCAGAGGCACCGATCAACAGCTTGCGTTGCTCCTGCCCACCGCTTCCATCCTCGTACTCGTCGTCTAGGTCCGAACCGTCATCGGCAAATGCATCGTACAGCTCTTTTGTCCGTCGTGATTTCTCCCCAGTTCGACCCGAACCTCGTCCACCCCGGCCCCGGTCCAAATCGCCCATAGCGACTTCCTCGTCTGCGGCCAGGAACTCATACTCCCCGCCCCTACCCCTGCCTCCGTTACCACCATCCCCACCGGACCGCATCTTGCGCCGTCGCATGACAAAGAACGCTGCAAGCGACCCGGCAAAGATAATCACCAGTCCACCAGCCACAATCACCCACGTGCTGTTCTTCTTGAGCCCGGAAATGTAGCCAGTGTCGGCTTCCGGCGGCTGGACCTTGTCGCCGTTGGAATTGCTGAAATCGACATGCGACTCGCCGGGCGCACTGCCGTGATCGGCAGGCAGGTGGTCCGTGGGCTTTTTCAGCTGCGCGGAAGAAGTGTACGTCGGCTGAATTTTGACTGCGGTCGAATGAGGGGCTGCGGCCAGGGTCTCGTGGTACTCGACAGAGTCTTCGGGGAAGTTCCAAGGAACTGCTTTAGCTGGGTCAATACTGGCGCCCCAGAGTGTGACGCTCCAGGCGTAAAAGTTGCCGACATTGTCTGGATGTGCGGTGTCGAACACACGGATCTTCCACTCACCCACCGGTGATTCATCCCAGTGCTTGAGAGTCATGAATGACCAACCTGGGAAGCCGGTGGTAGCGTCATCGTAGCGACGCGCGCGTGCCAGTGCCGACTTGGTGCCATGCGGCGAAAGCAGCTCGACATTCACATCTCCGCGACGCGAATGCGTGATCCAGACTTGAACAGTCACATGCTCGAGCGACTCCAAGTTGGCGTTTTTGAGGTCGTCCGCAGTGATGGTGATGGACGACGAGGAGCCAGAGTCGGTAATGAGAGTCTGCGTAGCAGGTAGAGTGACGTTGGGCGTCGTGTACCATGCCTGCGGCTTGACGAGGGTATGTCTTTTCGCTTGTTCTACAAATTGGTAGGCGTCAATGAGACCGTAGCCGTACTTGTGGTTAAAGTGGCGACCGGCCTGTGTTTTCTGCCAGTCCGGGTCGTCAGGGTTGATCATGACGGCACTGTGCACACAGACGTGCTGAACATCTCGCCACGTCAGGTCGGGTCGTACGCTAAGCGCGAGCGCGACGACTCCGGCAGCCAACGGAGCAGCCGCACTCGTACCGCCGTGCGATGAGGTGCACCGGTTCACGCCGTTCCACGCTACATCTGTGGTATGGATATGGTCGCCGCTGCCAGAGCTCCAGCTGGTGGCAATGATGGCAGAACACATTTCCGAGTAGTACGGGTGTTTTCCTTCCCGGTCTACCGCTGCGATGGTCATCGAGTAGATCGAGTTCGTATAGCCGTCAAAGTTGCACTGGTCGTCTGATGCACCTCCGTTGCCGCCAGCAAAGACAAAGACGCTGCCCTTGCCGTCTCGGCCGTTTTGCACGCCGTTGAGCATGGCTTTGGCAATGAGACCTTTGGGCGCATCCATACTACGACCGTCGTCTGGCGGACCCCAACTGCAGCTGTAAATGTGGTTGTCCTGGTACGCATAGTTGAGCGACGCTGCCTCATCAACATCAGAAATGGGACCAGAGAGGATGCGTACTCCCGCTACTTTGGCGTGATGTGCTACGCCGACTCCGCAGACGTCGTTCTTGACGGCAGCGATCTCGCCGGCACATCGAGTGCCGTGCTGATCATCCGATTCTCTCGGCTCGGGCAAAGCAGTGTGGGAGTTAAAGTCGTAGCTGCCTGCAGCAAAGAAATTGTCTTTGAGGTCTGGGCTGTGCATGTCGAGACCATCGTCGATGAGACACACATTGACGCCGTCTCCCAGTATCTTCTGACCCCACACGTCAGAGATGTTCAGGTCGTAACCCAATCGACGATCGTTGGCCAAATGCCACTGATTGGTGAAGATGGGGTCTTTAATGCCAAAGGTGCCGACCATGTCCGCCGTCTTGACCGAAGGGATCATGGGGGGCCGTGCGACGGGTGACGGATACGGGAGAGCTTCTGGCCCAGGCAGCGGCTCTCGAATCTCGGGGTAGAGATGTGGCATCTCATGCGGATTGTAAATGACATTGCGTTTGTGTCGCCGACGTACGTGTTGGCGTTCGACACCTTTGATGGAAAGTGCTGCAGTGTGATGTCGTTTGCTCAATATATACTGTGTGGTGAAGCTAGACTGGCGCGCAGATTGCTGAATGTGGAACCACTTGGTGAGGATGGGATCCAGATGTTCGGGCACGTCTGGCCGTGAGTCTGCACGCTTGTCCAGAGCTTCGAGTCTTGGGATGGGCTTTTCGGAGCGTATCAACCAGTGACGCTGCAGCTCGCCTGCTCTTTCTACAAACTCTGCACCAAGCGCATGGGCAACATCGACAGGATCAACACCCTGACTACGGCTTGGATTCACTTCGACGACGTAGTAGTGGTGTGTATCGTAGGATCGTTTGGCCGGCAATGGCACGGAACGCTTTTGATTCGCCCAAGGGTACTGTGAAGGGGGCAAACGCCTGTACAGTTGCGAGTCTGAGACGTCGTCCCGCGGTGACAGACCGTCTGCTTCATGGTCAGATGCGATGACAGCAGCACTGCCGAGGAGCACCAAGACCGCTGAAGATAACCTCATGCTTCTCGCTTGCTTCCTGTGGTCGAGAACAAAGGTGCATGTCAAGAACGCACGTCAAGCATGCAACCACAGAGATGCAAAGCACACCCCGAAAATCCGAGTCTAACAAGCTGACGTTTCCCGATTTAACAGCTCCCTGGCAAAAAAAGATGCACATGATGCATCACGCGCACCAGTCACTATCTTTCATGCGTGCAAGCGCGAGACAGGCCTCTACCAGCCCGAGTCTTTGCAACGCACTAGTGCACAGAGTCATTGCATGTGGTATGTCAATATGAGATTGTCTGTATGGGAGTAGTTATGTACAAAAGGGTGAGGAAAGTACGATCTCAAAGAGCATCGTGTGGAGCGTCGCTCGCATCTACGGCGAGCGCTCGTTTGGCTGGAATGGCCGAGCCAATGTATCGCTTCAGCAGACCATCAACGGTGGCAGAGACGAACTCGATCGAGCTCATCCCTCTCTTGGCAGCTTCGGTGTCCAGTTGCGGAAGTCCGATGAGCTGTCTTTTGGGAAGCTCGTCTGCGTCTCGCTTCAGATTGCCTAATGCACTGCCCAAGTTGCCGAGCACGTCGGACAAGCTCGATGCCGATAGCGGGCAAGGGAACGAGACATTCCTGGACAAAGAGATGGGCACTGTAATGCTGAGCACTTCTACATCCACCTTGATGTCGAGCAAGAAGCTCAGATCGCCAGATCCAGAGCTGGAAGATGATCCCAAAGACGACAGCGACAGACCACACTCGGACGCGAGACTTTTGAGAATGCTGAGATCCGAGTCCTCGCTCTGGTTGTACTTGATCTGAAAGGGGAATTCGATGGTAGTGTTTGCGTTTTTGGCGATCGGCTTGTCAGTGATGAGTCCTGAGCCTAGAGCGGTGCTCTGATCGTTGGAGTCGTAGGCGGTGGCGTTGAGTTTCTTGATGCTGGCCGAGATAGCGTTGGGGTTGCTGACACCAATGTCAATGGTGACGTTGAAGCTGAAAGCGCCGTTCTGGTAGTTGACTCCGCTCTGCGATGGCACAGATACGCCTGTAACACCCACATTCGGCGGCTGCAAGAACATGACCAGCAGAAGGAAGATGGACAGCACGATGATGATGCCGATGATCAAGTTGCCGAAGAGGAAGCGACAGATCTTCGCCGGCGCACTGCGCTGGGACAAGGCCCGCTTGTCGTCCTTGGTCCAGATGCTATTGCCACTTGCACGCTTGTCGTAGGCGTCTCCATACATGGGCTTTTCCGAGGTCATAGTTGCGCTACGGTATTGCTCGTCCGTTGCTGCGCTCGAATATGGATCGTAGTGGCGAGAAGAGTCTTGCTGTGCATGTGTGGAACGAAAGGGATACGACATGGTAGGCAATGCGTATGGGAAAGGATAGAGGATTGTGTGTGTCAGTGTGACGTTGACCTCGAAATAAACAAAGGTCGTCAAGAATACAAAATCCATGCGGATTGCCGTAACCAATGCTGTGCAGCTCCGCATTCACCGCGCATTCATTTGCGAGTTCCAACAAAGAAAGAAATTCGCCGCCGAACCCGACAGGCAGCACTACCATCCCCCCTTTGCTTCACACGCGAATATCGAAATTCGATTTCTTCTCACACACGGTCAACCCATGCTGCATGGCTTTTGTCGGGCTGTGCTATGAAAATGCTTTTGGGAAGAATATTGCATTGTACGCATATGACATGGACTTGCTCGACGTAGCCGTGGCCAGAGTCCCCCTCTACGGCCTGTCACTTTTTCTTCTTGTTCTTCTTCTTCTTTTTCTTCTTGGCTGGCGACTCGGGTACGCTTCCTGCAGTTCCAGAGGCGTTCGCATCGCCATTAGGCGTGTGAGGCCCTTCATCGTCATCTTCGTGATCCTCGTCTTCCTTAGCTCCGGTCTCTGTGTCGTGGCTGCTAACGGCTTCTTCCGGCTGAGCGGTTTCGTTGTCCCCGCTTACTGTGACCTGAGCTGAAGGCTCGACCGCGATAGCTGCAGCCTGCTCTTCCGGCTGAGCGTTTTCGTTGTCCCCGCTTACTGTGACCTGAGCTGAAGGCTCGACCGCGATAGCTGCAGCCTGTTCTAGTTGCGGGGCATCAGTCAATGGGCTGCTTTGATCGAGTGCGGCGGGAGCGTCTACATTCTCCGGCTGCGTTTCAACTGCATTCTGTGAGCCAGCGGAACCGATGTCGACAGGCTCATCGTTGGTAGCTGCAAACTCAACCTCTTGAGCTTCTGTTTTCGCAGAGATCTCCATTGGCACGTCATCTTGCTCGGGCATGGCTGTCGGTTTTGCAGAGTCAGACTGCTCAGCAGTCGAAGGTCCGGACGAAGCCGCAGTTGCGTCAGCAGGAGCCTCCTCTGTCCCTGTTGCCGTTGTCGCTGAAGCTGGAGCCTCTGCACGTTCTTCCACCGTCTGGCTATCCCGAGGAGCCACCGCGTCTTGCGCTTCAACAGCAGCAGACGGAGCGGGAACAGCAGACGCTGGCGCAGCCTGTTGCGCTCGTTTTTTCGCCGCTTCTGCAAGTCGTTCTTTCAGCGTCATACGCCCAGGTTTCGAAGGCGTACCACTTGCACTCGTCGGCGTTGCTGGTGTAGGCGATCCGTTCTGGCCTGCTACTGCCGTGTTCACTCTGATTGGCGTTACGGGCCGCGACTTGAATTGTGCTTCAGTGACCACACTCTCGCCATCGGCCACAGAAGGCTTGGCTTCCTCTGCTTCTTCGGCACCGTTCTCGCCGGCGGCTTCGACCGCAGGCATGGCTGCTTCTGTCTCCTCTGGCTTTGCTTCCGACACTGTTTCCACCATTTTCGAGATAGGATCGCCGTCATCGCCATTCACCTGCTCACTCTGAACAGATTCAGGTTCCACTGGGACTTTCTCTTCGGAAAGAATCTCGAGCACTGCAGGCGGGGCCGTCAGGATGGGCGCGACCAGATCGTCCTCCGACATTCGTGCCTCACCGGCCTCACCAGCGGGTGGGACTTCAACCTGTGGCTCAGCATTCTTGGATGGAGGCGGCGGAGGTGCGTCCTCGGCTTCTTCCTGAAGGCTTCGGGCGGCGCTATTTTCCTCCTGTTGCGGCATCGCAGACTGAGCTAACGAAGTTTCGATCGGGGGACGTTGCTGCTGCAGGCTAGTGCGTGGCGTGCCTTCGATCGATGCGCGTCGATCAGCTGCGAAGCTATCCATGGAGCCTCTAGGGCTTGCCTGTTGCTGTTGCTGCTGCCGGCGTGCGAAGATGTTGGGGATTCGAGGTTTGTACGAAACAGGTGGAAATTGCGACCCACCTCGCTCGGATGTCGGTGTGTCTGGCCTCTGCTCGAGCACCGGCGTTGAGGGTGCAGATGTAGGCGCCGGGGCAGCGACCACCCGTTTGCTGTCTAGCATGGTTTGCAGAGCGCTTCCTTGCCATTCGACATTCTTGAGCGTCGACAGCCTTGATGTGAGGTACTCGACATCGGCAACGATCCGATCGCGGGTGCTCTGCTTTTTGACTTCGACCTTGTCGAATTCCTGCGCGACTCTTGTATCGACTGCTTGCAGGACTTGACCGATGACATGCTCTACCACCGGCACATGCAGATACTTGCTCAAAACCTTGTGTAGCGTGGCAGTCTCTTTCACAAGATCCACTGCATACTTGTTTGGTTCTGGCTGGCCGTCTTCAGTGGTATCAATGCTCCAATCGATGGAGCTGAGGGTTCGACAGTGGACGGTAAGTCGGTCTGACATGATGGCAACCAGCTTGGCATGGATCTCGTACTGATGCTCTTGAAAGTCACGGCGAAGCTTGTCAAACTCGGTCAGCATGACCGCTTGCTTGGGGCTCAAATGACGACGAACTGTCTCGCGGATGTACGGGATCAGCGAAACCATAATGGAGAGAGACTGCGATGCGAGGGCGAGATGCTTAGCAGTGATGTTCTTGAGTCCGGCTGACCGCATCGCTCCTGCGCCCAACACCACCTGACATGTGCGCGAGTTGAATTGCTTCAGAAACTCGACCACCCTCGCCATAGCCTCTGTAGTAAGCAGCGGGAGGTTGATAATGACGCGCAAGTACTCCACCAACAAGTCTAGTACGTTGAGACTGGCGTTGACGACATAGTATTGTCTGTCCTCGATCTCGAGCGTCTTTTCCATCGGCTCGTCCTCTTCCGCTGTTCTCTTCTCGCCGTTTGCGGATGCTTCGCTCGTGATGACGAACTCGGCTGGGTCCTCAACAGCGCTGTCGACGATGCGTCTGATCTTCTGTTGGATGTCGGTCCCAACGTCTGCCTGGGCCCATGTTTCTTCTTCCACCGCTTTGGCTGCCCGCTCGATTCTTTTGCGGTGGAAAGTGGCAAGGAACCCTTTTGCCTGGCCTAGCACGGAGCCACGCAGCCCAACAATCATCTTACGAGAGATGAGTTCCGAGGAGAGAATGAAGCTCCAGTACAGCTGGAACACGGTGAGGAAGCGTGGCAAATCCATGGCAACGTGTGGAGTGGTGCGCAGGGCTAGCAGTCGAGCAGACAGTGTGTGTGCCTGTTCTGCAGCTGCGACAACGACTTCGGACATCTTGGTTGGGAGGTTGGGAGACACGCCAGAGGGCATTGTGGGTGCCGGCGGCAAAGACAGCGAAGGTAGATCGTCGTCGCGACCGTTTTCATCGCTGCGATGATCATTGGCGATGCTTGCAGTTTCAGAGTTGTGCTGGTCCAAGATGCGCGGTATCAACTTGGACTGCGCATCGATTCCCTTAAGACACTCGATCAAATTGTCGAAAAGTCCACGTCCGATAGCGATGAAAGCAGGGTGATCGAGATCACACACGTATGCAGCCGGTGCTGGGAGATCACTGTGATCGTCGTACTTGGAAAGGTCTTCAGCGAGCATCCACTCCACCGCCTGCGACATGTCGTTGCCTGCTTCTGACAGTGTGGATGACCATGTGTCCCGGACGGCTTGAACGGCAAGTTCCCGGTACCCAGCCATTGCTTGTTCGACTTTGCCCGTGCGAGCCAGACCAATGACATATGGCGAGATGCGATTCGCGAGGTCGGCGTCATGCGGGGCAAGCATTGCGGACGCATGGCGAAAGGGAGAAGACGGCAACTTGCTGGGAGTCAATGGAGGCTCGAGAGAAACATCCCCGCCTGCAGATAATGAGGTTTGTGTGTCAGAGTGGCCATTTGAGGTTGCAGGTCGTCCATTGAGGAGACGTGCGGTCAGATCTTCCTTGAGCATGCCTAGAAGGTCGCTTTCAAGCACACCTGATAAGCTCGACTCCATTTCGTCAAGTTGTGGCAACACATTGCTTAGACACTGAAGCTCTGAAAGAGCCACGCGATCCGATACCGAGCGCCCAGCCTTGGTCTGTGGACTAGGCTTTGATCGCAGAACGTTGCGAAGGTCGTTGATCATCTCGAGGGCTTCTTCAGTCTCACCCTGCTGGTGAAGCAAGCGAATGAGCTCACATCGCTCCAGTGCTTGACGCACTTCTTGCACCGCTGCCTGGTTCCTTTGCAGCTGTCTGCGCTTGTGCTGCTCGCGGACGATCCTCAATCCTGTCTTGGCCTGCTTCTGGTCTAGAATCTCGACTTCAGACTTGAGATGGGAGATCTTAGCCAAGCAGCTCTCGGCCTCAGCGTTGAGGTCATTCAGATTGTCGAGTGCTGCGAAGAAAGACGATGACTGCTGACCGATTTCGATGATCAAATGCTGTTCAACAACATCTGAGTAATAGCTGAGCTTCTCTTGAAGCATCTGATTGAGCGCAACGTCGTAGGTAGGCGTGACGCTACCTGCCTGCTCATCCTCGGCTATTGTTGCCTTGTACCGTTCAGTCACAATGTCAAAGGTATATGGGTTGCCGAGGTCAAAGTCTTCTTTGAAGAAGACTTGCGGAACAGCGCTCAGCAGTGGCAAGCGTTTCTTGGCTGCTGGTGGCGGCACGGCATTGAGATCGGCAGAGAGGGACGCTATGCTTGGCGAGCCCCGATGACGTTTCGTCTCTTTTCCCAATGGCTCGGAGTCGTACGACTGCTGTTCGCGCTCTTGCTGTTGTTGAGCTGCTAGTGATGCTTTGCCCTGCCTTCCCAAACTCTGATTCCGCATAAACCGGTCCCATTCTGGACGGACCGAGGAAAGATACGGTTCGAGATCTGCCCTCTTGGGCTGAGGAATCTCCGCCTGAACATGGTTGGGCGTCACGGCAGGATAGCGGGATGATTTTGGGTCGATAGGATGCTGCTTTTTGGAGGGGTTGTTGAGCACAGTAGACACAGCGTTGAAGCCAGTAAGTGCCAGTGTGGGGGTGCCAACACCTGAGTCTGCCAAGCTGGAAGAAGAGCCAATACCCGTAGTCCGACCGTACAAGCCGCGCCCTAGTCGAGAAGCTAGGATACTAGGGACAAAGCTACTGGTGTCTGGGAAAGATGTGTCTGCTTCCGAACCAGCGCTGTTTGGGCTGCCTACTTCATGTCGGAGGCTCGAGTGTGGCCGACTTGGAGTATCTGGAGGATTTAGCGGGGTGGAAGTGGCCGCGGCATTGGAAGAGCCGGATGAATCGCGACGAGAGGCCGACATTGCGGCTGACCCTGTGAGCCTACCAGCTCTATACACCCGTTGCACTTCTGCAACTAGGTTGAAGAGGAAGGCAGCTAGTCGAGATGGTGTCAGTGCGTCAACCTGCCAAGTGTTGATCTTTCCGACCACATTGAACCGGCCGAGAGAAAAAGAGCTAAAAATATGTGTTAGACCGGGCAATGTCAGACCCTCACCCGCGCTCACCCAAATTCACATTCCTGGCGGGCGGAGATTTCCGAGTGTGCTCTCGGTCCACCGTCTTTGTGCCCCACATTCGCACAGCCGGGCTCATCCCTCACACATCGATATTGTTCACGATGTTGATGGTACCTGTGGTCTATCCTGGCTCCTCGGTACGGCCTTTGGCGGGAGGCACGTCACTGGTGTCAGCGCAGGGGACGCCTCTTGCCCCCGCTCCCCTGATAGACTCTTTCGACGCACCCGAGGGCCTGTATGTCTGCACGTCTCGCTTCACACCACCACCACAGCCAATGATACATCTGAACCCCTTGCCAACAACGCAGGCTCAGCTGGCAGCAGTATACCCAACCCCTCGCGTCTCTACCGTCAGTTTGCGGTATCCGACTTCCTCGCGAAACGCCAAAGCAGCGGAGAAAGCTAAACTCGCCGCCCAGCAGCAAGCCATGACTTCGAGTATGACCTCTGAAACGTCTTCTTCGTCGAACGACATGGCATCTTCGGGAGGCGCAGCGATGCGAGTTGGTGGATCTTCCGACTTTGCGGCACACAACACCAGAATGCTAGAATCGCCGCTGGCAGCTCAAGGAATCGACGCACCGGCCAACAGTCTCACCGGTGGACTGGCAGCCGGCGTTACAGGACACGCTGCTGGCATTGCCGGTATCGGTGGGCCCGGAATGGGCTTCTCTGGCCTGGGAGAGAGTATGGGCAAGTTGAGCTCCAAACCATCCCGTCCCAAAAACAACCTCAAAAACACCTCGAGCAACTTTGTCAATAGAATGATGACGCACCCGGACCTCACCAAGATCCTGGCCTCGCGCACAGATACGGACCATTTCACATTCATGAGCAACGCGCGCTCCTTTTTCTGGCTGGCCGACACGAATGGCAAGACCAAAGAGTCGCTTGCGCGTATTACCTTTAGCGCTTCGCCGACGTCGCATGATGTGAACCAGTTCACGCGAGCTCACGACCGTCTGGACATTGTGATTGGTTTTGTCACTGGCGATCTGATCTGGCTGGACCCCATTGCATCCAAGTACTCGCGTATCAACAAAGGTGGGTGTATCTCGAGCTCGGCCGTGACCCAGGTGAGGTGGTTGCCCGGTAGCGAAAACCTCTTCATGGCAGCGCACGCCGATGGCACACTCATCATTTACGATCGGGATCGCGAGGATTCGACCGACTTTGCACCCGCCATCTGGGATGCTTTGGATGCCGGGCCATCTTCCGGAGCTTCACCGCCACCTGTGCAATCAGCAGCGGGGTCCACTGACCAGCAAACTTCTCGACCTCAAATGGGCCATCGCACAGCAACCGACTCGACCGTCACCACAAACCACACTGCGGACACCAATACATCCGCCAGCACCGAAAGCGCCTCCTCCCGCGCTCCTCCCAAGCCGCTCGCCCCGGGTGTGCTGTCGGAGCGCAGGGCAAACGGACCGGCACGGTCGGACAAAGACCCGCTCTTGGTTGTTACTAAGCCGGGCGCGCCACCGATCGCCTCCGGTCTGCCCGCTGATTCCTCGCGACAGTACCAAGAAGCAGCAGCTGCAGCTGCCGTAGCTGCAAGCACTGTCTGCAACGGCATGTCTGGCAAAGGCAAAGAAACGCCCTGGGCGCGGCTCAATCCCGTTTCTCACTGGGTCTGTTCGCAGACCCGCATCACGGATTTCGCCTTCTCACCCGACTTTTCTCACCTGGCCATCGTCGCCGAGGACGGAATTTTGCGCATTGCCGATATCAACTCGGAGCGACTACTCGACACGTACGAGTCGTATTTTGGTGGGCTGAACAACGTCGTCTGGTCTCCCGACGGGAAATTTGTGCTGACAGGTGGGCAGGATGATTTAGTGACGGTGTGGGCGCCACGCGAAGGCCGAATTGTCGCGCGCTGTCAGGGGCATACATCTTTCGTTTCCGGTCTTGCCTGGGATCCGTGGCGCTGGTCGACGGAAGACAGGACGTACCGCTTTGCGTCGGTCGGCGAAGACTGTAAGCTGATTCTGTGGGATTTTTCCAGTGCTGCGCTGAAGAGGCCCAAGACGCACGCGCCGTACGGTGGAGGCATGGGCGGGACTGGCAGCGGGTTCCGACGAAGCTCGCTCGCGCTGGGTTCAACCTATTCGCTGGGTGACAAACACGGGTCAGCCAACGCACGCAGGATGAGCATGGGCATAGACCGACCGTCCATGTCGGAAGACACGGTGCGTCATCCAGCCCTGCCACGATCGGAAGTGGCAGTCTTGCAACCGGTCATGTCTGTCGATGTGGGCGGCGAAATCCCAATCTCTGTCCGCTTTGGACCGGATCGTGTCACGGTGATGCACAAGAATGCTTCACTGGACACTTTTACCCGACCGATGTCACGCATGGGACCGTCCGCCTCGACTGCAAGAACGTCAGCTGCCACCGCTCAATCTTCAACAGGGTCCAGCGTCAGGAGCGCAATGCAGTCCGGGTGGATGTCCAAAGGCGCACGTCTACCCAACCTACACACTAGCCTCGGCAATGCAGACTCCGTGCCCGCCCAGGAGATATCCACACCTACTGCTGCACGAAACCCAAATTCCCTCACCACCTAGATCTCTCAGGATGCAATCGCTGTGGTCATAAACGTATGTAGCCAATCTATAATTGTATGTGCTGGTCTAGTTTGCAGTGTAGATGCGCGAATTGGTGAGGAGAAGAGGAGGCTCAGCTAGATGACGAAGCCGGATAGCACGTTCAGAAGAGCGTACCTTCTCTCACTGCGGTGGGTTCTTGCCCCTCGTGTGGTGGTAGCGCTCCTCCGTCTGGCGCTGTGGACGGCGGGTACTGCCGGCTGCTGCTGGAGGATTGTTTCTCGACGTGGTCCAGCTCCATTTGCATCATTTCTATCACGGTCCGCAGAGTTCCTGTTTCCAGCGGAGAGAATGGCAAGGTCAGTTATACTTGTGACACAAAAAGAGCTAGAGTCTCAGGTACTTACGTTGTTCCCACTCGCCCCAGACGAGTGCGCTGTAGAGCATTGTCGTCCCCGCCCAGCCGGCAACGACACCGAGCAGGACGAAAACGGGGTTCACCCCGCCCAATGGCTGGAAAATACTTGCGATGATGAGAGCGATTGCCAAAGCGAGGGCCGTTGCGAAAGCATAGTAGTGAGACTGCTGTGTAGCGCGGGCACGGACAAAGCCCCCGGCCAGCGCGTGGAGAGCTTTTGTCAGCGTTTGAGCGTGGTGGACTTCAGGCTCGGCGTCACTGGCATCATTATTTCTAGCGTTGACGTCCAAGATGCGGAAAGTGGATTGAACGCCAAAGTGGTCCGAGTAGGAGCAGGATAGGTTTGGCGGCATTTCTGTGAATGCGACTGTGGACGTCGTGCAGACGAGTCGTCCGCGAGTCGAAGCAGAAGAGCGTTCGGGCGCGTATGCCAGCTGCGCATCGCTGCTTTGGCGCGACAGAGAAGGAGCTGGACCACGGTAGAAGATGTAGTCCAGTCTTTTCCCCGCCCCCTTGGTGGCTCGTTCGTCGAGCGGTTTGCCGTGGGTCCAAGTGTTGATGGGCGAGTCACAAGTCACGCCCAACTCGGCGATGGCCCGTTCCGGATCAGGTCTGCTGCCGAGTATGCTACCTGACAAAGGCGGCAGTGAGGTGGCCAAAGGGTCCAGATTGGGATGCGAGTCGACAAAGCTATCGTACAGTCCACCAATGTTTTTGAGAAGTGCGATGCACAGCGAGGGGGGAGTGGAGTTGAGGTCACCCACGCAAATCACATGGCGACCTCGAATGGCGCTGTTGCGAGCATTGGTCGCCAGTTCGTACGCTTGAGTGATGCGGTGCGCGCGCAAGCTTTCAGCTCCATCTTCCCCTCCAGCTGCGACAAAGTGGGTATTCCACACATCCAGCAGTCCTAGCCGTGGATGACGAACAGTGATGCTGCCGCACGCTTTCCCGACGAACCAGTCGCCGTGGTGTACATGCAGAGGCAGACCATTGAGGGAGTAGGGATGCGTTCGAGTCTCTTCAATCGGCCAGCGTGATAGAACAGCTAGACCAGAGCCGAATGCGCCCGAGTAGAAGAATTTGGCGTGCGGATAGCGCGAGACGAGAGCTTGTTTGAGGAAGCGCCAATCCTTTGACTCATACCACAATTCTTGCAGGCAAACGAAGTCGTATGCGGTCCCAGACAGCAGCTGAGCACATATTGCCTTGATCCTCGGCACTCTCTGCTTGGAGATGATGTTGAGACCCCAGACATTAAGCGTCAACAGACTGATCTGGTCCGTGTCATGCTGCATGGTGAAGGTGGTGGTGAAATGTCAGATCGGTTATGCACCCACACGAAGTTGACATTTTGTGAATCACCGACTGCCAATCTCTCCCATTGCCACTCGCATATTGCACAGAGAACCCCGCCCGTCAACATGATCAAGGTAAGAGCCACGGGTTTGACATGCTGTAGCTACCAAGCTGACACAGGCTATTTGTGCCACAGATCTGGTCGATGAAGAAGGAGGAGGAGTCGGCCAAGAAGAAGAAGGGCCCAAAGACGTCACCAGCCCAGCTGCGAGTACAAAAGGACCTGACTGAACTCGAACTGCCCAAGACGATGAAGACCGACTTTCCAGACCCGGCCGACGTGCTCAACTTTACGCTCACCATCGAGCCAGATGAAGGTTCGTCATCCGCTCTATGCCACAGTGAGATTATGGACTGACAGTGTTATCAACACATAGGCATGTACAAGACTGGATCCTTCAAGTTCACATTTGCCATAAACAACAACTACCCACACGAGCCTCCCAAGGTCAAATGCACGCAAAAGGTGAGCAGGGGCCTGACCCCCAACTGGCAAAGCTGGGAGCTGCATGCTGATTCACACGATCCTGCAGATCTACCACCCAAATGTGGATCTGGAAGGCAATGTCTGCCTGAACATCTTGCGAGAAGACTGGAAGCCTGTGCTCAATCTCAACTCGGTCATGGTCGGCCTGCAGTACCTGTTCTTGGAGCCCAACGCGGATGACCCATTAAATAAGGAGGCAGCCGAAGATCTGCGCAAAGACCGCGCCGTATTCGCAAGCAATGTTCGTCGAAGTCTGGGTGGTGGCGCCATAAGTAAGTCCTTGACCGTCTCGCTTTGCACTCCCGTTTGATCATGCTGACTGAACTCGTCACCTTGTAGAGGGCACCTCGTATGACAAGGTACTGAGCAAATAAAAATTGACGCGGAAATAGAGGTCATTAAATGTCCCGTTTATTCCCCTGTGGACCCTGAGTGAGCTAGGGCCACACCATCAACACCTTGTGACACCACTCATCATCATGGCGTGGCGGTCGTCTGGAGCTAGCAATGCCGAGCTGGTCATGAACATGCGCAGCTCATCGCTTATCACTAGTCCACGCGTGTTCCAGGCGCTGATGAGTGTCGATCGAGCTAATTACTGCCCTACGCAACCGTACCAGGATTCGCCACAGTCGATTGGCTACGGCGCAACCATCTCTGCACCCCACATGCATGCACATGCAGCCGAAAACCTGCTCCCCTTTCTCCAACCAGGGGCCAAAGTCCTCGACGTTGGCTCTGGATCTGGGTATACGCTCGCTATATTCCACCATCTGGTTGCGCAAAAGGCCAGCTCGAAGGTGGTTGGCATCGACCACATGCAGGCGCTTGTGGATCGAGCCAACGCCAATTTGGAACAGGACGGGCTGGGACAAGCACTTGCCTCTGGACAGGTCGTCAATATACGTGCAGATGGGCGCAAAGGCTATGCGCAGCTGGCTCCATTTGACGCTATTCACGTGGGTGCTGCCGCCATGACAGATGTGCCACAGATGCTCATCGACCAACTCAACTCGCCCGGTCGCATGTTCATTCCCGTCGAAGACCAGCCGGGACTGCAGAACATCTACCAAGTAGACAAGGCGGCTGATGGAGCAGTCACCAAGCTCAAAGTATGCGGCGTTCGATATGTCCCTCTCACAGACCCAGACCGCCAATGGCGTACATAGCAAGCACTGTTTGTATTTCAGTTCGAGGCCATCAGGCTTGTGAGGATGCCCATGTCTCTTCCTCTTCTTCTTTGGCCGGCATGCGGTCGTCTTTGCCCTTTTCGAGTGTTTCGTTGATGGCCGCTTTGAGCAGAGCGTATGCACGGTCAAGGTCATCGTTGACAATGATCCAGTCGTGTGCATTGGCTTCTCGCGCGTAGGCCATTTCGCTGGCGGCCATGCCAAGTCGCTTCTTGATTGAGTCGTCCGTTTCAGTCCCTCGGCCCGTGAGTCGCTCACGAAGCGTAGAAAAGGATGGCGGCGAGATGAAGATGTAGATTGGGTTGAGACTCGGGTGGTTTGCCTTGATCAATTTTACGCCTTGAGCATCAATGTCGAGCACGGCACGACGGGCATTTGTAGATCCATCTGTGCCCTTGACGCCGTCAGTAGAGACATCGGCCACAGCTTTGGCGGTGGTGCCATACCGGTTTCCACCAAACTTGGCGTGCTCTAGAAACGCTCCCTGCTGGACCAAAGCCTCGAATTCACCGTGCGTGACGTAGTGGTAGGACTGTCCCCTCACTTCGCCCGGCCGAGGATCTCGCGTAGTGTCTATGCATGTCTCCTAGTCAGTATGGAGGGATTAAAACCTGGGTAGATAGGGACACTTACGAGAGACGCTGAAGCCAAAGCTGTTGGGGTATTCGCTAAAGAGCTTTTTGAGCAGAGTGCTCTTGCCGACGCCCGATGGACCCGAAAGCACGATCGGACGCTTGTCAGACGGAATTGGCGGCGTGGAAGCCCAGTTGGTGGAAGTCGACATGCTGGCTGTCAGAATGCAAGGTCTATGGATCGCCCTTCTGACCAGGATGCTCATCGAGGCAAAAGGAAAACGAAGAATCGCGCTCAATTTCCCCTCAAAATTGAGAAAAAAAGTCGAGACCAACACTTTCCGGCATCTGTTGTTCGCCGTAATCATGGTCAAGCAGCAAGACAGGTATGGTGATGGTAGTAGCGGCAGTCAAAGCAGTTCTGTCAGACCGAAACGTCGCACCGCACAAAGGCAGCCCTATGTCGAAGACATCATTGACCTCTGCGACTCGGATTCAGATGAGAGCGCTCGGCGCAGGCCTGCTCTCAAAGCCGCTCAGGTCAAGCGCGAGCGAAATGATACCCCTAACAGTAGCGAGAGTGACGACGATGGTACCCCGCTATACAGAGCAAAGAGGCACTCTTCCTCGCAGCCTTTTGCAAAGCTCTACGCTATAGCTAAAATCTTGTCGCTTGCAACCGACGCGGTCGAGTCTGTCTCTGAATCAGAGACCAAGCTCGCCAACGTCGATGCTGGCGTCCTGTCGCGAATCAAAAAGTCATTGGCGCTAGCCAAGCATGCTGGCACTGGCGAGGCAGAAGCGCGGCAGGCTCTACGACTAGCCACTCGTCTCATGTCGTCCCAGAACCTCACTCAAGCCGACTTGCTGGCAAGCTCGGATGCAGAAGCCAACCAACAGCGAGCAGGCATCTCAGAGGTGGCAATCATATCTCAAACAGCGGCTGGTCCACGCAACGAGTCATGGGTCAACCAGGTCGCCATTGCCATTAATCTCTTTTTCGACGTCAAGGCCTACTCGACGACCTACCAGAACCGAACAAAGCTCAGTTGGACTTTCTACGGTCTTGCCCTCAATACAGTCGCGGCAGCCTACGCCTTTGAAATGGTGCACAATCAAGTATTGACATGGGCCACAGAGAAAGCTGAGCGCAAAGAGATTTCTGGCAAGACTGGCAAGAACAGCTACTGTCAAGGTGTAGCAGCTGGTCTTATCGCGTTAGCCAAGAAGGAAAAGAAAGAAGAACTCCAGATCGCCATCAAGAGCGAGGCCAAGCGGTTAAAGCAGGCCGAAGAGCAGGAGGCTCTTGATACAAAGAGACAGACAGATCGCCTCCGTGACCCTGTCTTAGATATCAAAAATGAACCTCCCGAAGATGTCAAGCCCAACAGGAATGTCAAACTAGAAGAAGAACCAGATCAGGATGTCAAGCCATTTGCCTATAAGCGCTCAACTTCAGAAGAACCATTTGGCGGAGTAGGTTTCGACTACGCTGACCAGCCAGATGTAGACTCGGACGACGGAGAACAGTGGCATGACACCTTTGCCGGCAGTGAAGACATCAAACCCCATTTCGACGAAGCAACTGAACAGTCCATTATAGATCTCACCGGTGACGACACACTGCCCGACATTAAGCCAACACCGCCCGACATAAAACCCAAGATCGAACCCAAGCTTGAAGATGACGCTGACCAGGTTCAGTGGCAGTCCTCGGGCCAGCTCATTCGCTTCCGTCAAGACGCTGAGAAGATCGCTGACGACTACCTTGCTAACCAGCACTCCGGTCTCAAGCTGAAGAAAAGAGCAAGATCCACCTACAAGAAGGACAGTCGTGCTTTCGAACAGGGTAGAAAGGATGCACGCAAAATTGACGTCAAACGCAAGCGCATAGAGAATTGAGCCTCTGTATGCCTTATGTGATACCCTGTTCTGATCAATTGCCTCTTGCGGCTGCGTGACGTCTGCACTCGTCTCCACCGACGCTGGAAAAGGTTCGAGTCAAGTCAGCTGGGAACTCGAGAAGAATGTGAATGCCACTACACCTTACGTGGGTAAGCTCGAGGATTTGGATGGGTCAAATTCGTAGATCGTATCTTTTCTGACAGCGCCTCTTGCAGCGTTTGTCTTCGGCTCAAGGGTGGCAGTAGAACACTTGTCGATGACAGGCCCCCTTGGTCCTCGATTTGCGCGCATTTCGTCGGGTGAATCCGGCTGTTGTAAGCCGAAGAAGCCGTTGATGGCGTCTCGATGATTGTTGACAGATTTCGTAATGGCGTCCACTCGTGGTAGCATGCCGAAACGAATTGCTCTGGACAAACGAGCTGAGACGATCCCTCCGACGGACATATCCATGCCTTCTTGAGCAGAGACTGCGAGTATGCCAAAAACCAAGCATACAACAAGTCTCATCGACTTGTACATTTGCCGAGACAGCATGCAAAAGATTTGGCGTGTCAAGATTCTGGGAAGGCTTGAGGAGCCGCAAATGTTTTTTTCTACGGTCAGGCATACCTGGTCGAATGAACAGGGCGGCATCTCCCCACTCTGGGCTACAGACTATCAGCGCACTGGTTTCTTCATACTACTGTATCAGATGCTTTATGGGTGCCACACAAAATGGCATGTTCATTGACTAGAAACTACTTTAGCCAAATGGTCTCCACCAACTCTTGGAGCTGGAACTCGAGCCGGCCGACTCAACGAGCGTCACTGGCTCTTTTTGCACCTTGATAATTTTGTGC
This sequence comes from Farysia itapuensis, assembly GCA_023212645.1. Taxonomy (NCBI): domain Eukaryota; kingdom Fungi; phylum Basidiomycota; class Ustilaginomycetes; order Ustilaginales; family Ustilaginaceae; genus Farysia; species Farysia itapuensis. The sequence continues at coordinate 55,187 of JALBYC010000007.1, read as the reverse complement.
ATATGCTCAAGTGACTGCAGCGCCACCAGAGCTGGCTGCTTTTGATCAGGAGCGCTCGACAGAAAAGGCAGGATGGTGTTCTGATACGTGGCTTTGTGCTTGTAATCTAAGCCCAAATGGCTTCAGTCATCAAATATCTGTAACCCCCACATTCTGTTCACTTACCTTGTTGACCAAGTCCGCCTTGGCGGATGTACAGCATCAGCTGATCAGCTGCAGATGAGAGCGGAAAGTCAGTACCACGATACAGATGTCAACTGACCACCGCCACCTACGTCGTCTGTCCGCTGTGAAATCGTCAAGTAGAAGGCTTTTCTTGAGCGAAGCCAGCCATTGTTGCTTGTGGACGTCTTTGATCTGAACTTTGGCCTCACCTTCCAGTTCAGCCAAAAGCTGAGCAAAGCTCTCGTCCAGTCCAGCATGCACCGTCAATGCAGTGAGCAGAAAACAGAGCAAAGCATAAAACAGAAGCATGACTACTAGTCTTAAGACACGTTGACGTAAGCAGACAGTAGCACGACGACAACGGAAAAAGTAAGGGAAGACGTTTGAGGAGGCTTGTACATTGCTGAGATTGCAGCGCAGACAGATTGCACCAGAGTTTCATCTTGCTCCGTTCGGGCGGAATCGAGTATGCCGTCCCCTGAAACCTATCGTTAGTCGTTGCGCAAAGTGCTCCTCTCAATTTTGCCTGACAACCGTGATGAAGCGGCACCGGCAAGTGCACGATGGATCGTTACAAGCAACAGAAGCGCTACCTTAGCCAATCAGTTGCTGCTCGGTATGCTTCACCTACGGCCATGTCCGGTCACACCAACTGGTCTATCGTCCTGAAAGCTCTGGATGTCTTCCCAGCTCGAGTCATTGCCATTACTGCGAGGAGAAATTCTTGGTCTGACTAGATCAACATTGATTGAATGACTGTGGTAAAATGGTGATGGACATTTGGGTCATTGATCAATGTCAATCGTAGCTCGACAGGAGCAAAAGAAGTGAATCATGCTAGCGAGGCCGCATCTATGGACTGAAGAGTCTGAACCGGGAGATGAACATCGGCACCCTCAACCATCACGCAAGAGCGACTAAAAGAAAGCTGGTCGCGTAGGGTGCTACTGTCCCACCAATGGCAGAAATTGCTGTCACTTGAGCGGGTGCAGAGCGAGTTAAGAGAACGAAGTAGGTGAACGGCTGCTCTGGTGATCACAATACATGCCTTGACTCTCCTGCAGTATAGCTATCACGCCTGCCGACACGTAGTGCCGCAATAAATTGCAAGTCTCAGGGTCAGTATGGCGTTTATTCATGACGGCGTCATGTTCCGATGTTCAGTAGCCGAACCAAACCTTGTGCGTTTGCGCTTCATACCGCGGGACGCCATCAATCCCCACACATGATGCGCATTGGCTTGTGATTTGAATTCCTGGCAGAAAGCAATCTTCGCCTAGCACAGAAGGATCATAGAGTAGTCAACGTGACTTGGCCGACATCGATGCTTCAAGTGCTGGTGTTTCCCACACGAACTGCTTGTGTACCTGGTGTGGGAAGCCATGCTCTGTCCATTCTCACGCTAATCTTCGTGTCAAAGATACCGTCACTGGCCAAACCAAGGAGGTATATCTCGCTTGTCATCCACTTTGCCCAGTTGCATGCGATGGACAAGCTACATAAAGAGACTACTAGCTCCAGAGTTGTAGCACGCTCAGAACACCACCCAGCCCATTGTACTTCTTCACGGAAATTCTCCAGATATCATGAACGGCCCTCGCAGCACGCTGAAATTCATTATCCTCCTGCTCGTAGTCGTGTTGATCACGACTGTCGGAGCACAGACCGGCGGAGAAGATCCTCGTCCGTCTCGCTATCTCACCTGGCCTGAATTCGTAGCAGAAATTGTGGCGAAATACAAGGGCAAGCCCCTGCGTCGCGGTATCAAATCGACTCCAGAAAGCAGGCAGGCCTTTCGATACCTGCTAAAAAACAACGTCCTGACTGCATGGGGAGAGCTCAAAAAATTCGACGGATTCCGTTCGCCTGAAGAGCAAGAGTGGGCAACCAGGTACATCGACGAAGTGGCAAGAATCATCACATCGCACGAGTAGGCTTGCAATCAATTCACTTTTTCGATACTTCGGGTTGCAAATTGCAAACACCGTGGTTAGTCGAACGTTATAGCATGTAAGTCGCGCATCTGGTGACGAATGTGTCGTTCAAATCGTGGGTGTCTGTGAGCGAGGTAGTTACTGTGGCTTCATGATCACGAGCTGGAAAAGTATTCCGAGTCATTTTCATCGCCGTCTCGCTCAAAAAGGTGTGCGTAGCATCCGGTGCCGTGGCAACCCAGTAAAGGAGAGGTTTCGTTCGGAAGCAGGTCGATCATAATTTTGGACGTGACCTGCAGTTCCCATTCGTTGTTCGGGTCGATGCATTTGTATGCTTTGGAACTTACATCGCCCATGCCAACGACGATGGCGCTACAGGCACTGCCACCTGGAATATCTTCGATATAACCAAACGGCCAGATGCGTGCCCGTACTCCGAAAGGCACGACTTGATCAATATCCGGCTTTCTTCCATGCAGGAGCGAGTAGGGGACGCCGTTGATGGAAGTTGTATAAATTCGATTCCGGAGCCAGGCTGCGTGTCTGATGGCGTGATCCCATTCCGTAACGTCTAACCGAGAACGCATCAGCATGGGTCGAGCCATGTCGATCAGAGTCCGACTGAGTCGCTTCGAAAATCCATTGTTCTCAGGCGTTTCGTCAGCGGTGATTTGATGTGCTATGCCTCGGCTTTGAATGGCATGGACCATTGCTCGACGCGTAAGCTCGAAGCTGTTGTCACTCCTGAAGGCTTTTGGAACACAGTGATGGGTGCGCTTGATGGTCTTTAGCCAGTTCGTCACTGCAAGAACGATGTCATCCTCGTCGGCTACAGTATCGACCCAGGCGTAGCGAGTATGAATGTCCAGGAACGTAACAATATACCTATTTCCATCGCTGCTTTCAGTGCGAAGTGGGCCTATGAAGCCACAAACGACAATGTCGAACGGTTTGGCAGTAGTGCTGTCAAAGGGAGGGTAGGCACTGGAACTGCTTTCTTTGCAGGCGTCACAATCGAGTCGCTTAGGCACGTTCGCAAAGCTGATGCGATAAGCTTTAAGAGTTCGTTTGAGTGTCCAAATGTCAGGATGGCCCAATCTCCGATGCCACAGCATCCAGTCGGAGAGTGTCTTGACTTGGGCAGTTTTCGGATTTGCTCCGGAGGGACTGTCAGTATCGTTTGGCCTGCTCTTGGTCTTTGTACAGGCGTCACACTCGAATCGTTTGGGTACATTCGCAAAGGTGATTCCCTGAGATTTCAAAGTCTCTTTGACAGCCTGAACGCCAATATGGCCGAGCTTGTGATGCCATTCGATCCAGTCTTCTAGTGTCTTGACGTCGGCATCCCTTGTGTTTGCTTCTGAGGGACTGTCAGTAGGACTTTGTCTACTCTGGGACTGCGCCTGCGCCTGTGCGCGCTCTGCATTTTGTATGGCAGCTTGAGGTTGATTGGCTGCCCAGTGAATTCCGCCATTGGGCAAAAGAGGTGGGACGACGACCCTTTCAATGTTCAGATAAGGTATTCCTGAGCGGTTGGTCGCGGTGATAATGGTTGAAGGAGGCCTGCCGTTGAGTTCGGTCAGAACCTGCCAGTCGTTTCCCTCTGCGCAGATGGTTATTTTCCCAGTTTCACGGCCATTGTGTATGAAGCTCATTGCACTGAACATGTTGCACGGAGCATTGTCCACAAGAGCTACGTTTTGTAACACGAGTCCTGGTCGGGTTGAGACCCCCCGGGGTACAACTTTGACGTTACCTTTCAGCTCGTAATTGACATCTCGACCTGCTATCCTAACGATTCCCGGATGGCGCCGAACGTTGGTCATAAGAGAGACATTGCGACACACATGTTGGGAAGCTGTCGTTGACAAGTGCCAGTCGGCGTCTCCAATGATGAAATGGCCAGCTGCTGATGGCAGGTACTCGTATCTTACAGGCTGTGGTGGCTGCGATTGACTGGCTTGCGGTCTGCCACGAGAGCGCCTGCCTCTGTTGCTCATCTTGCTTGTGATCTGGAACGATGTTCTGCTGAAAGTTGACAGGGACTAAATTTGCAATTTTGGTCTTTTCGAAGTTGCGGCAAGCTCTTTTCAAGCTTCATTAGGTGCACTGACCACCATTTCCACTGCTTCCGTCTTGTTCCTTTCAGGATGTTCTCGGGGACTCAAGATGATAGAGTGTGGTGCCACTGTCAGTACTGCAAAGGCAAGAAGATTGTCAGACTGCGAACGAAACACAAGGACTGTTGCAAAAATCAAGAAACTCTATCAACTTTCAGCGGATTACGTGGGAGTGTAGATCGGGATCTGCGAAGCACCGTAGAAGCTAATCGAGACAACGACTTTGTACGAGACTCTCAGAGAGGGGAGGCAACCCGAGCCACCAACAACGACGGTGCAGAGCCGGCTCAAAAGAAACAACGCCTTGAACCCAGCAATGTCGATGCGAACCCACCCACCTCACGAATCGTCGTAGTTGACACCTTGTATGACCCCGATATAGGCGAATTTGACCACGACGGGGAGCCTACAGGCTATATAAACGGCGTCAAGCAAGTATGAGGTGCGTACTGAAGGCAAGAAGAAGCCCGATCTCAAAAATGATCGCTTCGATGACATGCGAGGTGGCAGATGGTTTCCAGATCCGTCCGAACCTGTGCCCTCCCCGAGGCCGGACCAAGAGGCAGAAGACGAGATGGAAGAAGAGGAAGAAGAGGAAGAGGATGACGACGTGCGAGAAGAAAGAGAGTACGCAGAACTCGAAGAATTGGACATTGTCATCAAAGGCAGAGAGCAACGTTTCCTTCCGGCTGCCGAGAGGAGTATCCCCGGTCCTCTTCCGAAGGGCGCCAGAGAGGTTCTGCATTTATACAAAACTACTACTGAAGTCGGAGCTTCAGGCTTCATGAAAGACATCAAGAACTATACGGACTTCACGAAGAGGTTGCGTAAGGGGTATTTCGCGAGAATAACAGGCCTTAAGTTCCCGACCCCGTCTCTGGATTATCAACACAAGCTCGTGCTGGCGGTTTCTGGACTTAGCTCAGTGACAATCGACATGTGCCCAGACTCGTGCGTAGCTTACACCGGCGAGTATGCTTCGCTGCAAGAGTGTCCGTATCTTCGCAACGGTAGGCAGTGCAAGAAGCCCAGAAAACTTAGTAGTGGAGAGCCCTGCAAGACCTACACCATCCTTTCCGTGCTTCCGCGTATCATCGCAAGGCTGCATTATGGGCAGGGCAAGGCAGCAAATTATCGCGAGACGGTGTCGTTAAGGGCAAAAGCTAGTCGTTCCACGTCTACACACGTATTCAGAGACTTTGCCGACGGCGCAAGTGCTGCTTGCTTGTCAAATACCCTTTCCAGCACTGGGGAGACAATACAAGAGCCTCTCTTCCTGACAATTGACAGCTCAAGTCAGAAATCGAGCAAAGAATGGGATGGCTGGGTGGTGCTGGCAACTCGTCTGAACCTTGCCCCAGAGGTGAGGTACACTTCCGACGAAATATTGCCCGTCACCGTGATACCGGGTCCGCTACCCCCCGGGGACCTTGACTCCTTTCTCCGTCCGATCGTAGATGAGCTAAGTGGCGAACCTGAACCGGTCTGGGACGAGTGCTCGCAGAGTTTTCGATCAATGAAGACCCACCTTGTCGGTGTCGGTGCTGTTGGATACGCAAGGTCTGCAGTGTCGCACACGAACCCGCAGAAGTGCCAGTATGGTTGTAGCGTGTGCTACATCGAAAAGGCATGCGTAGCTAGACCAAATGAAAAACATTTCTATCCCCTAAAAACTCCTACACATGGTCAGACCGAACGAATCAACCCGGACAGGCCGGCGTCTTACGATCCCTTTCGTCTCCCGCTTCGATCTCATGACGACTACATGGCGCAAGTAAGCCGTCTGACATCGCCCACAGATTCGACACTTGCTAAGCCAGCTTCTTTGGAAGTGTGCGTCCGAGGCCCTTCATTGTTTCACGAGCTCAACACATTCCGTTCTCCGTTCTTTTTCCCTATCGACATACACCGTTTGTGTAGTCTCGAAATTCCACAAGCTATCATCAGCGCCTTGACGGAACAACAATTCGATTCGTACAGTATCTCACCAACGCTATGGAAAGAATTTGGCACATCAATCGCTGCAAACAGGTCCGGGCTGCCTGCCTCGTTCGACCGGTATCTCCTTCGGAAGGCAGCGATTATAGAGAACAGATCTCTCACCGCACTCGAAGCCTCCTGCGTGGTGCATTATTACTTGGGACCGTTCTTGTTCGCGTCTCATGCCCCACCCGCAATGTTTTCGCTTTTTGCACTTTTGCGACAAGCGTTAGACCTCGCTTTTTCTGTCGATGGTCATTCATTGACAGATCTCACTCGCGTGCATGCACTACTTGCGAAATTTTGCGCACAATTCGAGACGCAATTTGTCAAACGGTCCTGCGCGGCGGTGCACAGAGCTACCTTGTCCTTGCATTACCTTCTTCACCTGCAGGATTACATCAAAGCTTATGGTAAAGTTGATCTGTTCTCGCAAGCGAGCTACGCACGAGAGCTCGGCTACATTCGGGCCATGATGCGTGACGAACGTTTCTCCTACAAATCGCTCTATGCTCGTCTTAGGCAACGTGAGGCAGCCAAAATCTGCGAGTGGCCTTGTGCTACTGAAATCCCGCCAGAGAGACAACCACCTACAGTAAGATATACACACGAGCACGAAGAGCACGAGATTGGTGCGCCAAATGCCGAACAACAGAAAGCCATCGACGATGCCTTGAAAACGGGCGAATTGCCAGGTGGCAAGCTAGTTGCGTACGGAAAGTACAAACTCGACCCTGATGTCCTCGTCACCGGCCTAAAACTTTCCACCGAGTTTGAGGAGGCGCGTCAAAGTTCCACCGTCCGATTGCAGAACAAACTTGGTACAGACGTATACGGAGAAGTCATCCAATTTATGGCCAAGGAGGATTACAGTCCGGATGGCTTCGTTCTCGTCAACCAGTACACCGACATTCAAATCACCCAAGGCTATGTTCATCTCGCTCCAGGGCGAAAGCTAAAGCAAAAGCTGCAGATCTACCGGTCCGATCAAATTCGGGCTCTCCTAGGTCGTTATGAGCATGCGGAGTGGACATGCCTCTTTCCCGCCATGAAGTTCGTATCAAAGATCGCTCGGTTTCAAGAAGCTTGCGAACTTAACGAATACCGCTACTAATGTTGGGTCGGTCAAGCCAAGCACCTTGTTCTTGTGCAAACGCAGACGCCGAGGAAGCTTCGCAAAGCATGCAGCTGAAGTAGGTCCTCAAGTAGTATAGAAGGAGATCCTCAAGCAGTACAATCAATTGCATAGTTCTCGTTGGCATTTGGGTCTGCCTCCCCAGCTCCTCTGAGAATCATGTGTCTCGTCTGTGCAAGAAGCCCGCATGAGTTCACACAGGTCGAGCACGCTATCTGCTCTCGTGGTTGAACCTAGACCGCTTTAATTTCAAAACCCCCCTGGCCAGCTCTAGACTTGATCGATTAGATTTGAGCGGTGCCACCCACGGTCACACGGGTTCACGAAGAGCAAACCGGATATCAGGGCTAACGAGAATGAATCTGGCGTTTACAAGCCTGCCTAAACATTACTCTTGACTAAAAGATTCGCACTTGTGACATCGCGTACTGGTAGAAGCCAGCCTCATCGTCATCGTCGTCAAAGAGATGAATGAGGTCGTAGTGCTGCTGCATGGTCCAGGCCGGAGTCGTGATAGGAGGCTGGAAGGATAAATTTCTGGTGACACTGATCTCGAAGTTGCGTTCTGGGATGACGTATCTGTAAGCCATTGGGCTGATGGTCCCCATGCCAATGACGAGAGCAGGGACGCCACCTCCATCCGGAAGAGACGAGTTTCTGCCGCTTGGCCACACTGTAATTCGAGTCCCGAAGGGCTTCACGTGCTTCAATTCCGGTTTCTTGCGGTGGAGCAGTGTGTAAGGGAAGTCCTTGACGACTGGGCTGAAAGCGCGATTTCGCAGCCAAACAGCGTGGTTGGCAGCCTCGGCCCAGTACTTGAGCGGCGTCTTGCTTTCCAGCAGCATAGCACGAGCCGTCTCGATGAGGGCTCGTCGAGCTTTCATGAACAATGGGTTTTCCTGCGGTGAATCGTCTGCCGTGACCTGACTAATAATTCTCCGACTGCCAAGAATATCTTCCACGCCAGAAGCGGTGAACGTGTCGCTCTTTGGGTATCGGAAGTTTTTGGGATATTGGTCGTGGACAAGCCGGATGGTGTCCAGCCAATCGGCGATTGTGTTTCCCAGATCTGTTACGTTGACAAAAGACAAGACCCACAAGTAGCGAGTTTGAACATCCTGAATAATGGCTAGGTACTTGTGGCCTTCGAAGCTTGGTGTGCGAACGGGGCCGACGACCCCGCATACCACAATGTCGAACGCACGAGTGGTGTTATTCTCGAAAGCAGGATAGCGTGTCTTCTTGGTGGCGACACAGATGTCGCAATCGAGGTCCGACGACGACGGCATGTTTGAGCAGACGACACCGAGAGCTTTAAGGGTGTCTTTCACCGCTAGAATGTTGATATGGCCAAGCTTGGCATGCCATTCCACCCAATCCGACATAGTCGCGACACGCAAAGAGCCTTCGGACGGAGTCGAGGATGGCTTTGCTCTCCGGGGCCTGGGCTGTCTGGTCGTAGAAGAGGTCTTTGCACTGGGCCCAGAAGCCGGAACGACAACTCGCTCGACGTCTAGCATCAAGTGACCTTCTCCAGGACGGGTTTGAATTATAATAGAACGGCCGTCGTTCATTGTCACGTTGGTAGCAAAGACGCCTCCTTCCGTAAATTGACTGTTCGCGCTGCGTACATTGTGCCTTGTTGCGTAAGCCATGACGCTGAAGAGATTGCACGCTCCACTCTCCAAGTAGAGGACATCTTCCAGAACTATCTCGACGTTAGGTCTCAGTTTGAGTGTGACCGTACCTCGGTAATGTGATGTGACTTCGGAAGCCAATAGGGTCACGAGAGTCGGCTCACGTCTGAGATTGGTCATGAGCTCACGATTACGGCAGACATGATGCGAGGCCCCCGACGAGAATAACCAGTCGTTGTCTCCTCTCGGCATGTCCGCGCTAATGGGCGTGGAAACCACGGCATGGAGGGGTGGTTGGTCTCGATTAGAACTCAGCCCTCGTTGCTGCTGTTGCGGCGGTCTGCCTGTGGGCCTACCGCGATTGCTACGGCTGCTCATGTCGGCCAGATGCTGTAAGAGGATGGCGCAGCACGAGTGATCGGAGGTACGTCGATGCAGGACAGTAAGAGCTGTCGATAGCCCGCCGTTGTGATTGATTGTCTCAAGGATTTGAAAGTCCTCTCATAAAGTCTTGTTCATCTCGCGGGACGCGAAGTCAAACCAAATCTCACGATGCTCCAATTCACCGCGCTGATCTTCATCACTACAAATACAGATCAAGATACAAGGTGATCGACTGCAAGGTCTGTCCGATTGCCTGTTCCTGCGGTCGACCTGTCAAATCCGTCAAGCAGCACATGTGATATTAATGCACTGTCACGTTTCAACGAAGCCTGTGAAGGATTGACGGGTTCAAGATCCCGGTTTCGAGATAGGGTGGAACTTCGGGGGGAAACAAACAGCGTCTGTGCCCCTCTTCTAGAGCGAGACATTGACACCGTGTGGGATAGGGTAGAAAGAGGAGATGCTGCATGAGCCCCCCGCCGTTCATTGTGCAAGTAACTCTGATTGGGCCAGGGGATGAGCGACAGCTTTGTCAAATGCAGTTTTTCAGGATGTCGCCACCATGAGCTGTCGGACATATAGGAAGATATCCGGCCTGAGGCTCGCGACAATATAGAGGTCTCTTGGACCGAGGGTTTCGGTAAAAAGATGTACACTTGCAGATGATGTCGATATCATAACGGTTCGGCGTTGTTATGCAGAGACAAACGCCGTGAAATGGTGGATAGATTCCGTCCGGGATACTGCCGTGGCGAATAATTTGGCAGTCTGGCTCGCAGGCGACACGCGAAAGGTCACCATGTCATCAGCGCACCAACGGTTGCCTATGGCTGAGCGGTCTGTGATAGTGGGGATCCACTTTTGGACATAAAAAGGTGGATGTGCGACAGGTGCTTTGTTTTAGTCTCGTACCCTTGCCAGCCTTCTTGTCCAGCATCATGCAGTTCGTAAAGCTCTTCATCGCCGTCGTCACGCTGAGCGTGCTGCTTGTTACCACGATCGATGCCGCTCCCGTGACTAGAGAGAGCACAAGCGAGATGATGCTCCTGCAACGTTCCATCGACCATCCCACCGGTACTTTCCCTTTCCTTGCCGAACCGGTGCGGATCGAAGGTCTGCCGGAGTACCCAGTCAAGAACAGAGCCGCTGTACTAGCCCATGAACCTCTGAACACTGCTGGAGTGATCAGCGCTGACGGCAGTGAGTACAAAAGAAAGGTTCAGCGTACTGATCGAGATATTCTGACGACAACATTATGGTCCCACGAACGTAGGCAAAATCCTTCGATGGCCGCTGCCACACGAAGAACACCTCATGGTGAATGCCGCTCAGTACATCAGAGCTCTGGCTGCCAGGTACCCCAATGTTCGCGTCCCTCAGTGGCCTGTCTACGTCGGCGATGTTCTTCGCGCTCGTGGTCTCTTGCGCTAAACAGCCCTCTTCATGACTCTTTCACGATCAACGCCTTTAACTTGCAACGTAACGAAAGTATGACATTCTACATCTTGATTTCTGCCTTAATCGTCTGCCATGCTATTATCGTCATCGTCGTCGAAAGCGATCGAGTGTTGGTGACGGTTGAATGCGAGAGATACATCAGTATCTTGGTCTTGAGCTGCCTGTGCCGCGAGCTCGGTCGAAAGACGTGGCAGATCTGTGTCTTCCATAAATACAGAGACGGTGGCAATCTCCTTTTCCTCGTCTGCCGCGAGCGCTTGGAGTTGCAAGCCTAAGGCCGAGTCCTGGAAACGAGCTGTGAGCAGTGCCACCATTTCATCCGGATTGGTTGCGGTCTCTGACAGCAGATCTTGCAGGCCGAGGTATGAAGCGGCGTTTGACTCGTCACCGAGCACTTCGCGCAAGACAGTGTACAGGGCCGTTCCGTGCAGATCCGCAAGAATAGTCTGGTCAGAGACATTGTTTGTGTCGCTAAGACTGAGCCAGTCGTCGCGAATCACCGCTCGGCGCCAGATGGATCGCAAGGCAGCATCCAGCCTGTGCTGTGACGCATCCTTTGCCCGAACGAGAACTTTGATTGCCGTCGCAAAATCCTCGAGCTGATTGTCAGGTGTATCTTTCAGGGTCAGCAGATCAATCAGGTCTTCCGATCCGAGATAAAGCCCTCCGACAAGAAGCTTTTGGACCAGATCAATATAGTGAAGTCGATATGCGGGGTATTCGGTCAGCCGCACAGCGATTGTATCGACTACATCTCGAGCAAGCTCCGTCGCCGCGATACTATCATAAGCAGGGAGTTCGTTGGGAAGTCCACCAACAGCGTTCTCCCAGTACGCCAGCAAGCTGTTCTGCACGGCAACAAGGTCGAGCTGGTCATCAAAAAATTCGACCTGTTTCTGAGTGCCCACGGTCTGAATGTCCTGAGGAGTCATCTCCGACAAAAAGGCCAGCTTGCTAATGCTTAGCATCGTCTTTCTTTGTAGCAAACTAGGTTCTGTATACGCTAGCTTTTCCAGCTTTTTGGAAGCAGCGTCAAATCGCCGCAGAGTGAGATCGTGAATCCAACCGACGCGGTCGTTCCCGGACAAGGTGAGATACTCGAGAACAAATTCGGCGTACTCGGACTTTTGTTCCAGAAGCGTCCGTGGCATGCCCTGCTCGATGAACCACGCGTAAAGCTCAAAGGCGAAAGGCTGTTTGTATCGGTCGAGGTATGTCTCAATACGCGCCTCTGAGCGTAAGTGCGAGTCATTGCACAACTCGACAAGTGTGCGATAATCCTGATACTGTTCGGCGAGCGCAAAAGCTCGGTCTGACCTCCCGATTGTGACCAGAGGACGAATGAAATGAGGTCGGAAAGAGCGGTAGGTGTTTTCGAAATAAGCTAGCGCCTGTTCTGCCGCTGCATCAGACTCGGCAGCAGCTTTGAGATACTGCAATCGCTCGTCGTAGGAGGCCAAAGCTACTTCAGACAGACTCGAGAGCTGGGTTTTGAGCTCAGTCTGTAGCCGCTGCTCTTTCTTGACTTCCTCTCCCCGCCCATGCTCAGTGTGCACAACGTCGATGCCTGAACCGAGCTCGCGCGTTCTTTCCGAGATCAAGTGCGATGTTGAGGAGAAAAGGTCGCCCAGCAAGGATACGAGACCTGCTCGAGCTGTCCAAGATTTGAAGGTCGGAGGCGTTTCGGCTTTGATGCCGTAGAGGGCGCCGTTCTCTTTGCGGTATTTCATCACGGCGCGGAAAGCCACCAGGACAATGCGGTTGAGCTCGGCTAGTTGTTCGGACCGAGCAGGGAGGGGGAGGACAGAAGAAGCGGAAGGGACCTGGGAGAGCAGACGATCTAGAGCGTAGCCGGTCTGATCAGCGTGATAGCGAAAGAAAGACCGAACAACGTCTTCGTCAACGGTAAGACCGCGCTCGGCCACGGTGGCTTCGATAGCTTGCACAAGCGCGCTTTTGCTCGTTCTTCCGATGAGATTGGACTGTGCGTAGCTCTCATTCTGGAAAATCCAGAGTTCGTGCACAGCGGACGCCAATTCTGCGTCTGCTCTTAGGCGACGCTTGGTGCTCTGCGGCAACTTCTCCAGATGTCCACAGCTGGCAACGAACTTGATGAGGAAATGCAACTTGGCCAAGCGGTCTTTCAGTGTCGCTCGAAGATCTACTGAGAATGGCAGCGTTTTGGAGATTGGATTTGATGAAGTAAGCACTTCGCGACTGAGCTGCTCACACGCCGTCATGAGTGTACCTTCGAATTGAGACGGCAGTTGAAACGAGAGCGGATTCAGTGCCGCTTCGGAGTAGTAAAGCGCCTGCTCGAGCTTTCCCTTTAGTCTGTCAGTCTCGGCTCTTTGACGATCAAAGCTGGATGCTTCGGCTCGGCATCTCCTTCGAATCTCGGGAATGCTTGTTTCGATCAGCAAAGATCCGGATGCCGCTGAGATCAGGGAAAGAGCTGCGACCGAATCTCCTCGTCCGACATCGACAGAATCGCAACCAACGCCAACAAAGCGGTTGCTCCTATCATCTCTCAGTCGGATCACTTCTTCAAACGAGTTGCTATCCTCATCGAGCTGCTTTGCGATGACGGTGTCGGCAAATGCAACGAATGTGGCTGGACCGCCACTTGGCATACTCAGCGTTGGGGATGCATAGGGTCGCGGGTCGGCATACCTTTGGTGCTTGATAGGTAGAATTGTTGCCACACTGAAAGATCCAGCATCTTTGACGACATCCATGAGCGCGAATCCGTAGTGTAGAGGTTCATTGTTTGCCTTGGTCTCTGAATAGAGCAGAACAAGCTTTCCATTTGACTGTATGGCTCCGTCCAGGATCTCAAATGCCAGACTTTGCGCCGCGCTGTATCGCTGTTCCTGCTGTTGGAGAATGGTGCTAGCAAGGATTTGCTGTACGTCTTGCTCTGCGACCAGACGTTCACCGCCTTGGTCGAGAACCTGCCACATTTGCACAACCTTCTTGCCGATTGCTGCGATCTCCCTGCCTTGTCTGGTCACTTCGGATGGACCAACGGCAACAGATATAATACCCTCGCTGGCAGTGCTGGTTAATGTGGCAGCTGAGCCGAAGAGCCGGCCAAAGATACCTCTTGGCTGAGAGAAAGGTCGGATCTCAGCTTGAAGCGATCCAGCTCGACTGCCAAGAGATACCCGGAACAGGCGCGATTGACTCGTTGCTACGGCAAGTGTCGAGTCGTCAATTCGTTGCAGCTTGGTCACTGTTTCCGCGGGCGAGTTGAGCGAAATGAAGGACCGCTGAGCACGGTCTTGACGAGTGAGGGAGGACGAGATGCCCTCCCATAAGCACGACTGACCATCGGGAGTGATTAGCAATAAGGCGGGTTCGCGATTGGTGCCTCGAGGAACGAAGCTACAGTGAGCTAGGTCGTTCACCGCCGTCATACTGGAAGAGGCGTACTCAGGCACCGGAAAGACAAAGCAGGTTGGCGACGTACCTGCTCGGCTGGAGTGATTCCACACAAAACACTTTGTGCGGGCAATAAGGTAGGCGTAGCCAGTCTGCACATCGATATGACCCTGATATGCATCGATGTAAAGATCAGCCCCTTCCAGCTCATCGACGACCTCCGTTGGAAGCTTGGAGTGCGCGGAGACATTGATCCACTGGTCGCCCAGCAGAACAGTGCCTTCGTCCAGCTGTCCGCTGTCTTTCGGCGCAGGAGTTCTTCTGCTGTACTGGGAGTCTGCAGCGGAGCGAACATCTACATTGTCGCTGAACATCGAAGCCTCACGTTCGAAAGGGACAGCTGAACTCAGTCGGGACGTGTTGACAGCAGGTCTCGAAAGCATCGACGCCGGTCTCGGTCTCGACCGAGGCGTGTGCGATCTTGCTGCACTGCTGCGCATCAAAGATCCAGCTGATATGTCCCCCATTTCGTTTCCACCTCGTGCAGCGACCGGCGAGCGAAACGAGGGGGGCGAGGTCGCATCCTGAGAATTGAGTAAAGGAGTCCCGGCGCGCGAATAGCGAGATCCTGATAGCGGCAGATTGCTGCTAGCATTTGGTGTTTCCGACCGAGCGCCCGGAGCTCTGGACGGCGTCGTGAACATCGTCGCACACTAGTCAGACCGTCTAGGAGGTGTTGGGCGTGAGACAGGTGGTCAGACCATTTCAGGGCACTTTTCTTCGCGTCCATCTTAAACACAGCGCGAATCGATTAGATCGGCACACCCGATCCCTGATCGCGAAATTGCATGTGCAACCTAAACTACGAGTGCTATGTACGCTCTCTATATATCCGGAGACGACGCTTGATTCATGTCTGCATGCATAGAATCATCCATGTCTCGGTCTGGAACGCTAGGTGAGTCGGAATAAGACCACGGGAAAGGGTTGGCGGTCGCGCCCATCTCCGAGTCGTCTGAGGCAGGATGAGGTTCTCGCTTCAAGGCCGGACTCGTCGACATTTGTCCGCCAGGGCGCCAGATGCGGACAGTACCGTCGTCTCCGCACGACGCGATGCTGAGAGGATCTTTAGGGTTCCAGCAGACAGCGTTGACCGAGCCTGATTCATGACCGGACAGAGTCTCGATTAGCCGGCCTGTCGCGCGATGCCAAACGTAAATACGAGAGTCTTCGCTGCCGGACAGCACGAAGTTATCGTCAATACCTCCAAAACCGCACCCGATGACAAAGTTGCTCACTTTGTGACCATTGAATCGTCTGACCAAGCTTTGGCGGGCAATGTCCCACATCTGTAGCTCGTTGGGTCGGACATTGATCAGCGCAAACTGCGAGTCTTTGCTTGTCGCGAGGCTAACAAGTTGGTCCTTCAGATAAATTGACCCAATTTCTTCGTGCGTTTGAAGATTGAAGAACTGTATGCGATGCGTTTGATCAGTCAGAATGCGCGAACCTCCTGCCAGATCGACTGGAGCAGCGCGAGAGCCGTCCTCATTATGCTGTGCCGAAGCAGCAAAGTCGGACGTGGTACTCTCTGCTGCAGGACCAGAAGCAGCTGAAGCGGCAGCAGCAGCGTAGGACCCTGCTCGACCATCCGCTTGAGCCAGCGGCGCGACTGGTCTCTGACTGAGAGCGACTAAATGAGCTCCATCTGGCGTTGTAGCTACCGACAAGACTCGGAATGGAGACGTATAGTGTCTGTCTGTGACTTCGCCGTTGGCGTCCCAAAATATGATCTTGCCATCCATGCCACCGGTGACAAAGCCCGAGCCGTCTGGAAGCCACGAAGCTGTCCCGACCGTGTAGTCATGCTTCCTCAACGTGTTGAGACTGTTGTTACTGAGCTGACACAGCGTGACATCTAGATCTGAGGTCACCAACAACTTCTTGTCGTCTGGAGACCAGGCAACGGATGAGATGTCGTCGGACAAAGGCATGAACGTCATCAAGTGAGAATAGCCGCTCTCGACGTCCCAGATCAGCACAGATTTGTCAGCTCCTGCCGTGGCCAGCTTCGTGCCATCGTGCGAGTATGCAAGACACCAGACCTCGTCGTTATGATCACGAATAGTTCGTGAGATCTGTGACGGAAACACAGAGCGGTCTGACTGATGGTCCACCAGTAACGAAAAGTGGGAGCCAAAAGGTTGATTGAAGAAAGGATCTTGCTGCTTCTGGTAGCTTTGCGCTTGTTCGAGCAGCTTGGGTAGCCGCCGGCTTGGCACCATAACAGCTGGAGATACAGTTGACTCGATATCGACGACCAGTAGTCGACGAGAGTCTCCTTTGGCTCCGTCCCAGCCAGATCTTGTGCGAAGCTCGTCAGGTGTAGCGGAAACAACCAGACTCGAGAGTAAGTGTAGTTCCGAGGTGTCTGGACTCAGTGGAGTGAGCTTTTCCCGCAAGACGGAAAGCGCCTTCTTGGTCTGACGAGCTTCGAGGAGCTCGAGATACCGCTGCTTTTGCAGTTTGAATCGGATTGCGTCAAGACTGGTCAGTTCCGGTCTTCGGAGCACGTTGTCCAGATGGTCTGGGTTGAGATCTGAGGCGCTGGAGGAAGACCCGGCCATGGATGATTGCAAACGGCGAGAGGCGTAGGTAAGCCCGTCAACGAGCAAGCGTTCGGCATTCCTCCAATCACCGGTCAGGACGGCGGATCGAAAAGCGGTAATGGAGACGTGCTCGAGCACGATGCCGGACTCGTGTTCAAGCGCCTTAGCTGCGGTCTCATAGCCAAGCTCTCGCAGCGCTTGGAGGGTCAGCTTGACAAGCTCCTTACGGTCGATTGAGCTTCCAGCATAGAGTGGGTCAAATCCTGTCTCGTTTGAGTAGTTATCTGTGGCTGGCGCCTTACCGTTGCGAAACGATTGGCCGTTGCTTGACATGCCATTAGAGCTACCATTGGAATGACTTGAGCTGTGATGAGTCATGGCTGTAGGAGAGCTGGTAGTGGCGAATGACGGCTGTGTAAAGAGATGAGAAAAGTCTTCGCCCCGAGCCAGGTTTGCGTCAAGGGACGATGAAGAGGCACGAATCTCCTCAGAGGGCGACTGCAACCTGATCCTCTTTCGGATTTGCGCCTCTAGAGGACTTGAGGATCTTGGAATCCGAGGCACCGTTCTGACTTCTTGCGGCTACGGTGCGACACCCGATGCCAAGGCTGGTGTAACTACGCCTGATCGAAGGGAGAGAAGAGCAAAGATCGTGCTTGCACACGTTCAGCTTTATCGGGCAACTAGACCGACGTTATCTCCACGACCGACTGTTGACCTTTGACTGTGACAAGCGCCTTTGTCAGGGGCGAGTGGCGAGAACAGTGACGTGTATTGTGGCAGTGAAAGCGAGTCGAGCGGCAAAGGTCAGCATGCGTTACGAGACCCTATATACCTCGCTCGGCTCAGGCGCTCAGGCTGAGTCGGGGCCAGGCCAATATGCATTGTGATCCACCTGCATAAGCGTGCTGCCGGACAACCCAGCCAAGTACCGTGAGAGCGCGAGTGCCAAATTGCTGAAATTGCCAATTTTTGTGTGCGTTTGTTAGACCCGGTTTCAGCAGATCCAAACCTAAACCGTATGACCGTAGAACGTATACAACCGTAAACCGTTGACCGTGAAGTATCACGGTATCCAACGAATTCAAGCATTCTATATTACCGAGCTCAAGGTGTCTTACGATGCACGCAGCTGGACCGAGAAAGAGGATTTATTAAACATTGTGTGTGTGAGTGGAAGGAAGTGACTGAACATTGACAGAAGCAGGTGCACTACTTCTCGCCGCGAGTGACAAAGTTCTTGGCGAAACGTAACATGGCGCGGTAGTCAGGCATATCGGGAGCTGAGCCTTGCGCTTCTGAGCTGACACCGTTCGTGTCTTTCATCATGACTGGACCAGCACTACGCAAAGGTAGCTTTTGGTCCGAGGATGCATGAGTGACGAGGACATGGCCAAGCCAGTACAGAGGCAGCGCATCATCTGATAGGGACGTTGCGCCAGAAGCAGTCAAAGGAGTGAAGAGCGGATCGTTCATTGACGCTTCGATCTTCTCGTCCTTGACTTCTCGGAAAGATGCAGGCTTGCAGGTAGTGTCTTGATCCCATGCCTTGCGCCATCTAGCAAGAGCTTTTTTGAAGGTAGTGACTTGCATGTCACCCACACTGCGGCCGTTAGAGATCGAAGCGCGCCGCAGCCAGCGACTAAGCGAGGAGGGCTTGGATACACGCGTCGCTCGACCTTCTAGCAGATCAATGATACCGCGCAACAGCGCAACAACCATCACAAGGCGCGCAAAGGGCCCATGCATGCCGTATATGGACTTCGTGCTGGTTCGCATATCCGACAGTGGGGATGGGGTCTCTGGTCTAGTGAGCTGTTGTAAAGCTTCATCCAGTGTTGGGCCTTCGTACGCATCGAGCGCTTTCAGACAGTCTTCGGATGTCGCCGCGCGCCAGATAGAGTTTGGTGTTGGTAGAGGCAGGTGGCAGATTTCCTCTGTAGCGAGCAGAGTCGGCACTCCAGCGTCAAGATTGGCAATCGTGTCCATGATGTACAGCATGAAGGCGGTTCGTCTACGTCCCTCAAGCTCAACCCATCGACGCCATACGTGATCATCGTCCGAAAGATTGGGCAGGTAGCTAGGCAGCGCGATAGAGAACCGACTGTCAATTGTCTCTGACAATACTTGCTGTGCTACTTGCACCATTGATTGCGGGACCCGACGTGAAGCGTGCTGGGCGTTGGGGTCGAAAAAGGTCGCCTGACGCGCCAGGGCCACAACAGTACCGTGTGAGATGCCAGCAATCGTCCGTGTGGCAGCATCGCTGCTCAAGAAGTTATTACCTTGCGACAACAACATGGTCTGAACAACCGAGAGTTTGTCCTTGATGCTTCTGCAGTGAGCTGCAAACGTGCGCAGCAGCATGTCCATCTTTTCGCTCATGACAAGAGGTTTCACCAGTTCTTGTCCGTCCTCTTCATCCACATATCGACTAGGGCCTTGGTCCATTACTTGCTGCATGATGTTGGAACGATCAGGTTGGGAGACACTGTTCAGAATGTGCACAGCAGATTTGGGAACTACTTCTTCGCCAGCCCACCATTTGCGTCCAGCCTCGTGTCCTCCCAGCATACAGACGCCGAATGCAATACATCCTGGAACGCTGTCTAACCGAAAGGTAGGCTCGTGTATGATCGGGAAATGTTTGAGTAGGTTCTGTTGAGCGTGGAGAGCCAAGACACTGAGACGTGTAAGCGGAGGCAAGTTCCAGTGCAGAACCGAATAGCATGCGCGGAACATATTAGGTGGTATGTAAAAGGGATTTTTGATGTCGGACAAAGCTTTGTCCAATGGCGTGGAGACTTTCGCCTCGATATTGGCTGTCGGTGCTGGCTCGATAGCCTTTGAATTGAAGTAATCAGACTTTTCGTTGGCTTCAACCACGCCCGTGCCCGACGAAGCAGAGAAGGCGTTGAGCAGCTGTTGGATGTTGGGACTCATTAGCCAACTAAAAGTGTTCATCTGAGGTCCGGGTGTGGCCGCGTCCGATCCAAAAGATCCAGACATGTTCAGGAACATGGCAGGATCCCAAGAAGGCGTAGCAATTTGGGAGTTGTTTGAGGGAGCTGAATCCAGCGCTGTATAGGACCCGTTCAGCGAGGAGACTTCTTGTCCATGGATCCCGGCTCTCAACTCCTGTTCGCCGCCCTGAATCCTCAAAAGAAAGGCTTCAGGACCTGGCGTGAGAGCCCCTCCATCAAAAAACTGCTCCGATCCAGATTTGGCAAATCGACTGGGAGCATTCATGGCATTCCTGCTGCCATCGTGGGTAGCGGACGCAGACGTGGATGTCGTCACCGCTTCTCCGGAAGAAGCGCGTGCAGCAGCGCCATCGGTAGCAGCCGCTGATGTTGCTGCGGAAGTACCGGAAGACGCTGCCTCGGAAGGAATTGCCGGGGCGGAATCAGATGACGAAGCAATCTTCTCTGAGGTAGTAGCTTCGCCTTTGTCTGACGCCAAAGTAAATCGGTCGCTAGACGTGCTCTTCGTCGGCTTCCCAGCCCCATCAGTAGACTGTGGAGATGTCGCCTGGGAGGCAGATCCGGTGTTAAGTCCGTGAATACTGTTATGCCGACTCACAGTTCTAGAAGGCGGTCGCATCCCATTCCACTGGCCGCCCAGGTCGAACGAAGCCAAACCTCCCGGAGTCATTGGCATGGTCGATCGCGGACTTGAGACGAGAGGCGTGTCGCGAGCATTCGAAAAAGCCGACAAGTAGGGTGACATGGACGAATTTAACGCCGTGTTGGAAAAAGGTGATAGAGGTCCCAATGTTGCGACAGAAAACCGCACCGGCTCCTTCGGGGTAGTTGCACCGGAAGCTTCTTGTCCTTGGGATACGCTAGACGAGCCGGTAGCGTGAGAGCCAGACTGATTAGATCCACTGCCAGTGTCGCCAGATGAGGAGGTGGCAGTTCCAAAGGAGAAGGCAGGGCTACTAGCGCTGCCTCCGCCTAGACCGGGTGCAGTAGATCGGAAATAGCTGGAGTCCCGCGAACGTTCGCCGAGGTGACTAAGTGGCGAGGTGACTGGGAAACCTAGTGAAGCCAACATTGCTGCTGTGGCTCGGGCAGCCGAGCCAGGTGTTGTGACGTGACCGGGCGACGGCAATTTGGCAGTGTCGAGACCTTCCCAAACAGCTGCGTCGGCAGCACTTGAGAAAGCCGAGGCTGGGGCAAGGGGACGCGCGCCGTACTGATCGTAGGCGGAAGGTCTCATAAAACGTGATGCTCCGGAGTTGCTGGTATGACGGGAAAGCCCTTGACTGGCGTAGCGGGGGCTCCCGTGCTCGCTTCTCGATGCGTTCGACTCGGGTGAGGAAGGCTGATAGAGCTGAGGATGAAGAGCTGCTATCGCCGAGTGAACGGGACCATGCGGGAAGGAAGCCGAAGCGTAGGGATTACCTGCTCCCCTCCCCGTTTGAAAATCCGGAGGATCCATTGGGTTGGCGTAGTGATACGCGGCCACAGAATTGATGGCGGCGGCAGTGGTTGCGGCAGCTTGGGCCTGCGAGTCAGCGGCAATGGCCGGATCAATCATGTTAGAGACATCCTGATCTTGAGATCGCTGTTGTTGCTGGCCGTGTGCTGCGGCTGCAGCGGCAGCGGCTGCGGCTGCAATCGCGGCGACTGTTTCGTTGGTTGCTTGATCCGATCCTGGAGCCGGAGGTGGTGGGGCCGGACCATCGGACGTGTTCATGTCGGATCCAGACGCATTCACCTGACCGTCAATGGAGTGACCATTAGCAGCAGCAGCGGCAGCTTTGGCGGCTTTTGTTGAGCCTTTGGGCCGCCCCGGCTTAGCAGTCGAAGAGGCTCTGCGAGGCTTTGATGATTTTGCAGAAGCCTCTCCAGTCTGCCCATTGCCCTCGCCGACGTCGGCCTGCAGAACGACACGGCATTGGCGCTTGTGTCTAGAAAGTACGTCACTTCGTGAAAAGCCTTTGCCACAGTCGCAGACAAAGGGACGGATGTCAGCATGTCGCCGCTCGTGTCTTCGTAGAAACTCTAGGCGAGAATAGCTAGTGGAACAAGTGGGACAGATAAACGGAGGCCCATTTGGATTTGAAGCACTGGCGTTGCCGACGCTAGTGTCTTCCTGATCGTCGTGATTGGAAGACGAGGATTCGGATGAATCCCTCTTCTGGAACTTGCGTGCAGGATAGTTGTTGTCATCAGGACGTGGTCTCACTGATCCGACATGCTCTGCCGTGGCAGAGCCAAAGTAATCGCTTTGCATTTTGGGGCGGACGCCCTACAAGGCTCGTAACAAGGTCAGCCACAAACCCACCTAGGGTAACAAAGAAGGAGGGGGGCAGGAGTTGCCTGAAATCACGAGACGATTCGCGTGGGGAAGCACGTCACCAGGGGCAAGAGGTTGACGATCGTGTTTGTGTGGAGGCTGTCTGATGATACTCGACAGGGTGGAGGTGGTGGTGATACGCCAGTCTCTTTCCGATCGATTGCTACACCCTGTACGACGGTCCGTCTCGTTCCTGCCAGCGCAAGTAGTGGCAAGAAGTGGAAGAGAGGCACAGATCGGGGTGACAAGGGAGATTTGAGGAAAGAAGGGAGTGGTGGTGGAACCAAATCTCGAACGGATGGCTGCAATTGGGACAAAGTCTGATCTGAATTCTTCTTCCACTCACACTCACACTGCACTTTTGCCTCTCCGTCACTCATTTCGCCCTCACAGCCTCACTGCTCGAGCAGTGAGCCATATCCGTCTCTCTCTGTGCCTAGACAGCATGCCACTTGTACGTCAGGGACTGACAATGCAATCTGTTGAGTGGTTTATTCTCTAGCAAGCAGCACATGTTGTGGTCCAAGCGGATTCGCAGAGAGGTGGAGTAGCTCAGCAGTCACATTCGCAGTCACCGTGATGCTAGCTAGCTGCTTCATTTCTCGTCTTCGATACAAATGCGCATAAGCAATTTCAAAGTGTGAATTACAAAAGGAGATGGCCTCTTGGCGGGGATGCCGAAACGTAGTCAGCAAAAGAAGGGGTGAACACTGTCGTGCGAAAGATCTGCGAAGCGGGAAATCACGTGAACTTTTGGTTGGAGAAAGGTTGGAGTACTGGAGTCCCGGAACCCGACTTCCACAGGTCCACGTCAAAGTGTTGGTGTTGCTCAGCCCGATTCCACAGGCATGTCGACACAAGAACAGTCATGGGATGCGCTTCGCAGGAAGACGCGCAATCTTGAGTCAGTTATCGATGCGAGATTGACTTCATACTCGCAGCTGGCTTCCAAAATCACAGGATTGGCAGAGGCATCGACATCTGCCACCTCGAACCCGTATGCAGACCACACAACCGTCAACATGGACGGCAGCGGCCAAAACACCGCTGCACAGATTAACGAACACACGGAGCTCGAGACTGAGCTCGAGGATCTGCTGAATCAGCTGACAGACTCTGTCGATGCTCTGACGGCCAAGCTGGATGACCCAGCCGTCCCACCATCAGCGAGCCAATTGCACGCGGTACAGAGACACAGGGAGATACTTATGGACTTTACAAGAGACTTGAGGCGGTCCAAGACAAATGTTCGTCATGCAATAGATCGCAGAGATCTGCTGGGCAACGTCCGAGGGGATATCAAGTACGTTGTGCTCTTCTGCCTTTCAGATCAAGATGTAGCTGACAACCTTTCTTTTGCCAACGCAGTGCCTACAAAGTTGCACATGCGAGCGACTCAGATGCTTTACTAGCCGAACGCGGGCGTATTGACAATTCACACTCCATGATGGACAGGACCCTCGAGTAAGTACGAACGTTGTTGGTCGGCTGCTAGTGTCTATATTGACAGATGCGGCTCACAAACCTGCAGGCAAGCCTATGCGACTCGGGCCGACTTCGCAGACCAAAGATCCACACTGGAGAACATCGGGACCCGAATGACGAGCACCGCTGCCCAAGTACCAGGCCTTAATAGCATCATCACGTTAATAGGGCGCAGAAGACGACGAGATAGTGTCATCATGGGCGTGATCATCGGAACCCTCACTGTACTGCTCCTCATGTTTACTTTCCGCTAACACTCATTCAAACACGGATCCACTGATACGGTTACGTGATTGTCGATCAACATTCAAAGACGAGCTATGCGGTTGGGAGGGATAGGAAGTGCAAAGCTAAAAGAGTAGATCGCGTATGAGTCACAGCTCTTCGTCCTCTTCCCTAATTTGCGAGGGCTTGAGCATGCCTGGGACTTTGGAGGCGGCTTCTCGTTCGGCGACAGCCTTGCTCTGAGCTTCAGCCTCCTTGTCTTCCAGGAAGAGGTCTGCGTTGTCTGTATCGCCGCCTTCTCCGGCCATCTCTCGCGAAGTAATGAGGAAATCTCGCAGGTGCAGCTTGTACGCAATCAAGTCGCTCGAATGCATGCAGAGTCCATTGACAAACTGCTCAATGTAGCGGACCTGAACGTGTGGGAACGCCGTGCGAAGCAGGTTGGACGTATATTGTCTGATAAACAGTCGGTTGTTCATGTTGGGATCTTGGACGTTGGCCTGCTCCCAGAGTGGCGCCGTCACTCGGTCCGTTTCAATCAATTCGTATACTCGAGCCAACAGGACGCACTGCGTCTTGAAACCACTCTTGTGGTCCGAATCCGTCAACACAAAGAAGATGTCTTGAATGATGTTAAGCAGGTACTGCTGATAGAACCCGTTGGCAACTTCTAGCGGCGATCCAGATATGTTGTTGAGCAGCTCCAGGCAGATGTTGAGACCCGTGTCCGCAATGTCTCGCATTGTATGCTTGATTGCCCAAATGATACTGTCCATCGTCAATTTGAACTTCGGCGGGGGCAGTTCCAGTAGAGCGGGGAAGCAATACAGGTTGATGGCGCGAAGCAGCTTGAAGAAGCCCACCCGGTGCTCCGGGAACTCAGCGAAGTCTTGATTGATCATGTTGAGCGTCGGCTCGAACACGGCATCCAAAATAGGCGAGATCTTGTCTGTCAGCAATCCTTGCAGTCGAGCAGTGATGGTAGCCATCACGTTCAGCACCTCCGCATCTCGAGCAGCAGGCACGTTGCGATTGTAGTCACCCAAAATAGCATCCAGTAGGGAGGGTATCAGGTTGACGTTGACAGCTTCGAGGTCCTCTGCACGCTTGACGTAGTTTTCCACGAGACGCAGAATTTCCTTCTTGATGGTTCGTAGACCTCGCACCATGGGTGTCTTGGTCGCAATCAGACCCTCGCTTTCCACTTTGGCGCTGATGATACCACTGACGCTGCGGTACAGTGCCAACATATCGAGATAGATTCGACCGATCTGTGGCAAGTAGAAAGTGCCAATTGATGTGCAAGCCGAGACGTTCGTCTTGAGAACGTTGGACAGAATCTTGATGTTTTCAGGACTTCCAAGAACATCGACGTTGTTGTGGGCCTGCTGCATCAGATTGTCCCATGCGCTGTTGGGCAATTCCATCAGCTTAGCAATCAGTCGCTCTTGCGTCGGACGGTTCGGCTGAGCCGCTATCATGTATCCGATAGCCTCATAGAAAGTGTGAACCTGCAATGGAGAAAGATCGAGTGTAATTCGATGCAGATTGCGCAAAATCTCGTCAATGAATGGTTCCTGTTCACCAGCTTGCTGGATGACAAAATGACGTCGACACTTCTGTGCAATCTTGATGAAGGTGTCACAAGCCATGTCCTGGACACCTTCGTGCGTCTCGTGCATGAACTCAAAGTTCTTGTTTACTACGGTCTTGAGGAATTTCCAGTGAGCTTTGAGGAATCGCGGATATTGACCAACAATATACATGATATTGGAGGCTACGACAGCCTTGTTATCTTTGCCGCGCTTCATTTCGCAAAGACCGAGCAGGTCCTTGATAACAGTGACGAGAAAGCGCTTCTCAGTTTCCTCGTTCATCGCGCCAGAGATAGATCCAATCGCCCAACAGAGAGTGTTGAGATTGGCCCACGACCATTCACTGCCATCAACTTGTTTGGCAAGCTTCTCGGTCATGATGCTCTCGGTATCAAGCACGTCCAAATGTGTGAGATAGACTAGCACCTCGCGAATACTCTTGTAGAGCACGATGGTGTCGCTCTCCTTCATGAACTCGCGGACGATCTCTCCTTCGTCATTTTCGACAATCAGAACTTCCTCTGGCTTGACCATTCTCTCGATCATCACTAGACGGAGGTTGGACAAGATGTCCGAGTAGATGTTCTTGCGCAGGTTAGCCGAATTAGAATGTGAGAGGCCGTTTCCCAGATTGAGCCCTAGCAGAGGATTCATCTCCGCGATTGGCTGAGACTGTTGCTCCTCGTACAACTCGCTGACAAGCTTGGACCAATATTCTAGACAGATTTTGAAGACCTCTCTTTCCGGAACTTGAGAGACCTTGATGAGGTACAGATGGGCGTTGAGCAAGACATCTTTGTTCTCCGCGTTTTCGACCAATTTGAGATGAGAGGTTAGGTAATTTGAGAGGAACAGGGCAAGGTTCAAAACAAGCTCTTGTTCCGCATCGGAACTTGTCTCGTACGCTGACGCGATATTGGTGGCAGGAGGGATCATACGGTTGATCGAGGTCATGACCATGTTGAACAGAACGACAAATTTGGGATCGTACTCGGGCCCAACACTGAGATTAGCAATCTCGGAGAGGCACTTGAGAGTAACATTGCGGAACTCCGAAACCTCCAAGAACCGTCCGATCAAGTTGTCAATGACGTTGGTCTCAAAGATGTAGCCAAGTGGTATCCAGTTGAGGAAACGAAGCATCGTCTCCAGCGTCGCCTTGATCAGGCTCGGCTTCTGGGCCTTCTCGAGCACCTCCGAGCAAAGTTGGAAAACCTCGCCAAATTCGCCGCACATCTGATTCTTGAGCGACTTGGTTTTGGATGTGGTCATCTGGTCGGCAGAGTAATCAAAGATCTCCTCGGACAGCAAGCGAAGGATGTGCATATTGTTTTCGCAGATGGAAAGAGAGCCTTTGGAGGAGGAGACGATCTCAGGGATGAAGGAGGCCCAGTTGTGAGGCCACTCTTGCTTGAGAATCTGGATCAGAGTGGTGTTGAGTTTGCCGATGTAAGTCCTCTCGCGTTTCAAGCTGGCCTCGTCGGACGTATGCTGAATGATCATTTCAACGATAAAGTTGCGGATCCCTTGCTGCTGGTCCTCCGGCAGCACCTTCCACTTTGTTGAGATCAGCTTATCAAGGATCTGGAGTGCAATATACTTGGTCTGCGGCGAGCTGCTCTGCTGCAGAATAGCAGGCACGCGCTGCCATGCATCAGGATGTTCCTGAAACTGCGCCAGCGTTTGCTGTGCCATTCTTTGGTCCTGACCAGTACCGGTGTACATAGCGGCTACGACACGGTCCAGCAGACCAGTGTCGAGGTCAAGATTAAAGTCAAGGATGGCTTCCATACTTGCGCAGCTCTAGCGGCTATGGGAACGAAACCTGCAGGGGCGTAAGTGTAGTGCAGCCCAGATTAGCCACCCACGTCAAGTTCAACAATGGGTGTGCAAAGGCTGGAAAGCAGTCTCTGAGGCGGCTAGCAAAGAGCGATGGTCTGTGTCGGACACTTTGCGAGATGCGAGCGGCAGCCGGATGGTAATGATGAAGAGGCTAAGGCAAGCGTAAGTCACAGTGTGTTGGATGTGGCTGAGGCGTTGACCATTTCCAGTGCGAGTGATTCTGCGCTTTCCG
The DNA here is from genome assembly GCA_023212645.1 of Farysia itapuensis. Lineage (NCBI taxonomy): Eukaryota > Fungi > Basidiomycota > Ustilaginomycetes > Ustilaginales > Ustilaginaceae > Farysia > Farysia itapuensis. The sequence continues at coordinate 27,698 of JALBYC010000007.1, read as the reverse complement.
CTTTCCGCTTTCCTCGTAAAATGAATGTTGGGTCTTTACAGCCTACGCATCGATTACAAATGGTAATCTGCGCAACGCGTCTTTTGTATTCTGCTGTTCTGCATATTCTGCCAAAAAATTGATGACTTTGTTAGAGCATACTTTCGTCTCTAACACTGTTGCCGAAAATATTTTTGATATCTCGCTGAGTCGCTGGTCCCTGCAAGAACGTGGGCACGTTCCAGCGTTCGAGCGTTCTTCTGCGCTGCAGCCAAATCTGACAGCTTTCATCAATCTTCGAGCTTCGAACGTCTTGTGCTCCGTGCCCCTCGTACAACTTTCTTCTTCCTTGACCATCTTGTTCGAGCCACGCATCCAGCCTCTTGCCTGAGGATCATGTCAAAGTTCTGAGCGCTTTGCTTGCCAGTTCAGCTTGCCTTTCGAGGTCAGAAATAGGGTTCATCTGCAGATCACCGCTTCATCATGAAGTTTGGCAAGTACATCCTCAGCCAGCAAATCTCTGGCTGGGGCGCCTTCTATCTCGACTACAAATTCCTCAAGAAGATCATCAATTCGCTGGAAAAAGGGCGGCTCGGAGATGCAGCTCTGTTCGCTACGGGCGTTAGACCAGCCTATGGTGCAAACGCAGAGTCAATCTCCCAACCACAAATCCTGCCGCGAACCGAGGGCTCCGATGAGCTTCAGATACACAAAGCGGCATTCTTCTTCAAGCTCGAGCGTGAACTGGAGAAGATAAATAGCTTCTACCTTCAAAAGGAGGCAGAGCTCAAAGCGCGGCTGCAGACATTGATCGAAAAGAAGCGTCTCATCTTTGAGGCAAGAAGCTACTTCAAACTCTCCAAAGACTCGCCTTCTTACGTCGCCCTATACGAGGGCTTTCGGTACTTTGAAAAGGACCTCAGTAAGCTCCAACAATTTGTTGAAATCAACGCTACTGGCTTCCGCAAGATCCTGAAAAAGTGGGACAAACGCTCCAAGTCTCAAACAAAAGAGCTCTATCTGGCCCGTCAAGTTGAAGTGCAGCCTTGTTTCAACCTCAAATTCATCGCTGAGCTCAGCGACAACGCTGCAGCCAACCTGCTCGAGCTTGAGAATCTGTCGCATGGCAGATCCCTAGTGGAGACCGTCCTCACCAATGGCGCATTCACGTCAGAGAAACGTCTTGACTTTGCCGCTGCACAGAGTCAAGAAGTAGATGCCTTGGCTGATCTTGAAGCGAACTTGGCCGAGGCAATCAAGTCAGGCCGAGTCGAGGCGTCCGCCGAGATGATTCGCATTGCGGCCCAGAATGAAGATGCAACCAGCGTCTCACGGATTGTTTGGCGTGCTCTCCTCGAGTCGCGTCAAAGCGCTATTCAAGCGGCTCTACAGCACGGCCTCGCTGATTACAACTTCATTGACGATATCAGCTCTCGTACATGCTTGCACGAGTGCTCCATGTCTGGCAATCTCTTCCTCGTTCAAGCATGCGTTGAGAATGGGGTCGACGTTGCGCAGCAAGACATATATGGCCGCACTGCGCTCTCGTATGCAGCCATGGCCGGGCATACTGACGTGTCTCAGTATCTGCTGTCACTCGAGTCCGTTTCAGCCGCCACCTATGATCTTGACGGGTTCTCACCACTTATCTTGGCTGTCATGAACGGTCGACAAGACGTGGTCCGCATACTGCTTGAACATGGTGTCAGTGTGGAACCTCGAGACGCCACGGATCTCATTCCCCTATGTCTCGCTAGCTCAGGAGGACATGTCGAAATTGTTCGTCTCTTGCTGCAAAAGGGGGCGAAGATCACCTCCAATGCCGAAGGTCTATTTCCTCAGGCTCTAGCCGCGCGAGCTGGTCAAACTCAATGTCTTCAATTACTGCTTGAGTCGGGTGGTGACCCAAACGCCCCCGAGAAAGGCACTCAATGGACGCCTATCTTCTTTGCAGCTGACAGTGGACACATTGACTGTCTTAAGGCACTGTTGCAAGCTGGCGCAGATGTCAGCATTGTCGATGAGAAGAACCGCACGGCTGCATTCTACGCTGCATGGAACGGTAAGATTGCGTGCCTCTTGTTGCTTTTGAACGCTGCGCAGAGAGATCTTGGCCCCCAACCGGCCAATCAGGCGGCGATCTCGACCAAAGTCAAGCACACTGCGCCCAAAACTGCTGGCGATATCCCTATGGACGATCTTGATCTTGAAGCAGATGGTATTCCGGATCTCTCGCTTCCTCCGCCAATCATTCCCTTCCGAACATACGGACACAATTATCTCGACAAGCGTACTTTGGTGTCAGTATCGCTGACAAACAACTCGGTCAAGTTATACAAGCATCAAGATCAGAACCGTCCAGAACAATTCTCTACGTCGTCTCTCAAGCTGGTGATGACATCGCGTCCGGATGCATCTACGACCGCCATCCCGCACAATGTTGTCTTGCCCTTGGCCGATGAGCGGGAAGTGTTCTCTTTCCAGGTAGATAGTCTGGAAAGCTTCACGATAGAATGGGAACTCATGCCTACGTTCGGCTCCAAGGTTATAGGCAAGGCGGTTGCTTTGCCCAGCTCCTTCGAGGGAATGACTGACCGCAAGCGCTTTGTGCTGCCACTACAAGATGTCTATCTCAAGGTTGTCGGAGAAGTCTCGTTCGAACTAGACTTTGTCAAGCCATTCGACAGTGTCCAGCTCGAGATTGGCGGCCGAGTGGAGACCTATTGGAAGAGTATGCTGCCAAGCAGTAGCAGCGTGTCCACGGTTGGTCCAGTTAGAATGACGCCAAATAGCGGGGTCAGTACGATTGGATCGGCGTTACCCAACTCAAAGGCGACAAAAGCTCCAGCCACTATCACGGAAAAATCGAGTTCTGTCGGCACTCCTGTTGCTGGAGGTGGAAGCGGAGCAGACGCCAATACACCACAATCCACACTTGTCACTGGTTCGTCCTTGGCGGGTGAGTATCTTCGCATTGTGGTCCAAGTCACAAAAGACGTGGTCCCCGTCGTGTACACAAGTGCGTTCCTTCCCTTGGAGGGCGTAGACGTGTACGTGGGAAGCGTCAAGGCGGACGAAATGCTCGGACTTGCGAGGAAATCCGGAACCCTGCTCGACTGGAATTCGTCGAAAGCAGCGCAAGCGTCCTGGCAAGACTGGCAGACGACGCTCAAGACATCAATTGTAACGCTCGACAGACTATTGTCGCTCTTGCCAGTGTCGATCGGTATTGATCTCGACGTCATGTACCCAGCCACAGCCGAAGTGCGTGCGAACCCGGGCATGCCCAAGATGGAAGTGAATCAATTTGTCGACACTATTCTGCATACAGTCTACGCCGCTGGCACGAACAACCGCGAGCAAAGCCGAAAAATTCTCTTTTCTTCCCGTTCGCCGACTGTATGCACGGCTCTCAACTGGAAGCAGCCCAACTATGCCGTCTTCTTCGCCTCGTACTGTGGCATCGATGGTCCATCAAGTCTTGAAGCTGGTCAGCTACTTCCCTCGTCACGTATAGAAACAGACGCTAGACGCGAGAGTATTTCAGAGGCAGTCCGCTTCGCTAAATCCAACAACTTGTTGGGAATCATGGTCGACGTTGCTCTGCTCAACCACGTGCCGCACCTCGTTCAAAGCGTCAAAGCGTCAGGCTTGCTGTTAATCACAATTGGTCGCTTCAAGCGAACCAGTCCCACAGACACAAGCAGGCTCGAGGACAATGTCAAGGTCAGCGACCCGTCGCTGGACGAAGAAGCAGTCGATGGCGAAGTTGACGATGGTCTCGTTGTCTGCAAAAGCTAGATCGAATTCATATCTCAATTAAATGTCACACGAGAGCAGTGGTTTCGAGCGTGCTTGTGTCTTCCTCTCTGATGCTTCGGAAGTGCTTGTTGAGTCGCAAATTGTTTGCGCCTCATGAGTGTAGGCAATGCGAATGGAAGGTGTTTGCCCGACTTGGTAGCAGACGGGTTTCTGTTGGGTATTGTACAAGGTTGAGAAGAGCTGTCGAGGCTAGATGCGCAGGTGTTATATACATATACAAAGAGGCTGCCAGAGAGAAGTGTCAGACGTGCAGTGTGTTGACGCTGCTTAGCGTCTGCGTTTGAGGATGCCGCCGTTCTTAGACTTGTGAGCATCAAAGAGCTTGTTACCACCCTTGTTCTTGAACGGCACTAGACCTTTGGACTTTCGGTAGGTCTCTCTTCTTGAATTGCGTGGTCCAGCCGTTGAGATTTTCTTAGGCTCGGCATCTGCTGCTTCTTGTTTGCCATCTTCTGCCATCTTTTCCGCAACCGTGGATGTTGACTCTTCTTCATCTTCTTCCTTGTCGGAGTCGGCATTCTCGACGGGGACTTTATCTTTCTTGAGACCTGCGGCAAGACGAGTGGAAAGCGCGTTCAGACGAGCAGCCTCGGCGACTGCATAGTCACTTTTGGGATTGGTTCGCTTCTGATTCCTAGCCTTGAGCTTGGAGCTCGATCTGAGTCCCTTTGCCATCTTTACACTTGTCTGATGCTATGGCAATGGACAAAGTGCAGATTTTCTTCTGAATCCACGTTTCGAAAAATTTGAGAAAGCGGACCCTTTTTCGAAAGCCGGCAATCTGACAGCCCGTGTGGTTAAACTTCGTCTTTTTTAGGTCTTACCGGTACCTCGCTTTACCGAGATCCTTACCGAGATGCTCGAGTCCCGTGCCAATCCTGAAAGCAACGGCGTGCGACATTTCCTTCCTTGTGTGCTGACTGGACGCGAGCAAGCTTTGCAGAGAGGCATGTGCTAGCTTGCCCCATCATCGTTTCTGAGGGCAAAGATGAGGCAGACCAAGCTCAAGGTGCCTCTGACCACCTCATCGGGACAGAGGGTGGGCATTGTGGGTATCCTCGCCCAACGGGATTTGGCGCCGCATCCTTCAGAGCTTTCCTATCCTCCGATACCTGCTCTCGATCTTTCGGTAATTCCAACCGTCTTGCCTACAGTTTCCGTAGAGCGTGCCAATCATACCTCTACATCTGAGCAGCCGGGACTTCTCATACAACACGAAGCAGACCCGCCGAGCAATAACGAAGATGAGCTCAAAACAACTCCAGCGCTGACACCGGTGTTACGGCAAGTCTATTCCGTAGAGCTAGTCGATAGAGCGAGTACACAAGGACGCAAGATCGCTCTCATTTTACATGGCGCTCTGTCCCACAAAGATCAGACATACCATAAGCTTCTGGTTCAGTCGTTGCCCTTTGACTCGTTTCGCTTTGATTTTCGCTCCAATGCCGAGACTCCTGGCACCTGGTCTATATCCGGCCTCAACGAAGACCTCGAAGACCTCAACGCTGTGGTGCACCATCTTCGAAATGCGCTTGGCTACACCATCGAGGTAGTCATTGGACACTCGCGAGGCAGTATTGATGGCTTCGCTTGGTTCACTCGGTACTGTCCTGATTCGCTTCCACCTCAACTCCGCGTGCCGTACTTTATAGCGCTCAGTACACGCTTCAATATGGCCAACATACACGAGCGCAACGTAAAGTATCAACCAGCATTCAAACGAGAAGGCTTCTACCGTCTACATGTTCGCGTCGCTGGCGAGGAAAAGGAAGTTCGCATCTACCCAGAGCAGATCGAGCAGTTTGCTACGTGGCCCACCGCCCAAATCACGCGTGACTTTCCCGTCAAGACCGATGTCCTGCTCGTTCATGGCACGCTTGACAGGACTGTGCCCGTCTCGGACGTCGCTTCCTACGGCAACATTTTGAGCGGTGTCACTCGCCGTCCTGGTAGCTGCGTCATCCAGCTTATAGAACATGCCGACCATAATTTCAAAGGCTTCTACCCCCAAGTTGTGGCACACATCATCCATTGGCTCAAAGAACGAACCCAGCTGGACAAGTCTGGCCTTTCAGCCGCTGCCATAAGAGACGCCGAGGCGTCAGTCAAGCCCCATCTATAAAATCAGCCTCTCCAAGCTCACTTGCCTTGCACATCATTTCACTTTGTAGACCCATTGCATTCAATTGTACTGACATTAAGATCAGCGTTCGTCTTCGTCGCCTTTAAAGCTCTGTCTCTGAGGAGGATGAAGTGATATCGATGGTGATGGTCTGGCTTTTGTCCGCTTGCTTGCGAATTCTGTCTTGGGGCACAACGCTGAAAGCAGATGCCTTTGGCGAAGAAGTAGTTCTAACTTCGAAGAAGTCGTTGCCCAACTCATCCTCCTCGTCCGAGATAGAGTCAAATAATGTCTCAAGGATTTGCTGCCTTTGTGTTTGGTCCGGACTCCTTCCCCGCCTTGTGGCCTTCGTGGGCAAACGAGAGGCGTTCGATGTACGAAACGACTTTCGCGGTGCGCTATCTGCCGCATCGTCGTCGCCTCGGCAATTGTGAGGCGTGCGGTTCCTGGTAGTCGACAGTCCCACAAATTCTATTGACGAGTCTGGATCGGCCTCCTCGGTAGCGGGCGCACGTCTGACCTTAGAAGCTGATGAGCTAGCGGCGGGCAATGAGGCATACTTTTGTAAAGTGCCAGCGCGAGGGAGTATCTCATCGTTCCGTGTATATACCGGTGAGGATGTTGAGGACGCCCGCTGCATTCCACGAGGTAAGATCAGCCGTCGAGGAGTCCGTGCCACGATCTCAACGTCAGTGACACTCTCGGGCCGCCCAGTATCGGGAGCCTGGTCGTTAAGGATCTCAATATGTCCATCAGCTTGGGGCTGACGTTCGAGATGCTTTGGCAGAATCTTGGAAACCGGCCTTGCCATCAGACTGGCTTTGGCTTGCGGCTTCAGGAAATTGGTCAGCGACAGCTGACCCCGTTGTGCATCGGCGCTTTTTTGGAGGGCTCGGCGGGTCTTGTTGGCGGAATTCGTCTTTGTTATCGCCAACGAGGCTTTCTTTCGTTGCTCTGTAGCAAGGAAAGTCGCAAGGGCGGTCGATCCGCTTTGACTTTGCTCCAGCAGCGGACCTGGTATCCAAATACGAAGAGGTTCGTCCGGATGTGATTTGACAGGTGGCTGTTTCTTTCTGGGTGACTTGGGCTCTGCTCTGGAAGGAACAGCTTCTCCATCATCTTCGTCCAGGGCCTCGTTCTCTTCTGCGGCTAGAGCCTCTGCTTTCTTCGTAGCCATAATCTCGGCGTCTAGCTGCGTATCGAACCCTTGGGTTGCCCCCGAAACAAAGGCCGAGACACCGACCTGCACACGAAATAGGTAAAATGGGTGCCAAGCAGCGTGAAGATCCTGCAACGAGATGTTACGGATGTCGACAGTTGCGGCCAACGACGGCTCGAGAGCAGACCGGACACCACGATCTACGCTAGGAGGAGGCGATCGACCTTGTGCAGTTGTTGCATGACGAGACGAATCAGCGTTGGCGAAGAAGTCAGTGATCTGAGGTGCCTTGTCACGTTGCCCAATGTTCTTCGTTACTGCTGCATGACTCTGTTCACTGTCAGTGGTTCTTCTGGAGCCTAGCATCATGGCCTCCTTTCTGAGGCTCCTGAAGACCAGTCCCTCCCAGAGTAAGGATCGGAAGCGGTTCAGAGCGAAATCGGAGCTCCAGTTGAAGTACACTTGGCAGGAATGGGCTATACGGGGTAAATCGAGCTCCGATGCGGTCCAACGAATCTGGTTCGAATCACTGATCGATTGATCAGCGGACGTCAAGGGGTATACATAGCATGCAAGTACGGCACGCGATTGTTTCGTGGTCAAGAAATCATCTGTTATAGTAGACGCCAAAGCTGATCTTCTGTTTGGTAGAAAGCCATTCGAGTTTGTACGGAGCTCATTCCGGATTAGATCAAGCCAAGAAGCGACAAAGGAGGTAAACTTTGAATCGGCTTCGAGGGAAGAGGTGGGAGAGTAGCATTGCCGGAAAGTGTCTACGAGGGAGGTTCCAAAGCCCGAACGTGCCAGAGCAATGGCGATTTTGATGCCACACCGAAATAGACCTACCTGATCATAGTCGCCACCAGAAAGCAGAGCAACTAGAATCAGTCCATTCCGATCTAGGCCCAGATTTGGATGTTCGAGAATAGCGCTGGCTTCGTAGATCACTATGAGATGGTCTCGATCAGAACCAGTCAGTTTCTGCTCAATCGTCTGGACACTGCTTTTGTTGCCCTGCGCTGCGTCTTCGTCTGGCGACAGTGGATCGCTCAAAGTCTCGCTGGTCTTGGAATCGGTTCGAGCTAAGGTCCTCGTCCCAGTCAGTGTTTTGCTCCAATTGCGGATGACTGTATTTGCGCCAAACAGGAGTGTGTCTGAGTCATCTGTCAACACGGCGTCAAGTACACCGACTGCATTGAGATGGGCAAGTTCTGCCTCAGCTTCACCTCTAGCTCTGCGCCACTGAAATCCAAAGGCTTCAATCAGATCGGCGAACTGCTTTTCGAGAGCACGTTGATGGCCGTGGACTTGCTTGCCACGCTTCCAGGTAGGGCGGTCGGGACCATCAAACACAAACAACGGCAGCAGGGGGCGTTTGAGAAAGTCGGCAAGCCTGAAGAAGAGTGTTCGAAGCGGTCCATTAGCCCCCTCGCTCCGTTGGTGCACATGAAACAGCCACAGGCTGGCGTCTATACCAATGGTCAAACCACGCAAGTTGTTGGTGTTAGCCGAAAAGGCGGTCAAGCTGTAGACGGGTAGAGTGGTGCATGTCGCGGCGGGATCCAATTCCTTCCAAAGACCCGGAACGCCCATAACTTAAGCTGATGGCTACTGATTCCTATCGTTCAGCATCCCAACGCTCCGAGAATCAGACGTCGGGCATAGAGGACGGAAAGAGCTGATGGGCAAATGTGGTTGGTGTGGAGTGTTTTGTGGACGTGTTGGGTGTTGATGTCAAAAGACGCGAATCTCAGCACTGCATTGCCCTGTGCTTCCTGCCCGTGATGCCTCAGACAGACACGCTATTCTCAGAGTTCAACCTCAAGCTTCCTGCACAGGGGATACTTCGTCCGCGTCGTGTCCATCTTCCGCCGTTCGTCCCTGGATCGCAAGGAGGTTCTGTGCTCGCCTACTTGGGCATTCCGTTCGCACAGCCGCCGGTCAAAAGTCTAAGATGGAAGGTACCTCAAGGCCCCCTGCCAACATGGGAATCTGTCAGGTCTTCTCGATGGGCCTCGGATCCGTTCCAAGACTTTGCCAGTATGGAAGGGATGTACGTGGGGCGATCATCTGCCAAAACACAGATTGAGCGATCAGAAGACTGTCTGTACTTGAACGTGTGGTCCCCAGAATCACCGGCAACAGAACCCCGTCCAGTGCTATGCTGGATTTATGGGGGAGCCTTCTCAGTCGGTAATTGCTCAAGGCCGCTGCATGATGGTGCCCGATTGGCTTACGAAAGTGGATGCATCATAGTCTCGCTCACGTACCGTGTTGGCCCATTTGGCTTCCTTGGTAGTCGCAGTCTGGCAAATGATGACGTTGGAGACTGGCCTCTCATTTCGAAAGAAGCATTCGAAAGCAAACCAAGAGCAGACTCGGAGACACACGTCGGAGCAGGTAACTGGGGTCTCTGGGATCTGGTGACCGGCCTGCTGTGGATTCAGCATTCGATTCGTCACTTCAACGGTGATGCAGACAAAGTAACGGTGTTTGGGGAAAGCGCGGGCAGCATAGCCATCCACTACTTGCTGCTATCCAGACGGGTGCCCCAAGGTCTGTTCCATAAAGCAATCATGCAGAGCGGCGTTGCTGCCACACTTGTGCCCCGAACCACTGTCAATCAGCAGGCAACGTTTGACTACCTCGTTCAGCGTCTTTGTCCAGCACACGTACCAGATGACGATGTGGCTCGTCTGAGCTATCTTCGGTCGAACGTCTCAGCCCAGCAGATCACCGACCTGCTGAGGCCTCTGGTCGGAAAGCGTCCACGGTCTGAGTATACGCCGATGCCGGGAGACGTGGATCGTCTGCCTCTCGCGCGTGAGGACATGCGTCCGAGTGACAAAACCAGCTTGACTGACCAATGGGGCCCCGTCTGGGATGGTGACTTTGTCGACTCCGATTTTCTCGAACGTTGCCTTGGGCCCTTACCGGATAAGGCAGAGCTGTGCAACGGAAAGGCAGGCATAATCATTGGCCTTTGTGCCGACGAAGGTACCATGTTCAACTTTTTCATTGCGACCAGCGAGGCACTTGCCGGTCACCAAAAACTTTTCCATCCTGCTCTTTCCATTGATATGCAGGCCACGTACAAGTTTGGACCAAATAAGACAGCTCTGACAGCGAATCGCAAGCAGAAAGCAGTGCTGGATAAACAAGCTTTTGCCACCTGCGCTCTATACACTGGCGATGCGCAATTCACGGCTCCTATCCTCGATTACCTGATTAAGCAAACCTTGAAGCCGAAGACACATGACAGTGTGGATGTCTACGCGTATTTGATGGCACATCGACCATCACAACAGCTCTTGAAAGCCATCACCGTAATACCCGAGATGGCTGCAGAGTGGGGTACATTTCATACACTTGACATTCCGTTCGTCTTTGGCTTGGACGGCGCTGGATCACCTTCCTCGACACAAGATGCTGGCTCCTGTCGGCATCCTTGGACATCGTCATCTTCTGAGTACGGTGTCGACCCGGAGAACGAGATTGGACCACGGGTCAGTCGGATTACCTCTTGCGATGGCATGACGCAGAGTGAGTGTCAACTCAGCTACACAATGATGCAGACCTGGTCTTCGTTCGCAAGTGGCCTAGATCAAAAGTTCATCAATGTCAGAGAGCAAGCGCAATGGTGTCCAATCTCTTCTGCTGCTTCTCAGGCGAGTCTGAGCAATCTCAACGTCCTGGCTTTTGGCACACAGGCACAGATGCCAAGCAGCGGATCCGACGAGCAAGAAATCATAGCTGCGCAGATGCCTCTTTCGCAACATCCTTTCTGTCAAGATATGCCCGTTCCTGGCACTACACTTGAAGAGCGTGTCAGGTTCTGGATGTCTGATCCTGTTTCCACGAGTCCCCGCACACAGGCAAGCGAGGACCCAGTTCCACCTAGATATCTACAAAACTACTACGGCAACCTCCGCACTTGGCCAAAGTTTGTTCCATGGTAAAATCTGCTCCTACATCTCGCCAGGACTTGAACAATAGATTATTTATAGTAGCGCCACTCAGGAGTTCAGGTCCGCGGAGTGTGTGGGGTCCGCAACAATCAAAAATGTCAAACAACGAATTTGGCGCGCGATGCGCAGACCGTGCCTTGGCTTCTTTCACCATTCTGCGCGCTTCAGCCGGGCGCCGGGTTGCGTTTGTCAGAGGCGCCGCGCGTGTTTAGTATGTATGGAAGTCGCGAGAGCACGTGTGATATACAAAGGCGGATATCGAGTGACCGCATGGAGGTAGGCCGTTGATTACAAATATATCGAGCCGAAAGACCTCATGACACATTTTGGGGTGTGTGGAGAAAGACGTCGTCAGCTCCTTTGTAATATGACGAGGGCGTTGTGCCGGGGCTTGTCCTGAGAACACTAAGCCATCGTCTGTATATAACAAGCCTACCTTCTCTTGCGAACAGGGCCTGTCTGTACATTCTCAGGACAAGACGATATGAGAACCTTCCGTATTCCCGCAGTTGCGGCACTTGTCGCAACTTGCGTTGCCTCTACCGCCAACGCAGCTCCCTCCGCTAATAGCAACAATCAGCTCTACTTTGACAACAATTATGGCACCAACACCCTGACCCTAACTAACCGGCTCACGTCTGCTCTATCCAACTTCCTGGGTTTCGGCACTTCGGTCAAGAATCTGTACGAGGACAGCGAAGAGAAATCGATCTGGGAGATCATCAATGACAGCGACGAATTCGCCCAGCTCGCACATGTTCTCAATTACTCTTCGGATTCGACAAAGGACATTCTCAAGAAGAAAGAGGGCCTTACTTTCTTTGCACCCCTCAACTGGCACCATCACCGCGGAGGCGACGACCATGACAACGAGATGGGCTCCAGCCAGGCTTCTGTCCAGCACTGGAAGGTAATTCAGAAGCACATTGCTGACTTTGAGGTCGACTTTGCGGTCACCAAGCACGACCAGAAACACAACGGCACTGACGAAGACAGGGAGCGTCGCCGCGCCATCATTAAGCACTTGATCGATGCTGAGGCTCTTTATCACCTTGTCGACTCCAAGACCTCGTTAAATGCACAGGATATCGTTGGTAATTCGAGCGTTGCCACCATGCTGAAGACCGGCAAGGATCACAAGAACAACGACGGCACCAACTGGCGTGTCCGAACCGGCAAAAGTCTGCTTCCCGTGCCCGGAGTGTATCTGAATTTCTATTCTCGCGTGGTCAAGCCCGACATCAAGGCCAAAAACGGACTGGTTCATGGCATCAAGTTCCCCCTGATCTTGCCCCCGGATGTCCTACAAAGCTTGTTCTTCGGTCAGACCACTTTCTCTACCTCGACCTCGGCTATGCAAAAAGTGTACATCTCCAAGTACTTCCAGTATAGGCCCTGGCGTAACCACCATCATGAACATCACGGAAACAAGCATGTGGATGCCGACAACACGGGTTTTACTGGCCTCGCCATGCACCATGGCAAGAACGAGAGTGGTCACCACCACCATGCTGGCCGAAACTTTTCTGGCGTTCCTGCTGAGACCGTCTTTGTCCCGACTAACTTGGCGTGGTCACGATTGCCGTTCGGCTTCCGTGCCTATCTCTTCAGCCCCTGGGGCTTCCATTTGCTGCAGAAGGTTTTCATGCTGCATTCTCTTCCATCTGATATTGTCTATGCAGATTTCGTGCACCACGTCTCACACTCAGGCAACAAGGCCATCGAGCCAACTATGCAGGTAACTTCGGAAGGTAACAAGACTTCGTACACCTTCGACTCGGTCCTCCCTGCCATTCATGGCAAGAAAGGCGAGCATGAGCAGGTGGACGTCGATGTCTACCGGTACCACCTCTTCCCAGGCGGAAAGGGCCCCGTGCAGACCAGAATGGTGGTTCAGGGAGTGCCCATCATCCTGCAAGACATTCCTGCCAGCAACGGTGTATTCCACGCGATTGACCGCTTCATCAAACCCAAGCACCACCCCCACAAGGGCGTTTGGGCTGAGATTGCTCAAGGTGCCGAGGAAGCTGGCTTTGGAAGCGTCGACCTGCATGCAGAAGCCGTGGCCGACCTATGGTGAACCCTCGCGCTATAGTCATGCTTAAGTAATTCAACTATTCTGTCTTCCCACCTGCCCTGATGTATTGAGGCGAGCCGTAAATGCATGAACCGAAGAGGTACCCATCACCGCGTCACGCCATACCTCGGATTTAGAGAGCCAATTAGCATCTGCCGCGCTCGGCATAATAATCGGCACTTTACGATTCTAAGTCCTTCATTTTGACGCCGCTCGTCTCCAGCGTGTATTGTTACGCCTGCGCTATCACACCAACTCTTGGGAAACTAAGGTCAGAGCTTGCGTGTATGAGGCGCTCCCGCCTCAGAAGATTGCGGGGAGGATACATCGACGGATCTGTGTGAGAATGGTGCCCAGATAAATTGACGCGACAGTTGTCGAGTCATCTTGCAGAGACTCGGGGAGGCGCCCTCATGGAACGCAAGGGGAAAAGAGCGGCGATTTCAACTTGATTCCACGCTCGTATACGCAGTCCCGCCAAGCCTCTCAAATAACCATACGCATTCGAGGGTCCGCGTTACCGTTACCCGGTAGCTGCTGTCAGCTTTCAGCGTTCATTTGTACACATGTCTCAAAGCGACAACAACCCCGCCGGGACTACCAGATTGGGGGGATATGTATTATGGCCTGTGAGTGGTCGAAAGTCGGCAATCTTTTATCTTCCCACAGAAAAAGCACGTTGGCCTCGGCAAGGAGCATGCATCTATGACTCGATCTTCGTCTAACCGCAGAGGTCGCTACAGTCAATCTGAACGTGTCCGCGGACCCGGACCTGTGTTCTCCATGCGCGACGCTATTGTAGACGTGGAAGTCCGTCCATCATAATGCACATAGATTGGTCCCACGTCCGGTTGACGTGGCCTCTTGCTCTTTCAGAAGCGAGTCGAGGAGGAGGAAGCCATGGCGCCCAGTCGAAACGAAATAGGTCGACGCAGTTTTTTAATTTAGCGCGAACTACAGATCTTCACATGCATGGCGAATTGTATTGAGGATTTTCAAAGCCCAATGCCGCAGGGAGTGGCTTTTTAGGTACACCATGTCAGGCACATGGACTGTGTACCTTGTCGTCCCCGTCTCACCTTGTCCCACTATAATAAACAAGTGACCCCCGTTCGCTGCTGTCCCGCTTTTCGTTTATCTTCTTCTTCTTCTCACACCATCAATCCCAAAAGCAACAACATCTTGCTTTTTCGCCATCCCCTGGAAATCGCACCAAACGACACTTGCTGATTTCCAATTCGTGACATACAGCTGTCCCCGCGCAACTCCAGCGTACCATATCCTATAGCTCTTACCTTGTTGACCACGCCGTTGGCCCACAATGTTCTTCTAAACGGTCCCCCCGTTCAGACTCTTCTTCTTTACCGTCACAGTACGATAAAGAAACTGACTCCTTGACCCATCAGTTCCCTTTTTCCCCTCTACCAACTACCACACTGTCACCAAATCCTCCCTTCGGGTTGATTTCTACGTTGTCTTCTTTGACCAACCAAACCAACTTTCACCCGACAGCTCACCGCAAGCTGTCCTACACTCAATCGTCATGGTTGTCACCACCTTCCTCCCCGAGCCTTACATCGGCCTCCAGCGAACACAAGCCCCAGTATCATCAGAACAGCAACAGTACCTCGCGTGCTCCAACACCCTTTTTGAAAGGCGTCCACCCCCCGACCAACGATAACGCTTTCTCCGAGCTTCAACCTTTTTTGAATAGTCAGACGTATCCGTCTCAGTCTTTGATCAGCGTACAGCCCTCGTCCGGCCAAGTCCACGCTTCTACCGTGCCCCGTGTTCCTCTTCGTGCTCCTTTGGAAGCCGCGATCTCGAATCCCTCGTCTCCGTCCGCGCAAGCCAATCTTCTCCGACATCTCCAGTCTGCACTGGCAGCCGTCCGTCCCGTCCGTCAAACTCACGCCGCCGTTCCCACGACACCGGCTCACGTTTCTCAGATCCAGCAAGCCTTTGCCCAAGCTCATCTAGCTAGCGCATCGCACGCCGATCGTCGTCACACCGTCTCATTGCCTTCTCGCCAGCGCTCGGACACTTTTTCTACGTCCCTGGCCGAACAGCATCGACGCAACCAGATTCGTCACTACCAGTACCTCATCGCTCAACTCCGTTCGACGATGCCTGCTACTGCTGACGGCACTCTACCGACGCTGCCCTTCGAGGCACGTCTTTCTGACATGGACAAGACCGACCTCGGCTTCAACGCCTCCTTCGGTCTCAACCCCATGTCGGCTGACGACCCTTCATGGATTGGACATGGCTTCCAGGCTCAGGCCGCCGAGGACTTCCTCTCCTCGCCCGACTGGACTGATCCTTCTCCTGCGCTGACCGACTCGATGTCTTTCGAGCTCGACTCTTGTGGCCCTAGCCCACTTCTGCCTCTCGACGGTTACGAAGATGACCTTGGCGTGCCTGGCATTGCCGGCGCCCCTCTCTTTCCCCAACAGGACGGCTCTGCATCTTCCAACGTTAGCCCCTTTGAGCTCCCTCAGAACGAGTTCACCGGCTCTGGCGACTTTGGCAGCTCTCAAATGGGATCCGACTTCACTCTCTTCCCTGAGACCAAGACCAGCAAGCTTCCCGCCGAGATGGCATTCAGCCAGCTCAGCAAGTCCTCTGGTGCGGAAGACCGGGCAGCAACTCTCTTCCATGCCCTCAGCCGTGCCGCGCTGTCCAGCGTCAACGCGGGTGCAACGCTTTCGACGAGCAGCTCGACAACTCCTGGTGTTTCCGCCCCAGCCTTGACCGCCTCGCCGCTTGCCTTTTCCATTGCGTCGGCAGCCCCCGCTGCTGCCCCTGCTCCTGTCTCCGGCGATACTGGAAGCGCCGACAGCTCTGGCAGCAAGTCGCCTTCCCTCGGTCCTTCGGTCAAGTCTGACTTCCGCGGCGCAAAGCGACGACTCGACTCGACTGAGCTGCTTCCACTCGATGCGCCCATCCAAAAGCGGACGTATCACTCTGCCTCGGCTACGTCTCGACGAGACACGGCTGTCGAGGAGGATGATGATGTGTTTGCCGAAGAAGAGGCTGCTATCCGCCGCGAAAAGGACCCGCGCATTGCCAAGCGTCTTTCCAACACTCTGGCCGCCCGTCGATCGCGACATCGCAAAGCGGAAGAGCTGCGCCTCCTCCACGAGCAGATCGAGTCCCTTCAGGACGAGGTCGAGGCCTGGAAGAAACGCTGCCAGCGAGCCGAGCAAGAGCGTGACGCAGCACGTCAACTTTGACCTCGGACATCGTAGGCAGCATCGCTCCTCTCTCGCTTCTTCGCTTCTCTTCAAAAGATCTTTGCTTTCTTTGGTTCTCCCTTTCTCGTTGCAGCTGTGTCACGGCATTTGATCACCGTCGTACCCTGCGTTTCTTATTTCGGCCCTTCCGGACAACTCTGTATCGTTCCAAGACTCCCGCCTCCAATCGTCTCTCGTCCTATAAACCACAAAACCCCGAAAAAAACTAGATCCTGCCTATCATTACTGCTCTACTTGTCTTGCTCCGGTTCTCTCCTCGATCAATTACATGTCTGTCTGATCATATCTACTCGTTTGACAATCGCGAATCACGAATATGAGTTGATGTAGGATAGTGAAACGTGTGGTTTAGACGGGAACTACACGCTCAGGTTTGGATGACTAATCAGGAAGACCTGATCGAAAGCGCGAAAGTCACCGCCATCCTTTCTCGGATTTATGTGCGAGCAATTTCTTCCCACTCCACACACTTACACACCTTCGCCACTATCGTACAGCAGATATGTCGATGCTCTTCCGTCAAAGCGTCGGAGCGCTGGTGAGTCCTT
Source organism: Farysia itapuensis (assembly GCA_023212645.1). NCBI lineage: Eukaryota > Fungi > Basidiomycota > Ustilaginomycetes > Ustilaginales > Ustilaginaceae > Farysia > Farysia itapuensis. The sequence goes on along the minus strand of JALBYC010000007.1, from coordinate 10,766 downwards.
TTAGCCTAAAGTTCTCTCGCGTGCCTTGTCACTGAATCTGGTCCTTTCGTCTCATTGTGCAGCGCTCGGCAGGAATGCGATCCTCGCCCCTGCTTTCCACCTCTTCGCCGTTTGCAGTGCAATCTGCGGGTCGATACATGCCTCAAGTAGCTTCAACAGCAGCGAGATACTTGTCAACCGAGACGCGAGCCAAGATCGACGCAGCTGTGAAAGAGTTTCCCATCGTCGTGTTCATGAAGGGCACGCCACAGCAGCCCATGTGCGGCTTCTCTAGAGCCGTGGCTATCATCATGGAATTCAATAACATCAAGAAGGACAAGTTCAAGTCTTACAACATCCTTGAGGACCAAGAGCTGCGTGCGGCGATCAAGGAGTACTCGGAATGGCCAACAATCCCGCAAGTCTACATTGACGGCGAGTTCATCGGTGGCTGCGATCTCATAACCGAAAGTGAGTGCCTCGACAATTTCTCTGACCTCGCTGAGCTCTCACTAACCTCTTACGCTCCATAGTGCATAAGGATGGCCAATTGGAGAAGCTTTTGGAACAGCACGACTTGATTGCAGACACTGATCCAGAAGAAGACCCCAACAAACCATTCTGGTAACGGCGCCCTTTGCTCCCATCAGCGCAATATCGCCTTCACGACATCACAGACGTGTTTGTGCTATATGCTGTAATAATATAATCAGTGACCATACATACGTGCTGATCGCTAAATTTCGATACCGGCTTGAGCGAGAGCGACGGTCATCTCAGCGTCTAGATACGAAGCGACAGCGATGTTGTCCTGCAGACCTTTTCTACGACGAGTCTTGAGCGCAAAGTCACGAGCAAGACCGAGGGGTGGGGCCGGTTCGAGCGGACGCAACTTGATGGATTGGTCGGTGGGGCTGCCTGGCACAATGGACCAGTGCGAGAACATCTGTAGACAAAAAGCTTTGCCCTGTGTGGCAACGCGCAGGTCCGTCTCGAATCCGTTGGCGTCAATGACCGGAATGTAGGCTTTCACGGTAAAGAGCGGTGTGCCAGGCTTGGGAGCGTCTTGAACGACATGGCCTCTGCGTTTGGCAAGGATTGTGTAGATGGCGGCGATGGACTCGGCAGGAGATTGTACCTCGACAGCATAGATAGGCTCCATCAGTCGGGGCGTCGCCATCAAGAACGCTGCGTAACACGCTCTTCTGGCTGTCGGAATGATTTGCCCACCTCCCCTCTGAATTGCTTCTGCGGCAATTGTGGCGTCCAGAATGCGGAACTTGACGTTTCGAATCGGCTCGTCGCACAGCGGGCCTTCCCGGCAACCCCACTGGAAGCCTTGCGATATGCTTTCCTTGATAGAGTAGAGTAGCTTCTTGTCTACCTCGGACGGTAAAGTGTCGTCCACCAAGATGTTTGGTCCCTTTTCATCCGGTCCAAAGACCCATACACTTCTGCTCGCAAGCAGATCCCACCCATATTGTTCTTGCAGCTGTTTGGCGAGCACTTTGGGCGGCGACTTGAGATTCAATCTGCCAGACTCGATGTCTTCTGCAATGCCTTTCTCCAAAGGCTCACAGATGATCGTGAGTTTGTTCTTCTTGTTTGGGGTATTTGCATAGCATTTGACAGCCGAAGTTTCGACCACAGTCTCGCAGAATCGCACGACGGGATCAGAAATTCTGATCTCAATCTCGGAGAAGAGTACTCGCAAGTCGTGCATCACGCAGTCCAGGTACAGCTCTCCCGTTCCAAGGATGACATGTTCGCCTGACTCTTCCACCTTTGTCACGGCAAGTGGGTAGCTTTTGCTGATCTTGCGAAGACCTTCGAGCATCTTGGGCAGCTCCGTTGGGTTTAAAGGCTCAACGGACAATTTCAAGACAGACTGCGTCATGTGTTGTACCGCAGAGAAGATGTAGAGCTCTTCGGGTGGCGTGGAGAAGTCGACGATGGTGGCCGACTTGAAAATGGATGCATCGACGCCCCCGAGCAGGACCCAATTGCCGGCAGGCACTCCTTCTGTGGGTACAACGTACCGCGTCTCGTTGATCCACGTGTCTTGAATCTCAGCGATCATCATATCCTCATCGTCGTCTTGGGAAAATTGTTCTCCCAATACTCTGACTCGAGCACCAGGGCGAGCTGTGCCCGACATGACTCGTCCGAATGCACGAAATTCAGCGGCATCAATCGTTTGATACAGCTTGGTCACTTGAACTACCAGCGGTCCTTCTGCATCGCAGTTCGCCATCGAGTTGTACAGCAAGCCTGCTGGTGGCCCGGAATAGTCCTTCGCGAGGCGCCGCGCGGCCGCTGCCTTGGGTGAAGGAATGTGGTCAACTACAATATCGACGAGACCCTGAGAGGGCCCAAGGAACTGGTTGAGGACGATTTTGAGGAGTGGCCGTACATCTATCTTGTAGACTGCTGGTTTGAGGTGTATTTTCAACTTTGCCAGAGTCTTTCTCAAGCTGTCCTTGTCAGAGGACAGCACTGACGTGTATATTTTGTACAATGGCTCCAGGATAAAGTGGACGAACGAGCGCTTGCTCTCAGGATCCGATGGCTTCCGCGAAAAGTTGCGCGACTCCTCGTTAAAGTAGATGTTGCCCCATAGTCGCATGGCAAATTCATCGATGTCAACTCCCCCGCCAAAGGAGTCTGCATAGAGCTTTGCGAAGCTGCGAAGCGTGAAGCAGTATCCTATTTGCGTGGATGCAAATGCGACGTTGCCTCGCTCCGGTCCAAGACGGAGTGAGGGGTCAGGGTTGATTGAGGCTATGCAGTTGTTGACCTCTTCTATCGCGTGTCGAATCTTGTAGTATGCTTCATTTGGGGGCAGGCGGAGCTCCAAGATGAGGCGGTCTATTTTGTTCAGGACTAAAACCATTGGTAGGTCGTGTTTCAGGCAGTGTCGGATTATATGTTCGGTGTTGCACATGACTCCTTCAACAACGTCGACAACGAGCACTACACCATCTGCTAGGCGCGCAGCTGCTGCTACTTCATCCTGGAAGTTGGTGTGACCCGGGGTATCTATCGCGTTGAAAAGGTACGATTTGCGCCTAGTTCCTTCCAGAACCAGAGATAAGGGAGCAGATTTGATCGAAATTCCTCGGTCCCTCTCCAGAAGGTGTGAGTCGGTGTAACGAGTATGCTGGTCAATATCAATCTGCATCTTGTGAGTTTCAAAGACAAGCATGTCCAATAAACTTGTCTTGCCATGGTGAAGGTGTCCTACAACAGCGACGTTGCGTACCATGTCTGGGAAATTCATCAGACTGGTCATGTAGGAACGCTCGAATCTTGTCTCGGGCAGCCCCTGCTCTTGGATGCCAAAACGGCGAATCTTGACAGGCTCGATAATGGGAACAGAAAGTGGCTGAGCGTCCTCCTCTTGTACCAACGTCTCGACCTCCTCTCCGTACACTTCAGCCGCTGAGAGATAGTACCTCTTGTCTTCGTGCAACACGACAGCATTGGACGGAGCTTCGTCGATCCGGACTAATTGGTGCTGCGGAACTATGTTTCCGTGCTCGTCGACTTCCAAGTCAGCCGAATTGTCAGCATCGTCATCGTATCCTTCTAGTGGTTGATGCTCTCTATGCTGCGGCTGTGGTGACGGCACCTCCTCCCCAAGCTCTTCTCCCGAGCTGTCGTCCGAGTCTGACAGTGGACCAATGTAATTACCGAACTCGTCATAGTCGTCCATCGTGAAGAGTATGAAGCAAGGCAACAGGAGCGGCCGCTAAGAGCAAGCGCACTACAGCTCTGTTTTTGCAGGTCTCCGCTACGAGAGCTGCTTCTCTGCGCTACTAGTAGAGCGGGATGGCTTGATGGATGGTGGTGCTTTACGGCTGCGGATTCTAGCTTGAGAAGAAATCAGGAATCGTGAATTGCAAGAGCCCCGATCCCGATGCAAATTCAGATCCTCGAATCGGCTGTGGAGCTGTGGAGGTGGTACGCAGTACGATGTGCGGCCCAAATGCCGCAGGTGGCTGGACCCACTCTCCTGTCATCACCATCTCTTGGTGACCTCTGCCTGTTCTGCCGCTCTTCAGCATGTTGTACCCGTTTTAGTGCTGACGCAAGTCTGAAGCTCTGGTAAATTGGTAGTGGCAGGTCTAAACTTTGCTTGCTGTCTTGTTCATACGATGTCTCCCATCCATGCTTCATCTGACAACACCGCAACATTTACTTCCAATGGGAGTGCGTCGCAACCTAGCCTTAATGGACAATACCTAGTACAAACTCCGGAGGCTCCCACTAGCTTGGAAGAGCTGCTTCGCTCCCCGCACAATCCTGCGCATCAGAGCCGGTCTTCTGAACCAATCAACGGCGCCTCTCCTTACGACGAGCGACGTCGCAACGGTTTCCATCTCTGGCGCACCGAATCGGAAGATGCAAAGGCAGCGCGACTACGTCGGCTAGTGGAAGAATCCGATGCCAGAGAAGCCAATCAATGGTCAATCCAAAATAGTCTGCCTGGGGCGTGGCAGCAGTTTGCTGCCCGATGCAAGGCTGCTCTTAGTCTCAGTCTCTATCGGACCCCTATTGCTCCAGCTGATAACAGAGAGTATCCTCTTGCACAGCTCAGACTTCCAGATGCCAAGCTCACCAAAGTAGGCTTGATTGCGCTGACAATCAGCTTGGCAGGCGCACAGTTGGCCTGGACCCTGGAACTAGCGTATGGCACGCCATACCTTCTCTCCCTGGGTCTCAGTGAGCAAAGTACAAGCTTTGTTTGGCTTGCAGGTCCTCTCAGTGGTCTGATCGCTCAACCCGTCGTAGGCTCCCTCTCCGACACGTCTACATCCCCATATAGAAGACGAAAGTACATGGCGATCTCAGCTGCTCTCTTGACGCTCTCGACCATTACACTTGCTTATTCTGTGCCTATCTCGGTTGCCATTGTGGATTTCACCGGAGGCGGACTCGCAGACTGGGATCCCAAGCGAAACGAGCTGGTACAGTATACTACACAGATTGTGTCGATTGCTGCCTTCTGGATTCTCGACTTTGCTTTAAACGGGTTGCAGGCCGCATCACGAGCTCTCATCTTGGACACTGCGCCTAGCGAGCAGCAAAGCGTTGCAAATGCCTGGCACGGACGAATGACGCACATTGGCAATGTTGTCGGCTACCTGTGTGGCTGGCTCGATCTGGCTTCTTGGCAAGAACTGAGCTGGATAGGCGGCGGCCAGTTTCGCAGATTTGCCCTTGTTTCCATCATTGGCATGCTCACCTGTGTGACTATCACGATAGCTTCCATTCAGGAGAAGCAGCCAGATTTTTACATGCAGGAAACTCGGTCAAAGACCTGGTTTGGCGCTGCGATGTGGCAGCAAGCCAAAGAGACGACAGACAACGTTTGGCACGGCATACGCCGATTGCCGAGGCCTGTCAGACGAATCTGCCTCGTCCAAATGTTTGCATTCATGGGCTGGTTCCCTTTCCTATTCTATGGAACGACTTATGTCCTCCAAACAGCTGAATACCAGCGCAAGCTGGATCGTCAAAAACAAAATTCGCTCTTTGTCGCGGATGGTGACGCGAGCGGCGAGCCAAAGTCAGACCGCGATGCCGAGCGCGGTTCTTTCGCCATGTTGCTGTTTGCTCTCGTAGCTTTGACGTGTGGTGCTTTGCTTCCATACCTTTCCCTGGCAGGCGAAAAGCGTCGGTCCGGCTCCATAAAACTTGAAGAAGACGTTCAAGACGACTCTGTAGCCCATGCGGATCTTCGTGTTGACACGATGGAAGATCCAGAATTGTCGCCTTTGCTTGCGCACGGGAACGAGCCCAAATTGCCAATCGCCAAGCGCTTCTATCGCGGAGTTCGCGACGGACTGACCTTGCGAACCTTCTGGACACTAGCAAGCTTGTTCTTCGCGACATTGATGCTGCTTGGCACTGTGTGGGCAGAGACCGTCCAACAGGTCACCATACTCATTGCACTTGTTGGTCTTCCGTGGAGCGTAGCCGCATGGGCTCCGTTTGCCATGGTCGGTGAATTCGTGCGTGAAGCCGAGACAGGCGTCTCGCCCTTCGAGTTTGACAGTGACCATTGGAGCCCCACTCAAACTCGAGCTCGCACGCGCGCAGTCGAGGAACGAGCTCAGCGCAAAGCAAGGAGGGAAAGCATTCGCAGCTCTGCTGCAGCACCAATCGACGATGTCTCTTCCGCGCCTCCCTCAGCCAATGCTGATACTGTAAGCGTTGGCAGCAAAAAAAGCCGAGGAGGAGTGGCGATTCGCTACATCAACCCGCAAAGTTCTCCGCATGCGAGAAGACTGAGCGAGTCACATGGCAGCCCTATTCGAACGCCGTCACGCGCCTCTTTTGGAGCTTTCTCGGGTGAGGAGGCTGCTAGAGATCGATTACGGTCGTCGTTAGTCGACTGTGCGCCACTGCCGAAGAGCTTGAGCAGCCCGACGCGGACAAGTCATCGACACTATCTCGATCGCTCATCTGCTTTCAATAATGCAGTGGATGAAGAGTCAGACGACGACTACGATGATGACCTGGAAGAGTACGATGAGCATGACGATGATTACGTCGACCGTCGGCGAACAGGCGGAGGAGGAGGTACCATCCTGGGCATCCACAATTTGGCCATTGTCATCCCGCAATTCATTGTCGCCATCATTTCGTCCCTCATCTTTAAAGCTCTCGATCCCGCGAGTCATCAGACCGACGGCATTCACCTTGTCCTTGGCCAGAAGATAGTCCAGTCAGCACATAGCACGATCTTGAAGCACAGACACGACAGTACGAACCCGGCGGAAGGCACAATTTGGGTCTTACGCTTTGGTGGGCTCATGGCGCTGCTTGCCGCGTTGTGCACCCGATTCGTACCGCTCACCCTCAGCGAGCGCAAGAAGCGCTTCCTGCAGACCAAACACTCTGCCCCCGAGATGCATGACGACGAACACGACGAACACCACGACTCTTGATCGACTCTTATACTCACACATTCAGACGTTTCCTTTCGCTTCCCCCTGCACAATTGAGCTTTAATGTATGCTGTGTTTACGCATCAACAATGAGTGCGAGGATATCCTTTGAGACTGTGGGAGATGCTGATGCAAGGGAATAGAATATGCAGAATGCTGGGAAAAGGGACAGGGAATGGGAAGAAGGGAGTATGCAGCAAATTGGAAGGACAAAAATAGGAAAGACTCATGCCGGTTACTCGTCCTCAAACTGGGCAGCGATGAACTCTTCTCGCCAACACTCATCGTCGGAACCAGCAGTGGGAACGCAGCAGTCCTTGGAGCAGACGAAGACGAAAGCGGTGCTCCAGACCAGACCAGTGACAGAGTCCAGATACGCGCCTGTGTGCGTGAAAGCCTCGCCTTCTGCCGAAGGGGTTTGGGAAAGCGTCCGACCGAGAGCGCGCTCAATGTCGCGTTTCCGTTGAGCTTCTTCCGACAACATGCCATCGGCCTGTGTTGAAGCTGAGAGTAGAGTGCCATCTGCAGCTTGTATGGCGTCAGCTTTAAGCGTGTTGATCAAGTTTGGCATAAGCTGGGCCTCAAAGACTCGGGATGAGCCGCAAGCAGGACACGGTGGAATATTGGAGTCTGTGTATTTTCTCTGTTCGGCAGCCTGGCCAGCTCCGGTAGAAGTCTTGAAAGACGCTTTGGTGACAGACACCTGCTCGCCTGCCTTGGGACGCGTGGTACTAGGCTTGGGCCACAACATGCTGTACACAGCTCCTCGAGCATGGAAGGGCATCGGCTCCCCTCCAAATTCGTAACGGACCACCTGTCTGCCTTCGACAGATACGCGTTTAACGAAGCGCTCGAAGGTATCGTCAACACCGTCAAGAAGCATCTTCTCGTAGCCTTCTTTCGCAAATCCTTTGAGTTCGGCCTCATCAAAATTTCCGGTTTCACCGGGTGCAGCGGTAGACGCTTTTTTGAGAAGTTCAAGTTCTTGTGCTGTGAGCTTGCGAGAGAGGGACGACGAGGATGGCTCGGGAATTGTGTTCAGATATAGAGGTGGATATCGTGAGGACGAGGTAACCCAGCTGACAGAGTCAGAGACGGCTTCGAGATCAGACTTTATTGCGAGCTCTTCAGCAAGACGCTCGGTTTCTGATTCTTGGCTGTCTTCGTCAGAATCAGACACGTCTGATGCTTGTTCGTGTGCTTCGGCATTGTCTTCGGGAGAAGTGATTGCGGCGAAAGGATTGCTTGCAGCACCAAAGAGCATTCCACCCAGACCAGCATTGGGACCAGCGGAAGAAGCGTTGGCTGTTGATCCGAATGGATTGACTTTGGAACGCTCTTTCTGCTCCTGCCTCATCTTCTCCTCGGCAGCTAGTCGCTCACGCTCAGCTTGTTCACGAGCTTGACGCCTTGCCTTTTGCTTGGCCAGCTTTGCCGCCCATCGTGCATTGAACTTGAGTATTCTTATTACTCGAAGCCTGTAGAACCATGGGTCAATGGGTCAGTGCTTGTTCTGATAGTCCTCGCACAGGTGGCGAGAGTAGGTGACGAAGGCAATGATGGCATCATTGTTAAAAAGCTCGTTTGTCAAAGATTATTCTTTTCAGTACCCGAAGGGGCTCAAGTGAAGAAATTGCACTAATCATGTGCCATCGCTTTGCATCGTCACCGCTGTTGATCACTTGAACTTACGAGGATGCATCGATACGTTGGCACTTGGACCTTGAACAACCCCAGACGAGAAGACACCGATCGTAGGCTGATTCTACAAGAGGAGCGAAGATCTGCACCAGGAGCTGCATTTCCTGATGACAGGTCTTGCAAAGGGCGATATTATGTGGTGGGGTAGACCGCATTGGAAGCCATGCTGCACGACCGCCAATTTTTGATACTAGCGGATTTGCCTCATCGTCGTCTTCTAATGGGCCATCTGCAAGCCCTAATTGAGTCTCAGAAGCATCAAAGTCGGAGCCAGAGTCCGAGTCATAATCGTCATCGGCTGATGAGCCCGGCATCTAGAAGAACCAAAAGATCCAGTCAGTAATCTGCTCAAGTAACGTAGTAGTAGGAGCGAATGTTATGAATACGGGGTCTGACAGTTCAGGAGTAGGTAGCCACAGTTTTGTAAGCACAGAACTCCGCGGGCGTCTTCACCGGTAAAAGTTTCAACGTGCCTCCCGCAATGCGGAGCCCTAAGACTCGTCATCTAGTGTTTGTTCATCATTATCGCCGGTTCCCAATGGTGTCGCAATACAACTGTATGAGAAACTTACGCTGTGTTGAAACGTATCACTACGTAGGTATATGAGGAGGTATATGTCGTGAGGAAGAAGGAAAAAGATCGGAAGATTCAAAAAGTCGACAAAAGCTTGAACAAAATCGCAGCCGAAAAAGACGAAGAAAAAATGACGCTGCGGGAGTGTACAAAGTCTAACACCCAGCATGTCTCGATCACCATTGATGACATGACTATATGGCCGATAGCTCACTTCTCGCGCAGTGCTCGACGAGATCTGAAGTGTTCTCTGAGATACAGTCTGTACTAGGCACTTAGTGATCATCTTCGATGAAAAATCTGAAAGGGATCGCACGGGATTTTGGCGATTTGTACATATCCGCTGTGAAACAATGACGCTTCGGAAATGTGAATAGAAAGCGGCGGCTTGTTTGACTATCTTCTCACCCTGCCATCTCCACATATCACACAGCACTCATATCCGTCTACACGACACCCAAGCCTGCACAGCTACCTGGCATCGCAGTGACACCTGACTACGCCTACCCATCGAAGCTTATCCAGATCGACTTTTCCCTAAGATGTCGGGTGAAGGTAAGCTTTGTGGAGATGCGCGTGAATCTGCTCAGAGTGTGCTGACTCCTACGGTTGATGTTCCACCTCAGGCTGGTTGTTCCTTCTCTCGGTGCTGCTTTCAGCGGTACTGCTGTTTACCATGGTCTTCTTCGTACGTACCAACCAATACGTTTCGTTACATTGTGCACGAGGCACTGTTGCTGAGGCTCATTACGACTATGCTGCTACAGATCATCATGTTCTCAGACTTGGAATGCGACTACATCAACCCTATTGACCTCTGCAACAAGCTCAACCAGGTACGTATTGGCGGCCAAGGAGGGTACGATCGCTTGCTGAAGTGTATATTGTTGCTCTCTTCAGTTCATTCTTCCCGAGATGGCAGCACACGCCGTCGTGACAGTATTTTTCCTGCTCAGCGGGCAATGGATTGCCTTCCTCCTAAATGCTCCATTGGTCGCCTTCAACGTCAACAAGGTCATGAAGAAAAATCATACGCTAGACGCAACGGAGATCTTCAGGACGTTGTCGGGTCACAAGAAGGAGTGCTTCTTCAAGCTGGGTTTCTATTTGGTCAGCTTCTTCTACTACCTATACAGGATGATTCTGGCCTTGATTGCCGACACCGAATAAAGCAAACACGATCCAAAAAGCTCAGGCCGTGCCCATAGTCACTCTGCATTGTCGTGATTCGACAGCGTCATACCAGCAAAAGGCACGCAAGATGCGTGTCTTCACACCAACCATACTTTTCTCCCATCCTTGCTCCGATGTAAGATGTACACAGCCTGTGCTAGACGCGCGATTGCAAGAACAAATTGTACTTTGACTATCCGTCTGGAATCGACGAGCACACAGCTCAGCGCTCAGCCTGACGCGCTATAGGTCGCGAAAAGGCGCTTGCGGTTAATTCACGAGTCTAACACAAAATGCGTTTGAAAATGTTAGAGTCACTGAGAATTGGGTTGAATGTAGATGAATTAACCAAGGGATGTGACTATCAGGACAGGATATATATG